>CM033626.1:11492192-11726043 GCA_019453435.1 Rhinogobius similis | reverse complement strand
ATGAGGGAACGCAATCCTTTTTTTGGGCGAGGGGAACGCAAGTTATTTTGGCAAGAGAACGCAAAATATGTTGGATAAGTCTCCACTTCCGGGTCACAGTGATATCAACAATGGAGGACGAATGGGTGGAATTTACATTGATTTTCTTTTATTTTTGATTTAGGGCTTAAAATACAGCTTTATATAACATCGGTGATGGCCAGTAAACATGGTGTGTCACACTGAGTGAGAGACATCTCAAGAGAATTTTAAGTGTGAATAGGAGGCTTCTTCAAGGCGCAAGGATTTCTCTCTGAACTGGGCATCTGGTTTGTCAATTCATAACCACCCAACTGCGTAGGCTCGACAACTTCATGGTTACAGGTGGATGTATGCCAAGTGTAGAGAGAACGGTCTACGGTCCCAAAGAGGATGTTCGCATTGTTTTAAGGGAGTTGATTACAACGGTGTGTCCCAAAGACAAGCCAGCAGACTCCGAAGACGGAGCTACTTTTCAAGAGGCCCTAACTTTATTTGGCACCTTGATTCATACGACAAGTTAAAGCCCTTTGGCATTTGCATCAATGGGTGTATCGATGGATTTTCGAGGAAAATGATATGGCTCAATGCCTACACAACTAGCAGCGACCCGAAGTTGATTGGGGGGTACTATGTGGAAGCTGTACAGCGTTTTGGAGGGTGCCCTAGAGTACTGAGAGGCGATCTTGGGACAGAGAATTGTTATGTACGAGAATTTCAGCGGTTCCTGGTTCCAGTTCCAGAAGGGGACACATTGGGCAGCTATTTGGAAGGAGCTAGCACTGCCAACCAAAGAATAGAGTACTGGTGGGGATTTCTACGAAGGCAGTGTGCAGAATTCTGGATGGCGTTGTTTGGGGATCTTCGTGATAACGGCTCGTTTGATGGAGGTTTCCTGGACAAAAACCTCCTACAGTTTTGCTTTATGGGCCTTATACAGGTGAGTCAATTACAGCAATATTATGTTTTCTCTTTATGATTTAAATAAGATAATTAATCCGTGCACCTGTGCCCATTCCGATAACTGAGCAGCTCTACGCGCTAGGACGCAAACGGTTCCTACAGTGTTTGTAAGCTCTCTATGTTGTAATGAAAAGAATCCATACTAAGACTATGCAGTTCAGTCCCGCTATCCGGAACGATGCTGCCGCGACCACGAGCCAGTTACTCCAAGTCTTCCCCGAGGTCTGGTGGTTACTTCTCCCACTAAACCCCGGAGACACTGTGCCAGCTTGCCAGGGTCGCGGCACGCTGGCACAGTGGAACTGAGCGAGCGCCTGGATTTGCTTTACCGGTGCGTAATCATTGTCTTTGTGAAAGGCCTGCGCCCGGTGTACCTTAATAATCAGGGGGAGCTGTTGTTTGTTGTAATGTTGGTTTACAAAGAACTAGCGATCATTACACTAGAAGACAAGCAGGCTGTGAATTAGGCATACGCTGCGTCCTCTGTTTCAGAGTTGCTATAATCTGCGTGCGTAATAATTATAGGTCAGTGGTAATACCCTGCACGCTTTTGCATAAATTGGGTACAGGTAAACCCCTGTGCGCTTTGTTATTCTAAATGCACGCAAACCAGTATAAAGTTATCCTGTGGCTCTAGTGCGTAAAAATATCATGACGCCATTCATTCAACGAAGCCTTCTGACAGATCCGACGGGCTTCGGTGTCAAGCCCACGTTTGATTTGTGTGAGTGGGGTCACTGGAATAGGGGGTTTATTAGTCCCTTGAACTGTCCTCGTGCGCTGGCACAACAATAACACCAAAACGAAGCCTTGCTATAAAATCTTTCATGTTGGTGGCACGAACGCAAAACCAAAGCCTGTGGGTGCACTGCCCCCTAGTGACAAAGTTGATAAATGTACACTACAAGTATTAACAACTGAATTATAATTTATAATAAAAATGCATCACTATGATGAAGTGTTAACTGTTGCTAAATGCATCATTCAAAAGTAAACCATACTACCTTTGAACTCCCTTCTCATTTCAAAATGTTACTGCACAGTTGTAATGCAGCAGAAGAGTTATTAACAATGGCAGAATTTACCAAATTTTCCTTAATCACACATGTTTCTTTCCAAAGGATGAGTTGACGACACTGCCCAAGTCTGAATGTGCACAACATCAGGCCATCAAAAACCCAAACGCTCCCAGTGGTCAGCCTAATGTTATGTATTCACTCCCGGAACTGTATGGTGCGCATGATCATCTTTTCTTCTGTTCAAGATGATGATCTTCAACAATGCAAAAGGAGATGTATCTTTCGCCAAGCAGTGCCTTGTGATACAGATGTCTATGAATCCTGTGCAACATCCTGATGAAAGAGCTCAACTTATCCATACCAACTGAGCCATATCAGGCCCTGGATCTGTATATGTGCCTGAGAGATAAGATCAATGGTTTAATGTAATTTGGATGTTTGTTTGTTTTTACATTTCAAGCATGCAAATTGTGTTTAAGGCAATGGCTTGGACATGAGGTTCTACTTTTTTTAATTCAACTTAACACATCACAATTGGATGTAATACTGAGCCTTTTGGGATTATTGCTAACTGGTTTTGATCACAGGTCCTTTAGTGAAGAGCTCATTCTGCTAACTGATTGTATAAGGAGATTAAGAACTCAACTGTTATATTTAAAGCATTTATGTAATTGTCAATAAATCAAGACTGTTACTGGTTAACCCTGTATTTAATTAACACAATTCCTTTAAATCATAGAACAGAAATGGGTCACATTTATGAAAATTAGAACAAGTAATGATTTGTTTTTACAAAACATGTTTAATATGTTCAATATGTTTTAATACCACATAGAACCTAGCCTGAGGTTTTAAAATGTACAAAATTCCTGAGTGCCAAACTGCAACAAATTCAAATACATAAAACGATTAATTCTAAGATAATGGTGATTGACATCAATGCATACTGAAATCTTGGGTAATAAACATCCTCCTTCAGTTTTTGAACTTTGTTTGGTAGCAATAGTTTCTCTTCTCTCATTCAACTATTATAGAACAAAACAAAAAGTGTATGACAATAGCTGCTTTCTTACAAGATAAAATGATCAACATTAACTGATTACATAATATCCATCTCCAAATAGTTGCTGGCCAAAACATTATCAAATTCTGTACGGAAATCAGGGTAGGAACAATAGGTGTAGGGAAGTTCAAGAACAGCTCCACAAGTGTGACTTACTGGTCTTCTGTTAAGACCAGTTTCTCCATTAAATGATAGAGTTATTTTGTCAACAGCTATTACTGAAGAACCTGTACAGAAGCGCAGTATCTTTTCTGCCTTGGTTTGGTCAGCATTTTTGACATATCTCAGCAGATAACAAAATGTAGCCTGTTCTGCCTGAGAAAGGACTGCCTTTGTGGTTTTGAACAGCTGGGAGACCTTCTTTCCGGATGCCTTTTGCTTTGTACAAAGCCATTACACTTTCTTTATCAGGTAATAGTGGCTTCAAGTGAGCTATTTGTGTAGAGAAGCTATCAATTACATATTTAGCTTCTTGAAGAATGGCTTTATGAGCCATTGTTTGAATGACCTGCTGCATATTATTTTTTGCAGGCAACTTGTGCGAGCCCATCCTTGTAAATATTTCCAGCAAGTCCTCTTCATCGGACTCCTCAGAAGTGCCCTGCAAGGCCTTCTCTAGTACAGACTTTTCGACTGGAGATACAAAATTGAGAAATGATGTGATGAGGTCATTGGCATCAACAGACTCAATGCCATGGATACATGCCACAACAAATGACTGAGACAGCGTAGCTGGCATAACCCCATGATCCAGCAAACCCTTAACCCAAATCAGGCCTACTGCTCGCCATTCATCTTCACCAAAATCCGGTCTCAATCTAGGTATTCGCCAGTTTCACCTTCACACTGTTCAAGCAAATTGCTCCCAGAAGGCAGTGTAAACATCACGTGACACTCCAGCATCATCCACAGCATTTTCATTTACAAATTTCATTTTGACAGTGGAATGTAGTATGCTGTTGTCCATAAATGCTTGCACAAGATCTTGGACCACCACCACTCTTCGAACGGATACTCTTCTTCTTTCCTCTTCATTCACTGAGCCACTTGGTGACTGTGATGGGAAGACCTGGAGTCCAGAATTCAAAGGCTGGATATCTTCTGGTGAGGAATCAAATCCACTGTTCTGGAGAAATTATAAAATACAAGTCTACATTAAATAAAGGGTACACCTGTGAATCATCCTATGGACAAGATTGCACATAAAACTTACCTGAGTACTTGGCTGGTGTTCCCCAGATGTGAGGTGCTCAGTGTGCTTGAGATGGGACTGGAGACTGGAGGACGTGTCACTACTCACAGCTACCTAAAATATGAAATAGTAAATGGATTTTTCACGCAAAAAAAACAAACAAACAAGAACCCACATCGTCAGTAAAGCTCTTAAGAGTATAGTATAGCATTGCAACATGAATTTAACTAAGGCATCAGATAATACATGATGATACAACAACTTACATTTAAGAAATGTTTATAGATAATTAAAAGTACGACATTGTGACATTATTATTATACATTATACCTGTCCATCTTGCAGAACCTCATTCATGGTATTGGCAGCCCCAGCTGCAGGGAGATGAACCTCAATCAAGTCAGGACTCTGAAAACAAAAATGTGATCGCATTACCCACAAACATAGCTTTATCTTGAAATTCTTTACACAGGTGTACATGTACGTATAGTAAGTGTGCTGATACACAAAGCTTTCAATGGTACAAAAAAAATTGCCAATATCAGCAATGTGGGACGCGAATAAATAATGCTAACACGAGTAAACACGTCATTACTGCCCTGGGAAACTAACAAGTTACTATTAAAAGGAATGCTACCCAACATTACTTATTATTCCTAAAATAACACACCATGTTCCATTAATCTTACCAGTGTAGCATCTTCACTGTAGTTAATTACTATAACAGCTGAATCATTTCCAAATGTTTCAGAAAGATCTGAATCCCACTCAACCGTTTTTTCTCCATCTGAATAAATACACAATGTTGATGTTAAGCCAGTTATTTCAGAGTTAGCCCAACATCTGTAAATTGGTTTCATTACCATAATCGCAGCCATCACTACAGATTTGCTCATCAATATCTGGAGATCCTTGACAGTCTTTTCGAGTCTTTCTTTTTCTTTTAATATGGAACTCCTCACCCTGCAATTAATATTGCAACAAAGAACATAAACAATAACGCAACAAAAACACTATTGATAAAGTCAACTGTGTGATTTAATGTACATTAGTTTCAATAATATCTGGCTTGGATTTATATTCCACTTAATAAACTGGTAGTTCTGTTGTAACAGCAACTCTGGAGTTGGCTGGCATATGACAACAAGCCTGCACCAAAAAGCTCTCCAAACACCAAAAATCACATAAAGGAGAGGTAAATGCTCCAAGAACACACCCAATTAATGAAATTGCACCATTTTCAACTCTGAGGTGTTATTTTAATTATACCACTTAATTTCTAAACAAACCTGGTCAGTGTCTGATGAATGTCCATCATCTAGCAGATGAACGGGTGAAGATGCCATCGCTGAAGTACTAGGAGTTGGAGTACTAGTCTGGACCTGATCAGATGCTTCTTTTGTGCAAATATAGAAGCGAAGCAATTTAATCTTTGTCTTATCATACAGTTGCTCTACAGTGTCACCTAGATTAAGGTTTTGTCTTTTAAAAATCACAAATGCCAAAAGTAAAGTCCCGCTGCCCTGCCTTTTGTTGAGGTATTTTGAGGGAAAAATAATTCTTTCCCCATGTTGAGAATCTGTTCTACTGTTGCCGATTTATCTACAACAGCATGTCTGGTTCCTCCACCACTTTTGGCCCTAACTTGATGATAATCCTTCTCCATGAAATGGAGCCATCCTATTTCAACCCTTCTTTTTTGTTTAACTGCTGATGTGTTCCCAACCCTAGCCATCTGCCCACTTCCACTTGCACTACTTCCACTACTTCCACTTGTGCTACTTGCATGTGATTTGTCATTTTTGTCTTTTGTCTTTTTTTTCTTTGATGATCCAATCTTTTGTCTCAGTTTTTCCAAGAGAGATTCCTTGCTTGTATTGCTGTTTGCCTGTCTACAGTAGGAAAGCACAGCAATTCTGTCTCCATATGATGAGACATATTTAGAGATTTCTTCATCCGACATAACCAGTAGAACTGCCATGTCAATCTGGAAAGACAGGAAGGCAGAAGTACATTAACTGAAATGTTGCCATTTTGAAATTCTGTGCTACACATTTACAATATGTGAAACATTATGTTATACAACATAAAAATATATAATGACCTAATGTTCTATAGTACACAATTATAATTATTGTCACATTTTATGATCCCTCTGTTGTGTAGGCCAATGTATAATAGTAGTAGTAGTAGTGTTCTAGTAGTAATGCTAGTTGCTCAATCTGATTGGAAAAATAAAGAAGCATAAATAGTTGATAAGTCAATTCCAGTGTCCAGATAACTACCTTTGAAACCTTTTCTACCTTGAATTACTCCTGGAGGACTGAGGGAGTTAATTACCCTGACTCGTTATATACTTTAGAATAACATTTGTTTACATTAGCAATATTGTAATCTGGGTTGACTTTTAGACACGTGACAGGCAAAGACTGATTGACAATGGTGCTTATTGATTGGGCCATATATCATTATTAGCATACACATTAACAGACACGACATTACATTTCTGTCTGTCAAACATTCATTCACAAACAAATTAAATTAATGTATATAGCAAATATATTTATATCATGATATTTATGTCACTTATCTGTTTTTCTCACCATTAACACTAAAAAGAGCATATTTGATGTCACTTGATTCCTATGAAAAGCGCAACATCTCAAGTCAGTATTTAGCTAGGTTGAATGGCAGTTTTACAGGTTGATTATTATATAAAAACACAAATGTAGCCAACAATAACGTTTAACGAGGCTTTGGCCTCATCTCAATGTGCTTGATGGGTTTATACTTGCTGACACCCTTTTGATTTTTCATAATTTTCAGTTTTTTTGCAGATTTAAGCAAACGGCAAAATACTTGGGTCCTTTAAATTTTACCAGACCAGCCGAAGTGCTAAATGGTCGATAGCAAGAGCACATAACTGTTAGAGTCTGCTACTTTATATATTTATGGGATAAACAATCCAATTTAAATCTTGGTTAAACAGGGGTTCAACCACGCCCTGCATACAGGCTTAGCTAACACATTAGCATAGGCTTTGACTTGAACGTAACTAATTTATTACACTTTGTTTAATCAGCTTGTTAAACACGTATTCCTTCTTACCTTATCATTGCGCATCCGAAGTATATCTTCTGCTGGGACATTTCTAGACTGTAAAAAGTGTTCCAAACCTTCATTCATTGCTGAACCTGAGCCCCTTATCGCCGTGTTTTGACCCGGAAGTACATGACTTCTGGCAGCAACAAAAAATATTGCGTTCCCTCGCAAAAAAAATATTGCGTTCCCTCGCAAAAAAATATTGCGTTCCCTCGCAAAAATGATTGCGTCCCCTCGCAAAACTATTGCGTTCCCTCGCAAAAATAATGCGTCCCCTCGCAAATATATATGTAACAAAAAAATCTCACTGTGACCCTTGGGGGGCGCCGTACTTTATAAATAAAGTTGGAATGTATTTTTTTTAAAGATTGATTGCTTCTTCCCAAATGCTGCATAATTTCCATTCTGTACTGCATCACATGATTAATATTGCGTATAGTTATTGGATGATGAATTTAAAGATTTCATGCCATTCATCAAATAATGAATAAATTACCTAATACAACTCACAAAACACGACAGAAAGAGAGAGGGCAAAAGAAAATTAAACAACAAAAACACATGTAACACATAAATATCCAATGAAATTCGTGACGGCTCATTTTGTTTAGCGTGTAAGTCCCGCTGGCTCCAAAGTTTGTCAGAAAGGTCTGTCAAAAAGGTACGTTTTTCCTCGTTTTTTCTGAATGTCAGTTATGATTTGTTTTTGTCATCCATTTCTTAGCCTTACATGTACATAGTTCTGAAATCCTGTGGGAAAGAGTATCTGGCTGCAGACCTTAATCCAGAGTCGCCAGCCCCGCAGACCTTAAAGTGCGTATGACGGGTTTTTATGATTTTCTAATTTTGGCTTCATTCAGTGTATTAATACTTTGTGTAAATACAAATTATAGTTTTACACCAATCAGGTCACTGTTTGCGGAGAAAAGTTGAAAAATCTGTCGACAATTACAGGAAGTAAACAAACTGATGACATCACACTGGGGAGACAAAGGTCATGCATAATTTACACAAAATAAAATACTTTTTTGACGCTTTAAACTTTGATTCAACAAAATAAAGGTGTTCACGTGTGTTTTTCTTTGTCAAATGAACAAAATCTGTGACATTAGAGGAGTTTCAGCCAGTGTACTGTGTGGTTGCTATGGTAATTTCCTAGTGTGATGTCATACTTTACAACCAGGAAGTAAAATTTAAAACCTAAAAAACAGCTAAACTGGGGTTAAATTTGTGAAGATTTTAGTAGAAATTTGAATATATTTATCTTAACTGCATTTTAGTTAAATGTGTATTTCAACCTGTCATAGGCCCTTTAACCAGGAGGCGCCTTAACCCACAGGTCCGCAAGTACACATTGCGCGGACGAAAATAATAATTAAAAAAAAAGGTTACGCCGCAATATTACTTTTTACTAACTTAAGTAAGAGGTTAGTAAAAATGTTTAAAAACAATCAGAAAACATTCAAACTGAATGAAAGATTGACAGTTTATGGAAATATTGAAAGCACTGCAAATCAAAATATTGAACATTATAATCAGAAAAAAAAAACTGTATTGAAAAAATTAAAAACTTGAAAGAAAGATTACATGCATTACTCATTCATCTCATTACATTCACAAAAAACAAAGCCCCTCCCATCCACCACTTCTTCCACACAAACAAATACGATTTTAAAAAGCTCCAGCTCCTCCTCGTGTTCTTCATCGTCAGATTCCAGTCTCCATCTTTATTGACAATGGATCTATATCTACAAATTCACATTAAATTTGCGATTAACAGTAAACTTCACCCCTAGTTTTTCATAACATGTTACTTAAAACTCCACTTCAATGCCATTAACATTAGACATTAGAAGCGATAACGTAAAGAGCGCGTGGTGCTGTAATATCTAAATATACACTTCACAGCACGAGACAAATTCTAATCATCACATTTTGTTAAGATTAATCAGCGGAGAGACTAATATTTAATTTAGTTTCTACAAGAGGAATGATTGAATTAAAAACATAAGGTGCCGTGCGTGTTGATATTGGTTATTTTTGACACATCCGGGCTCTGGTAGGGACCTCTGGGTTAAGGTACGGGTCACGTGGGCGCCTCCTGGTTAAGGTCTGCGGAGAGGCGACTCTGGATTAAGGTCTGCAGCCAGACGCCTCTCGAGCTCAGCAGTGCTTTGTTAATCTCAGCCCAATATTTCTGAACAAAAGGACAGCCCAAAGACGTGTGATAATGTTGGGCCACACCTACGTTTTCACCTCATTCTGCCCGACCCGCTTAAGTGATTTCCATTCACTTAAAGTGCGTATGACAGGTTTTTATGATTTTCTAATTTTGACTTTATTCAGTGTATTAATACTTGTTGTAAATATATATAATAGTTTCACACCAATCAAGTCGCTGTTTGTGGAGAAAAGTTGAAAAATATGTTGAAAATTACAGGAAGTAAACAAACTGATGACATCACACTAAGGAGACAAACTTTATACATGATTTACACAAAATAAACTACTTTTTTGACCATTTAAACTTTAATTCAACTAAATAAATAAGTTCAAATATATTTTTATTTGTCAGGTAAAAGAATTGATGACATTAGATGAGTTTTAGCCCAGTTTACAGTGTGGTTGCTATGGTAATTTCCTAGTGTGATGTCATTATTTACAACCAGGAAGTGAAATTAAAACTTGTAAAACTGCTAAACGGGATAACATTTGTAAAGAATTTTAGCAAAACTTGAAATATATTTATCTTAACTGCATTTTAGGTAAATGAGTGGTCCAACCTGTCATGGGCACTTTAAGCTTAGAACAAGTGAAAAGTTTGCAAAAATATGACATAAAGTGGATTGATCTGTGCAAAACGTTCGTTGTTCATGTGCACAGACAAGTCAACTCTTCACCGTTTATCTGGGTGGCTTGAAAACGTCGCTGTAGTCTGTGTGGAACTTATTTTCTGACTAGCTCGGCAGCTCTGTGTAAAACGATACACGCTGGAGGTGCGCAATTCATGAAGAACTCTTACTAAATACAGTATATCATCTGTTTTGCTAAAGCAGAACTGGACGCATGTAACTGCCTTCATTCCCTCTGCAGCCGTAAACCCAAAATTTCAGTGCTGAAGCTGGCTTATCTTCTGACCAAAACTTGGAAGAATCTCGGAGCGCATTTGAGTTTTTCGTCTCCTCAAATCAATACGTAATAGCGTGTGATTTAAAAATACTGCGCCGCTACACTGAACAGTCTTTTGTGGAATCAATAGAGAAATCCATCTGGTACACAGCGGGGGAGACGGAGGCGCGATCGATAATAAGCAAATTTCCAGGAATTGCAAGATTTATCGACTCTTTAATTAGCCGTCTCTCTCCGAAGGTGCACCAGAGAGTCATAATACCGGAGCGCTAATGGGCCTTTGTGAACAACAGGGGGTGCCGGTACAATGTGAGTGCGGTGTGCAAATGAGGAAGACGGGACAATTCATCACAGTTAGAACATATTCCAGTCGTCCACTTCACGCTCTGCTCACACCTCAGCGCTGTTTCAGAAATTAGATGTTGCGTTCGCGCTACGTGTCGAAACCGGCCGACGGGGAACTCCGATCTTATAAGACGGAAGATGTAACGGGACGGAGAGTTCGTAACACTGTGGATCTTTTGAATCGAAGAGGAAACCTTCCATTTATTCTTCCCGTGCCACAAAATCATCCATTATTCACTTAACATTGTTGCCGTCTTGTTGTTTTCTACACGGGGAAAGTACATCGGGTGCTGCTTTATCAAGGGTTTATTTGGACAGTGTCAGAATTTCTTAAACCAAAATCGTTTAAGAGGGTGCCTGCTTGCAAAAGGAAAGAAAATAAATGCAAATGTTAAGTCTACTGTGGTTAAAAAAGATGTTAAAATGTGTTTTGCGGCTGTCCTGTTGTTCATAAATATTGGACTGAGATTAACAAAGCACTTCAGACTACTTGACTTGTATCTAGGCCTCAAAACTTCTAACATGAACAAAATACTGGATATGGATACCTACCTTAGAGCACATTCTTGGCAGGAAAGAGGGCAATTACGAAGAAGAAATGGATGACACAGATTGCGCCAACAATCAAGGACTGCACCAAAATTATGACTGACATTCGAAAAATGGGGCAAATTATGTTCAGACTTAAATTGGAAATTGAAAAATGGAATAGATTTTGGACCAAATGTGTAAAATGCTTGTATGCTTTCTCTCTGTGTCTTGTTTCTGTGTTATTTTCTATTAGAGGAAACATATTATGCAATTTTCACATTGTTATTAGCTTTTAAACATGCTCTTGAGTATCTTGAATTTGCTATCTCATGTTTTGAAGAAAAGAAAAAAAAAGTGCCACACAATTTAGTTATGTTATCACTTTTTATAGACGCAGGGATTTTCCTAGTAGCAGTGATCGTGTTTAGACGGCAGAAATGCTCTGAATGAGTTTGCTAATGATTAATGGACTGCTCGGATAAGTGGCGAATATAATCTGAAAAATAATAAAAATAATAATTATTTATTTATATTTCTATTTATACTTTTATTTAACCAGGAAGTCCATTTGGGATTTCAGCATTTAGTTGTACGTTTCTTGCGTTTCCTTAGCAATTTTATGTTTTTGATCATAATATTTTCCACAATTATTGTTAGGATTAGGTTTAGGAATAGTTTATTTGGATAAAATTAGGTCTTTTTTAACACTGGTCCCACCCCACATCGAAAAGATTATGTTTAAGTCTTCTACAAGACCATGGTCAAGGTAGTACAATCAACACAAAATATCACTTTTACTTTTTTATCACAATTCTCCCAAGAAAAACAAACATTTCTCAGTCACCATACTTATCAAGTAATTCTACAGATTCCAGATGATTTTGAAATGTTTTTGTAAATAATAAATAAATAACACATTACGCTGATTTGAAATTACAATTCAAGCTTTCTAAAAAGTTATTCCCAATGCTTTTTGATGCGTTGCTTTTCAGTTTGGGCAAGGTGAGCGCTCACTCCGAGGCATCTCTGAACACCGACGGACAATACCGACGACACGAAAACCACTACACACCGCACACATGCACCCTCAGTACCAAACACGGAAGACAAAACACATGAATCATCAAGAATAAACTGCAGGAGAAAAACAGAACACTGCTGGATGCTTTTGTGTCGAAATGTAGGGAAAAAAAAAAGTGCTTACACCGAGAAGCTGAGTGACGCTTATGGCCGGTGGACTTTTTGCGTTTGATGACTGCTCTCATGATTTATGTAGGTAGCTGCCGTCTCCTCTGACCTTGAGAGACGCGGGGCTTTGTGCTGATGTGCGGGTTAACAGGGGATTGTGGGAATTGGGGGCTCCACCGGGGGCTCTTTCTCTCTCTCGACCTCACACAGATTTTCGTATCATGATCAATATCCACCTCGGTTCATGTGGGTTTTTGGCGCACACACTCGGCAGCCATGATGGATCGGGCGTTTGATATTGCTTTGAACCCACTATCTCTGCAAAATTCATTGGAGGTGTTTCAGAGCGCTGCGGTCTGTACTATCAAGTTGGGTATGAAAGCGGTGTTGAGTCAGATCCCTTCAACTACTGTAAACATGATTTTATCTCATTTCATTGCACCTGATGTAAACTTTGACGAGCAGATAGTGCAAGGATTGATGTCTGCTCTTTATGTTGTACAGAGCTATTTTCGGCACATTACAAAATGCAATGATCCTCTTTGGGGATAATTGGAGATCATTTTTTTACTGTCTGTTTTTCACTATTTGGCTTTTATAATGGATTCATCAAGAATTTGCTTCAGATTGGTTTATTTATCTTACTTTGAGTGTGTCTTTAATTTATGTTTTTGTTTGATTTACCAATATCAGTTCATGGAAAATGCCACAACACAGCGAGTACATTGACAGATAAAGTATGTAGTATAAATCAGATCTTAATACTATGGTTATTATGCTATGTTTGAAAACATAACCATACAAATAAATGTAGATTGCTTCCAACATAGTTTTCCAACGTTTGGCATGGTTTGGTACAGTACAGAGTCATGCTCAAGGGCTTGTTCACACTTTGTCAGATTGAAGCAAACCCTGGTGCACTTTCTGCTCAGCAAGCTTTGTTTGTGGATTTGTGAACGCTCTATCAAACCAGATTCACACCAAAACCAGTGAGTGCACATCTGCCCCCACAGCTTTGCTGAAGTGCATCTGAGCGTATACAGACCAAACTAAATACTTATGTGGAAATATCATAAAAACATAATTATAGATGTGAGGGAAATTAAACTTGAGATGAGCGCACAGTTCAGAAAAAGGCATGTGGTGCTATTTCCAGTGCACTTTGTATTCAGTCAAAGTTGCTGCTCCAAACTTCAGATTTGGTTAAATATTCATAAAATTACCTATAATTTCCTCTCATTTCTATCCAACACACTGTGACAGGTGGTACTGGGTCCTCAGTCAGTTCAGTTTATTTGATTTTCTTCTGAAGTCCACCATGTCCTCCAGACCAATGTTTAGAGTTTAGATTTTTTCTTTTCTTTGACACGGGTGTCTGAGTTTGGGCAATTGAAACCAATATATAGCCATCTTTAATTGATCTTCCAGGACAGGACAGCAGCAGGATGCAATGAGGAGAGAGAAAGACACTCATCATAAACTTCAAGAGTGTTTACTACCACATAGAGTATAATACCTGAAACCATACTCCACTCCAGTAAAGAAAGTGAACTTAAAACATTTGTGTAGTTTATTTTCACTTTGGGTTGTAAGCTGAGACAGACTTTCTCCACACAAACTCAGACAAAGCTATTGCATTCCACCCCCTCTTCATTACTTCTACATTGACCGTTAATAGCCGGACATTCTTTTACATCTCTTTTCTGTCATTTCAAAGATTAATGGCTATCAACCCAAGCCGACTTTGCTCCATCGGCGTCTGGGCCCTGAGGGGAGTGTTCAAAGCTCTTATAAATCAGTGTAATTCATCCAAAGATTTAAAATATTCAGATGAGTCCCCGCGGCTCCTACACAATAAAAGCTTATTTACCGGGCCATGGCGGACACACCTTGCATCTTAATTCGCTGACAGAGGGAAGAAGATGAATAGCGAGCTTACATCTGTATCATGTTCACGCTAGATCAATCTGTCACTCTGCCGCACCCGGTTATTCAATATTGTCCTTGGCCCTAAACTCCCCAATGAGAGATTTACACAGTCGGCCCAGGAGATAAACACACAAAATGGAGACACAAAGCTTTTAGATGCCATTTTATTTACCAAGGAAATTAATCTATTAATCTATATAGGTGCTTTAGAAAATGTATTTGTACAAAAGGAATGGTGAGTCATTCAAAATCTCAAGACGCACATGGAGAGCTTGTCATTTATGGATTTCAGTCACAGTTACTTTATGGACAAAATTGGTAGGACACTTGACAACGCAGAAGATAGAGATGGATAAAAATGTTGTTTTGACTTGTTAATTATGACTTTAATTGGTCCTGGTATTACAACTCAGCTGCTAGGGTTTGGGCACTTGTTCCACCAAGCAGTAACCATCCAAGATCAGGGATGTAGAGCAGGCCTCCAATCTCAGGTGAGAACTCATGCAGTTATTTTAAACACAAAAGAAGATGACCTGCGAACCAGGGGCTTCGATGTCCAGTTTTACACCATTAGAAACTCATAGATTGATATGATTCCCAGTCCTTGATTTAATTAAAAAGTCATATATTTTGTATTTATTTTGACCTGAGCTCATTGCTAATTGAGCTCATTTCTACCTAAAAATGTGTTACAGGTCCCATGTCTTTTGTAAGCTTTAACCTTCTATTGATGTTACAACCCCCAAAGTGGTTATTTCTTTCTTTTGTACATTTATTAGTTTAAAGGTCCCATAACATGCAAAATCGACTTTTCAGAGGTTTTAACCTTCCTACAGTGCTATTTGGGCCTCGTATGTGTGCCCAAAGTGGTTTTTTGATTGATTCCCGCATGCTTTCGCTAGAGAACTGTCTTTTTTGTCCCCCTCGGCTGAGCAGGCAGACGGGGGCTCATCCCATGGATGACGCGGCTTCCCATGGATGACACGGTGTTTAAGCCATGTCTTCGGGAAGCGCGCAGCCGCAGAATAAAAACAGCTAATGCTAATGCTACACAGTAATTACATGATGGATACGACAGATCGAAGAGTTAGCTTGTTATTTACCAAACGGCAACGTCCGTCGTCGAGGTCCTGGAGCACGTCAGACTCCAGGTCAGATCCAGGACGTAGGACTGAGCACGACGCACCGTCAGGAGGATAAAAGGTTTATTCCCGTGTTTGTGTATCGCTGTTTACCGGAGCACACGGCGCATGCGCACTATCTCCGCTTTAGGCTTCGGCACGAGTTGGGCGGGGGGAGGCGCGCAAGTTGGGAGGGGGAGCAGCCTGCTCTCTGTTCGGGGGGGTCAGATCTCAGAGTGAGCCGTCTGCTTTTGCAAGGAGGGGGGCCAGTCCAAAAAATGGGTGTTTTTTGTAAACTGTTATGTTATGGATATTACACAACGCAAAATTTGATCAACAAAGCCCTTAGAATAGACTGTGTAAAGGGGAAAATAGCAGAATATGGGACCTTTAATTGTTTGAATCTCTGTTTCTCTGAGACTTGCCCCTGGCGGCGAAAGCTGAGTGGAACACTGAACTCTGCGCCATCATGTTCATTTCACTTCACTTTGAACAAGTTATTGAGAACAAGTCTCGAGAAACGCGAGAAATAAGATGACACTGCAAGCTGAGGCTAGTCATGTTCTGCTTCCGGGGAGAACATGACTGCACTGATTCAAGAGTTATGTTTTATTAATAATTATTATGTGATGGGTGTTACAAAGCACAAAATAAGGGTCCTCAGGGTAGACTATGAAATGAGAAATAACTAAATATACCTCAATATTCTATACCCATACCTTTTAAATATAATAGAAATTAATATATAATTTATATATATTTTTAGAGATTAACAGTGACAGTGTGGCAAAGTCTGTAAGTGCTTCTCTTCCAACCAGAGGAGTCCCTGTGCATTAAAGCACTGAAGCACTTCCACATGACCATCTTCAGTCAGTTTATGTAAGTATGTTTACCAAGAACCACATCCGATGGATAATAGGCTACTACTATAGGCTTTAGATTTTGGTGAAACTGTGCCTATATTGTTCCAATAGAAAATAAAAATAAAATCACAGTTGGCGAATTCTGCAAACAGTTTTGTAGAGCTGCACATAATCATCAAACTTGAATCGCGTCTCCATGTGGCAGTAAAAATGAACTTGGAACACATGCACAGACGTTCAGTCACACAAAAGTTTGGTGTCTAATGAAAAACAACCCGTGCCAACGCCATCTTTTGTTTGTTCTGGCATGTCTAGTTTACTGCCAAACAAATTCACTTTAAGATAGGAAAAAAAAAAACCTGCTGAAATATTAACCCTTAAGCAAAAAAGAAAAACAAAGCACCAACCAGGGTTATCAGTGACAAGACTTTTCTTCACCACTGTGTATTCAAGTCCGTGCACACGTCTTATCTGTCACACCAAAGGCGATAAGGCTCAGACCAGTTCAAGTCATTTGTGTCACCCATGTTGGTTTATCTCACCCTGATCTCGCACACAACAGTGAGCCAATATCCTCCAGTAAATGCTCCTGCTTCTACTGCGCCTGTACTCTGATGGTATGGGATTTCTGATCAACCCTGCCAGTGTAGCAGGCTGTGTATATAGTGAAGATTGCAGTAGTAAACTCAAGTAAAGAAACAAAATAGCATGTCATTGATGATAGAAATGAATACGTCTGAATATTTTGCTCAACAGTAAATAAAGCTCAGGTACCGGACTTCCCAAATAACCAGACCACTTCGACACACAACAGAACAACAGAAAAACAACAAAACCTCTGCTCCTGTCAGGTTGCCCCAGCAGCATAGAGGGATGGGTCAAATGCAGAGGTCAAATTTCCCTACAGAGGCAATAAAGACTAATCTAATCTAAAAATGTGACAAAGGATTCCAACAGGGCTGCCCCTTTCCTTCATCACTGTTACATCATATTTATACTTAACTATCCAAATATCTCTGTAAAAACATACATGGGTTATCATGTTGTAACCTTTCATGTTACACCTCAGTTTCCTGTAACTTTATGTCAGAAAATATATAATTTCATTTATAAAGCACATTTAAAACAGCCCAAGTTTACCATGCTGCCGAACAACAATAAGCAGAACAACAAAGGTGCATTTACAAAAGAATAAAACACACAACTGTCAAAGTAAGCAGGGATTTAAAGTGCTCAAGTGTCTCTGCTGCTCTGACGAGGAAAGGCAGTGTATTCCAGAGCTGTGGTCCTAGAACTGAAAAGGCCCTGGCTCCTCTGGACTTCAAATAAGTTCATATAAATAGGACAGCGCCATACCATTACGGCTCTTAAAAACAGTCATTCAAATGTTGGAATGGATTCTAAAATGCACAGGGAGGCAGTGGAGAGACTTAACAGGAGTGATGTGGTCCCTGCATTTTTTTCCAGTTTAAGGCAGACAGCTGCTTTCTGTACAAGCCAAATTTCTGACTTACCTCACTGTTGTAGATACAATCATACTGTAGGTTGGGCAACAAAAATGATTATCTCAATACATATATATTCATTATCTAAATATATTAGATATACAGACAATTTTTTCCACAATATTTTAGCTAAAACGTGGCTTATCTACAAAACGTGAAATAAACCACAAAATGCCAGAAATATCACTTTCCTTGGGAGATTATAATAGACCAGGGCTATTCAACTTCATTTTCCTGAGGGCCAGATTTTTTGGAGGGCCATGGCCTCTGGCTGAAGGTGCACAACACGCAACCACTTTATCAACATTTTGGGATGCACAAAATATCTCCTGTTTCTGGGGATACAATAACTACTGCCATAATAGATTTTACTGGAAAAATAAAATGCACAATGTTTTACAACCTTGGTCTCCAAAATTGTCGAACCAGTACTGAACCAGAATTAAGAATTAAACAAGAACTAAACCAAGACCAAACCAGGTCTAAACTAGTACTAAGCCAAAATTATACAAGGAAACAAAAAGAATATATTTTCATATTTGGAGGATGGGCCACATCAGATCGCTTGCAGGGCCTGAGCTGGCCCGCGGGCCTTAGGTTGAATAGCCCTGCCCCTGACCTTTCTGTGTCTTTTAGAGCTAATTTTAATAAATGTAATTATAAATGACACACATATACAACATACTCAATATTCTAATACTGCAACTCTCCCAATCAATAATTGCGATTCCATCATATTTTAGATGTCGGGGCCCCCCCTAACATGAGTATAAGAGCTCTTACATTCATTCACACCATTGCAACTTTTTTATCATTTTCCCTGGAGACTTGGCTGAATTATGGTTGGACATTTCTTAAAATCGTCCACTCTCCTTCCTTCCCTCTCAGCATCAGTGAACAGATGTGGGCTTGCTTGACACAAGATGGTGAAAGTTCCCTACAGTTAATGAGGTCTCAGAGGGTGTCTAACCCCAAAATGATTCTTCCACTATCCCTGTTTTCACTCACATATATATTTACATCCACAGCCCACGCATCTCTATCTCCTGGTGCTGCTGCTGCTGGTGGGTGAGAGAGTTCAGGCAGCAGGTCACAAGTCAATGGAAGATGAGCAGGCATCCAGGGAATAGTTATTGTTCATTCATGCCTTTGGTAAATTGGTGTTTGCAGATGTCAGGGCACCGCTTGTATGTGAGGGAGGATTCTAAGCTGCTGAGCCCAACTCGTTTGGCAATGATCGATCAGCGAAACATACTTCTTATAATTAAAGTGGCTTTGGATGCCAACCACCACCATTCCAAACTGTTTTCACCTAATAATAGTGTTTATTTTGGCTATGAGCATGCAGTTGTTGATATCATGATGCCAATTAGTTTGTGTTGAAGCAGTAATCCACTCAATATTCTCATCAAATTCTTTAAAGGATAAATATTATGCATTATTTGTACTGTTTACACCCTTTACAATAGAACTAAGTAACATGTTTACCTTGTTGAACGTTCTTGTGGTTGTAAATATATTTTTGGGGCGTCTGAAGCTCCCGCCATCGCCCCCTGCTGTCTCTGCATGGAAAACGACGCCGACCCGAAGATCCCTGAGAAACCGTGGCTCTCTTTTTTATATTCGGCAACATGAGATGTTTTTTGTATGTATATTTTGTATGTATATTTTGTATTTTTGTATGTATATTTTGTACTTCCTTATTTTAGGGGGGTAAAAAAGGAAAAAGAAAGCATTTGGCGTCTTTTTACTGGTAGTGTATTTTCATAAGAGACCTGCAGAGAGAGCTTTGTCGCTGAAGTTACTTAGCTCTGCTTTAAACATGATCTTGAGTGCATTTAGTTTGGCATTTCATGTTTTACAACTAAAAGAAGTTTATATAAAACAAAATGAACATGCATATCTCTGCATTTTCCCACGGCACTAACTGAGTTTTGGCGACATCTACTGGCTGCAGAGTGAATAACACAAATTAAAATGGATAAGTTCTCAGGGAGATGCTATGTAACCACACAGTAGTAATGATTGTGATGGCAGAAATGCTCAGAGTGAGTCTGATGAGGATTTATGGACTTGAAAACAGCAGTAGATTCTCTGAGCCACATCACACATCGAGAAAACGTCACGCATCGGGGAAATTCAGAATGAAGTGTTTTTGTCGGTTGGAGGGGAGAGGATTTTCTAACCAGGATTCATCAAACTAGCGTGAATGAAGCTAAATGCAACTCCAGCTGTGTTTTTGATGACGGAGCAATGTTAGAACAAGCTTAAAAGCTCAAAAAAGTTAATTTAGCATAATAAGTGTCCTTTAAAACATCATGCATCTCCAAATTGCTTTCCGCTCACCAAAAATAGTTTGATCCATTCAGTAGAACAATTAAAGATCACACATTACATAAAACACGACAATGAGAAAACATTAGGACCGCACACAACATTAACTTCACATTACCACAAACAACAAACACCAGACTAAACACAGTACCAGGAGCAATAGAGGACGTCGTACTCTTCATTTTGTTTTCACATTTCATTCATTTCTGTCATCGACTCATCCAAAGAAATGTTCTCAAGTGCTGAATTGAGCTCTTATGAGTTGTCCTCCATGGTTTGATTCTTTAAATGACTTTTAGATGTAGCCTTGTCAGAGTCTTCCACTGTTCTCAGCAATTGAGACAGAACATTTGGATAAAAAGTATTTATTCCTGCAGGAACCTCACAGCCCCCCCATGCCTCTAATGCAGTGGTTCTATTTCATACAATCAAAATCTGACTTTTTATTCCACTGGCAGCCAGATACAATGACAGCTTTATCTCTGGTCAACTGTACAAATTGTCAAAGTCAATATGTTTGTGTTAAGTACATCATCAGTTCAAATCAGCAGCTGGAAACATGAGGTCACTCTGTCTACTGAGATTTGATCTTCCTGCTGTGAGACTCTTCCGATAGATTAAACATTCTGTATTTTAAACATGATTACCCAGCAGGATCTCGTTAAATCATGGCCCCCTACCTGTTTCCAGACCAGTTATTGAAATCAAATTAAAGTAAACTGTAATTGGTAACATCAGGTAATAAAGGCAGTCAAATAAACGGCCAGCCCAGGGATCCAGCCTCTCTCCATGGCTATGTGCAAAGTGCCGCTGGTGCCAAGGCCGCCGTGTGCACTCCGATGCTAGTCTCCGCTTTATTTGTCAACTGAACGAGCATTTCACATTTACTGAGCTCTAATGTGACATAATCAAGTTATAATTTATCAATTAGAATAATTAGGAGGCAGATCGGATTTAATTAAAGTGTTGAAAAGGCAGTGAGGGAGCCAGCCTCGCATGAATGGATGTGATGCTGTTGTGTTGCTATGGCTTCATGGCTCTGCTGTTTGGAGTCACATTTTTGATTTTGTGTTGTGTATAATTACAAAATGATTTTGACTTGAGACTGTGGTTTGTCCTCTGATAAAAGCTTGTTCTTATGTTGCAGAGTAAAATATAATTTATCACACCAAATATAGTCAGTTAAAAAACATGGTCATCTTTTCACAGACTTTTTGAAAAGATGCCTGACAACTTTAAAATGCACTATGTCACTTTTTTACAGTTTAGGTGCGCCACCATGGAGCTGTTATGTCTCACAGTATGGCATTAACCATCAGGCAAAGTTACAGGTCAGATTTGTGGAGAGGCGAGCCTGCTCAAAGTAAGAATTTTGAAGTTATTGTTGAGCCATAAAAACATGATTTAATAAATACAAGATGGATATGTTTAATTCCATACAGCAGGACATTTCAGCAAATTAAAATATCTATGGAGGAAAAAAATGAAAGTGAAAAGTGTTTCTTGATTGTTAGAAAAGCGGGTTGCAAATTGGAATTTTTATCTGCACTCTTCTCTTTAAAAGTAAACATTATCATGATTATTTATGTTTTTGTCTGTATTGTGATTTCAATACATGTTTTCCTGTTCTGTAAAGCATTTTATTTCAACGTACCTCGTCTTACAAGTGACGGAACCATTCTACAAATTCCAAACTGCTGAACTGCAGTAGTTAAAATAACAGTTAGCCAGTACCACCGTTGTTTTATCACGAGTCTTATCACCGACAAACATGAAACCTAGCCCAATACATCCACAAACTTCTTGAACTTGTTTCACTACATGACATTTTCGGACGAGTCTTGCCTACTGCCCTAAATGTGGGAGAAAAAGGACGATTGTGCAGAACCGCTCTGCCTGGTGGCATTAGACTGTGCTGTGCGTCAGTGGACACTAATGAATTGGCACTGTCAGCAGGGTGAACTCTTGCCCCGGCGCTGCGATGTGCTTAGTGGTCAGGCTCGGGCATGTCATCCGCCAGTGCCCGCTCAGCCCGGAGACTCAAACGAGAGGAGAGCGAGGAGAGCCACAGTCGACGGTAAAGGGCTCATCCGCCATGTTTGATAAGATCAGCACAGGTATTAAGCAAGGAGGCAGGATTCCTCTCCACCGGCATCACTTATCACCATGTCGCACACTCAGATTACCTTTCATAATTTGCTGTTTTATCCCACCGCAAAAATACCATTTCCACCGAGAATATAAACCAACTGGGGGATTTATTTCCTGCTTTAAAATGTCTATTCTCATCGCCTCCCCCAGCTCATCATATACTCCCCTCCTCCTTCCTTTTTACCCGCCATCTATGGTTCCTCCAAGCCCGAGAATCCCCACAAAGTAACTCTCGCCTCAATGACAAACGGTCATTTAAAAAGGCCAGGCTGTCAGGCGGAGCGCACAGCACCGAGCTTCACGGAGACAGATGAAGGAAGAATATAGTCAAGGTAAAAGAGACAGACGAGGGGCTGAGAGGAGAGAGGAGGGAAGAGATGAAGAGGGAGGAGAAGAGGGGTCCGCAGGGAGGAGAAACTGACACTGCCATACTCTTCTTGAGTCCATCTATTAACGATGTTTTAATCCAGACAAACTGCTGACTCCATTAGCATTTACATAGCCAGCGGTGGGTTGAGTAGACAGAAATTGCTCTCACGTAAGAGTGCCATTACTTGTATTTTACTAGAACGGCAAAGTAGAGGTCCAAGTAAGAGTAAAAAAGCATCTCAATCTCTCTGGAAAAGGGAACATTTCCAGATCTTGAGGCTGGATGTTGGGCCATACCTGGAAGAGTTAAACAACTGTGAAGAACATGCAAATGCCACACAGAAAGACCTCAAAGGATTTTAGGACTCGAGACTTGCTGTAAGTGCAAACTTTTAAGCAATTATTTCAAAAGTTGACTAGATAGCAAAGATTTTTTTTCTTTGATTCATTGATTAGTCAAATACATTCTAAAAATAAGGTTAAAATATGGGGAGTAGGGTTGTAAAGTGACCACATTTTCACAAGACGAGACAGGTCAAGATTGGGTTCACGAGACAAGATGAGAAAGAGACATTTTCTCTTTTTCTTCTTCTTCTTCTTTTTTTTTTTTACTTTTATTGAACTTTTAAAACATTAAGATTAAAATGTTTTTACTTGTAAAGATAAATACAGAAATAGAATAAGAAAAAGCAAGCCTAATAGCCTGGTTGCTCGTAAAATCTTGAGGCATTTCAATCTCGTGAGATTGCGAGACACAAGATCTTGTCCCACCCCTAATGGGGAGTGAAGGTTTCTGGGTAGAGAATATTTACAAATAAAGTGTATTACTGATGAAAGTCTGAAATAGTTTATATTTTTCCTTTGACGTTTTGATTTAATAATGTGACAGTCTTTGTTATCAATGGTCTTTTTCTCTTCTTGCATGTGTTTTAGAGTCTGTATGGTCCAGATAATGTTTACGATAATCATAATACAACAATTATTTTTATGAATCGATCGACTATGATTAGTCGATTAATCCTTGTAGCCCTAAAGCAAACCCTTTGTTAATGTGCTGCCAATGAGTATTTCAAGATTGATATGACACTAATTTGGAGTTAAATGTAATGTTTTTTCTTAAAACAGAAGAAATGCAAGTGAAGAAGTGCCACTTTTACCTCTGCATAAAAAGGTCAAAGTTATGTTGTGACAAGCATAAAAAATGTATGCAACATTATACAGAAACATTTATCCTTTGAAGCATTACTAAAACAAGAAATAAAATGTAAAATGATGATTAAAAAACGATAATAGTATTTTGTTTTGTTACTTTGTTACTACTTTAGCATCTTTCAGAAGAGTGAAATGTAATGGTAATTGCGGATGATTTTCGGAGCTCACAATGGTCTGTGGGCCCTCAAGAATAAATTTGAATCCTTCAAGAGCTCAGGCATAATAAAAATACACTTACTATGAATGACACTAATGGTTCAAATGCAGAGAGAGTTACAAACATTTCCAAGACCCGTGTCAAGAGTCTTTCGATTGTAATGTAATGTAATTGGCTCTCACAATATCACATCTTTTCCAATTCAACTGAACAAAAACACGTACTTTTATTTCATTATGTTCTTACATGGTCTCTTTATTTTCATTGGGCATTTTGTGTTTGGTGATAAAACCATAATAATCATAATAGTAGAAAACAAGGTCAATATTTTAGACAAAAACAAACTAAAATGGCCAAAAGCACGTTACAGCAGGGATCTGAAGTTGAAAATCCTATAATTGCTTGTTATTTTCTTAGATTTGAAATGGTTTAAAGTCAATTAAACTTTCAATTCTTTGCTACTTCAAATCAACGTATTTTCAAATTATTTTTCTCTATTTTTTTGTTCTCGCAAACTTTCAGCTTTTGTGTGTGGATTTCCATTTCAACTTCCGAGCAGCGAGGGGGAGGAGACCATTGCATTGCACCCAAGTCACACAATACTAGGCGGGGCCCGCGCCACTCCAATTCAATTTCCATTACCTTCACCATAATAAATGCACTGTGAATCCGGAGAGGCCGTGGCTGCGAAAAATAAATCTGAAACATGAATAAACGATGTCTCTGGGGAAGGCGGGCTCCTCCTTTGTGAAGAAGATTGACTCCTCCAAGATGGGACACAAGCAACGGTAACAAGAATAGCCACAAAACATACCCGCTTTCCAGACTTCCAGCTCAACCTCGCAACCAATTTGAAAGTTCGGTGTCGAATCAATATGCTTTCAGTGGATGTGTGCAGTGTCATCCAACGCATCACGCATTCACGGGGAGGTCAGTGCAATTTTCACTCTCGAAAATGTAATTAAACTTTGACGACAAATCATGGAGTTTGATTTCTGCAAAGCTTCGTGTTGTGGTTGACTCTCTGTCGGCTTGTTCTAATGTGCATGAGGTGTTGAGTGGTATTTTTGTTGCTACTGCATGGTTTGTGTGTGCATGGCGTATCTAGGAGAGATTTTTGAGGGTATGTAATGCTTTAATAACTAGTGTGAAAATTGCCAGCACAGATTTACATATTATGTAGGTTGAATAACATTTGTGCCTTGTATCGAATAGTGAAGGACTGTTAGGGCTTGTTGGGAAATCCAACTCAGAGTGGCACCAACAACACAAGAGCGAGGTCAGTTTGGACCACCCAGTCTCCCACTGAGACTGAGAATGAGAAAATGCAGTAAAGCCAAACTATCCTTTCTTTAAAATCATGATCAAATTGAAGGTAATGATACTGTTCTTCTGTTCTTCCATAATAACTAAACACAATTACTTAGCTTGCATAGTAAACTGGACATTACATACTTGTCATTATTCAATCTTGCCTTGCAGCGAGTGTGTGGAGTTTGTTTTTCCTTGTGTCTGGATGGGTTTTCCCCGGGTTCCGCTTTTCTTTCCCCAGTCAACACAAAACTTGCACAACAGTAGGTAAAATCCTCCAGGTTAAGTTCTGGCCAAGTCTAGCTCAAAAGGGTCATGCGTGTACAGTGGCATTGAAGGGTGGGTCAAATGCAGAGGACAAATTTCCCTACGGAGAAAGTGTGCCTTATCGTCTGTAGCCAAAGCTGGCCTCTCAAACCACCACCAGTCACTCATTTACACAGAGAAAGAGCTTTTCAGGGTTTCAGACACGAGTATGCTATTGGATGTAATGTCATGGTCAAACACAAACGTCACTCAGTAAACTTGAAGTTGAAAAGAATCAGAATTATTTGTGTGGTAACATTTTTTCTTCGGAATATAGCCTACTTTTCCCCAAGATTTCCAGTCATTTTCCTGGAGACAGTTTGATGTTATGGCAGCCTTGACTGTTCTGAATGCATTTTCCTCTGTGTTTTTCTCCACAGTTCAGGCGACTGTCACAGGTGGCAGACCACAAGGTGAACATGTTTATATACTTCTGTCATATTGAATAGTGCTCACAGTAAACATGAATGGAGAGTGCGTGCTAGAGCGCTGCCATAGCAACAGCACAGGTCATCATCCTGTCACTGAGGTGAGACGGTAATATCAGCACCTGACAGAGCTGCCATGGTAAGGGCCGTCTTATGTGAGAATACACAGACACAGTCAGGAAATCACATTTTTGCTTTTATACCTTGTGTATGTGGGCTAAAATAATATCAACAATAGAAGCTCCTGTCAGGGTCCCACAAATATTATATGGATTAGGACAAAGTTTCATTGACCTTCATTTATCAAACTTTCATACAGTGTAATCAGTGCATATACTGTATCTGCTGTGCAACCAAAATAAGCCTCTCGTGGCACATGATATATCAGTATTGATGTGCACAGTGGACATAAACCGTATAGCTGATCTGGAGTCAGCGTATGATGTACCAATTTCAAGCAAATGCCAAAATACACAGGAATACCACCTTTAACTGCACAACTAATTGCTTCCTAATCTATTCATCAGTAGGGTAGTAACTAAAATGCAGTTAAGTGTTTGTTATTAAGCGATCCTATGGGCAGTGGATGACTCCTTATAGTTCTCCTTCATTGAGCTTGCGGTTTTAAACTCAATTGAAGCCCTCTGTTACCATGTGGGCACATCGTCTCATGAAGTGCACGATCAAAGCCTGTAACCGCAAGATGACCGCAGAGCTCCGGGCTTCATTTGAGCTATCCATCGCAAGAACACTGTCCAACACAGCAGCTGCGCCAAGGCAGTCTGAGCAAGGCGTTACCCTTAACCTTTACCGCTTCAAACAATGATGATACAACTTTGCGATAACGTTCATTAAAAGTAACTCAAAATTGAGTTGCAAATAATAGAGTAACATCCTTCATTTTCTTAAATACACAATATGTATATAAAATGTCAATTAGACTAGATGTAGATAATTTAAATGGGAAGCGTTCCACTTGATTTTGTGAAATGCGTTTGACTGGGCACACATTAACTTGGCCTTGCTTTACTTCCTGGAAACACATCAACATTCACTGGCAGCGTTTACACTTGTGAACACTGCGCTAACCAAGCTCTTCCACCAGATTGTTTCAAATGAACCAAGGATGCCAAATGTGCGTGGCCCTAAGTGATGCCTTCTCAGTGATCAGCTCCCCATCAGCTGTCACCTGTCACACGCTTTGAACACCATTTCACGTGCTCCAGGAATCTCACGGGAACCACAGTTTTTTTTTTATTTCCAAAAAAAACTTCATGCGACTGTGGAGAATCTCGGCGAGGGCTATTAACTCAAGCACCGAATCCAACCACGAGCTGCCCCCCAATCTGGCACCGCGGCAGATGGGGCGGAGGGGGCTGTGATCTGTTCAGGCAATTTTGTGCATGACTACCATTGGCCTGTCCATGCTGTGACAAGTCCTGCTGCTAGCCTGGGCAGCACTCTGACCTTCACACTGGTGGAGATGGCAGGAAATGGCACAGGCTTCCGCCATGGGATATACACTAACACATGACACGGTTGGAAGTCCCCTGGGGAAGTGCAAAAAGTTTGGATTGGGGGGTTTCACTGCTGTGTGTGTGACAGTGCTGGCTGACCGCAGGGAAAAGATTGGCAGGCAAAACGACAGCATGCTTGCTTGAAGAAAATGTCAAATATGGCAAGAAAAATTAAGGCTTTGGATAAGAAGTTTGTTTTGTTCGAAAGTGCACAAATTTCAAGGCTTCTTTCCTATTCCTGCACCACAGTGAGGAGGATTAAATCTACTGGGAACATGATTTGGGATTATAATCCTGGAGGGAAGACCAAGAATCTTACCTGACCATAGTGTAATATTATATTATACATTTAATTCAGACATATTATGCTTTTTCCCCCCAGGTATTTAGTATTAAACTATTCACCTTATTTTGCCCCGCCCACTTCACAGATATGCACTTTTGTTGTAAACACACTTCCGTTTGACGAGAACTCCGTTAAAGCTAATGACGACTGAGGAAAAAGTCTCACCACTAAAATGTTACATAAAGTAGGTTGATTTGTATAAAATGTTTAATGAACACAAGCAACAACAAGTCAACAACGCTCTGATTTCCTGGGCGGCCTGAAAACGGCTTTTTAGTCCATGTAGAACTTATTTTCTTTTGAACTCGTCTGCTCCGTGTAAACTAATACAATGGAAACAAGACGGCGGCGCGTACAGCAACTTCCGGAATAAGGTGAATAGCATGTGTAGATTATCATTTCATATTTTGCTCATTGTACATTGTAATTTTGTCAACACAATTGTTTTTGAACATAGCAAGCAGCACAGCATGTTTTTATTGATGAAAATGGGTACGTGACATTTTTGAACTTTGTCTGACCTGGAGTCAGACAAGAGAGAGAACGAACAAGTACATTAGTCTCTTCACAAATCAGATTTAGTTTGATGTTAAGGCACCATTTAAGAATCAATTCAGTCATCCTTCATCTTCATTTAAACATCATTATTGTGCTGTATGTGTCAGAAATAATACTACATTATCCATGTCTGTCCTTTTCCTTGAAACTATATCTTTAAAATCTACCAGTTCTTTTTTTTCCAAACACGTTTTGTATCCTTTTCCATATCATTTTTTGAAACCACAACTGTGCTACTGCCCTCTTCTCCCACTGGGTTCACTATCTCTGCCTCATTCCATTCTGCGTAAAAGGCACAAAGACAGTTTATTGGTGTCCCAAATTACCAGGGGTTTTTCTGAATTCGGTGCCAAAGTGGCTTTAGAAGGTGCAGATTGAGTCAAGATTACATGTCTGTGAAGTGGCCGGGAGCGAGTGAGGGGAAAATGAAATGCACACATTCAGCGTACACATGTGGCAGTAGTTATTTGTCTGGTCGGAGCAGGAGGACACCGGATGTAAACCCAAAGAGACAGAGGCTCCGTGGGGGCAGATCTCCTCTCATTATGGGTCGGATTGACACCAGGCCGGTCCTGTCCGGAGGGAGGTCCCAGCCAATAAGAGAGTAATTGAAAGGGGCGCTTGACTTCCCTTCTGTAACGGCGCACAGAGCACAGACCTTACAAGCGGATGTGGCCCCCTTGGAGCACAACCTTTGGGCAACAGACAGGCAAAAACAAACAACACAAAAATCAGATCAGAACCACAGATTAAATATATAAATAGAGAATGCATTTTCCTCTCCTAATGTTTCTACAGGGACTGACTGTCTCACTTTGGGAACGCAGTGGTCTGGAGTCAGAAAAGACTGATCAGTAAAATGACAAACAAATCCAGTACATCGAGTTATTATCATTACAAAAAGCCAAACACTAACCTTTCGGATTTGTGCGCATATGCTCCACCTACTACACTATGTTGCTGCCAGACCCAAAACCAGTTAAGAATTTGGTGAAGTTGAAGAAATACTTATGGATTAACAAAACTATTAAATATCTCTATGATTTCACCATGTCTGAGACCACAATTACACAGGAGTTCATTCAAAAATTACAGAAAATACATTGGCTTTATATGTAAAAGGAAAAAAAAAAGACAGTTTTTCAGCTAACCATGTAAATCCTCAATATAAATAACATTATAAGATTAATAAAAATTTTAATAGATTCATAAAATGTCATCAACCAATAAATGAACTAAACGCTTAAAGTGAGTATGACAGGTTTTCATGATTTTCAAATTTTTACCAAATTTTAAGGTGTAACACCTGTTGTAAATATAAAATATAGTTTTACACCAATAAAGTCTAAGTCTAAGCTTGTGAAGGAAAGTAAAAAAAAAAAATGTTGGAAATTACAGGAAGTAGAGCACAGTTTCAAAACATGATGACATCACACAAGGGAAAATTATATCAATACGTTATATCAACAACTTACACACAAGGAACATTTCTTTCTACATTCTTTAAACATAAATCCAACAAAACAGAGGTGTATTCATATATTTTTATTTGTCAAATCATTTCTGTGACATTAGAGGAGTTTGGGCTAGCATAAAAGATGGTTGCTAGGTAACAGTTACCGAATTTCGCAGTGTGTTGTCATCATTTTCAACCAGGAAGTTAAATAATAAACCTGAAAAATTGCCAAACTGGGATAAAATTGGTAGCATTTTCAGGAAAACCTTCGATGTAATGATCGTAAGTGTGTTTTAATGAAACGACTAGTCCAACCTGTCATAGGCACTTTAAGGGAGCACACCCCTAGACTCTGGCAGCGTTGCAGGATTTATAATCTTTCTCAGTCTCCACAGAGCAGCCGCTGTCCTCGGCTTGCACAAGCAGAGGTAGGATGTAGATAGTTAGAGGCTTTTTTCTCTCAGTCAGGTGTACGTGTGTGCCATCCCGGCGGCTAGACTTGTTACGGAGATGACAGCATGTTTTGTTTCACTACACAGCCCCTTGCACTGACAGTCTGAGAGCCCGCAGCCAAACAAACGGGGGCTGAGCAGCGGTGCCAGCCATCTCCAGATCTGGGCCCACACATGGAGGAGTCTCATAGAGGGGGCATTTTCAGTCTGCATACACGAGAACGTGGCTTAGGCTGTTGGTTCAGACAGTAACGAGCGGGTTTTAGAAGAATTTGTGGAATATGTGCAGAGAAATATGGGTAATAACGTAATAGTAATGGAGGTCAAAGCAGGCTCGTCATGAAACTTAAATGTGGTTGAAAACGTAAACCGCAAAATGATATGTCTTTGTAATAAATCGCAGGAAACTGGAATTGGATATATATCAGTTTTCTGAAAGAGTGATATCGATTTCACAATTTTCTATCTATACTTTTCCATCTGTATGCTGTTTGGTTGAGGTACACTATGCATCGTGTATGTACTGTATCTACCAGTGGACCATCAATAATTCAACCTCGCAGCCAAGCAGACCTTGAAACATTCCTCAAGAAACTGCAGTAGTCTCGGATTGACGCAACCCTCCATGTGATCAAGAGGGTCGTCTGGCAGATAGGACGCACTCCTCTACAACGACGTGTTATTCTGAGTCTGGTAGAGTGTCACCAGGTGTGGGTAAGGGCTGCAGCAATCAAAGCAACTGGATCACAAAAGGCAAGATGAAGGGAAGACAAGGCAGACAGATGAGTGAGAGGCTGCAGTTTCACAACAAAATGAAAAGAAAAAAAAAAAAAATCTCATCCAGTGTTTTATGAAACAATATCTGTGAGATATTGAATAACTTGAAAAGAAGAATATAGGCAGTGAAAAGTCTGACAGTATCATTATGAACTTTGACATTTTTTTCAAACTGTTTGTGTCCCCCTCTGAAACAGCAGAGACAACTTCCTTGACCCTAATCGTTTACTCTGTCAAGAGAAATAAAATTATTGTACCCAATTTTACCTTGCACAGCTAGAAGAGTTCTTGCAATATTTGTCAGTTTGCAAACTCATGAGGATGCTTTTTTGGACCACCAACCGATTGGACCGATTGGACCAATCACAGGGCAGCAACCGAAGGTCCAAAGCATCCAAGCCATAACATAAATAGGGTCCAACACACAAAAGGCTGTTTTAAAGGGGTAAAAAGGAGCAGATGGGAGTGTTTTACAGATTTGTGGACTGGAAAAACAAGACTTTGCAAACTTTTGCGATCAATCTCCTGTTACGCGAGAGTTGTATTATTACATAACAGTGACAATAACAGGCAACAGTGGCTTAGTGGTCAGAGAACTCCTCCCAATCTAAAGGGTAGAGGATCAATTCTCACTCACGTTAATCCAAAGTGTGGTTGTGTTCTTCCCCCTTACCTAGTGTGTGTGCGAGTGATCGGTGGTGGTCGAACTGTCTGAAGGTGCAGATGGGAAGCTTTGCTTTCGTCAGTCTGCCCCAGGACAACTACCAGGTGTGGAATGAATGAATAATTGTCTTTGAATGTCCACAAAGTGCTACAGAAAAGAAATGCATCAGATTCATTATTCTATAAAAGTCAACTGTCATACACATTTCAAACTTTCTGAAATGCATTGTCGAGACAGAACTTTAGTGCTTTTCTTCTTACCTTGAGATGAGCTTGTGAAGAAATCCTCACTAATAAGCTTGTATACATATATTCTCTTCCATAACCATTAAGATTCTATTTTTCTCCAACTGCAACTCCCTTCTTCTCCGCGCCTCTTTCAAAGCTCGACTAAACTTTTAAATCTTCTAATGAGAATACATTACAAAGCTTGTGAGACAGTTAGAGGAAACGTCCTGCCTACTTGTTTTTCATTGAACACTGATGAAAGAACTTTATATTTTCTTTCCCTCTAAAGCAAAGCATAAGCATACAATATTAATAGCATGGCAGTAATGGGATCGTAATAGGATGGCAGTCGTGCAAACATTGAAAGAAGAGGTCACGTTGGATGGAAGGAGGTGTGCCGCCATGCACCTCATTCATGCCATTCCTCTTGTTATTTTATAAGGTCAACTCAATTACGTAGAAGTTGTGGATAATTTATGCTATTGCCAAGCTTAATAAACACCAGCGGGGTTGTTATGCTAACTAAATGGGTATTTTTGAATTTATTATTATTTTTATAGGACCAACAAAACCATAGATAATGTAAAAAAGGTTATTTCTGACCTTGCAATTTCATTCCACAAAAGATAAATGTAATTCTCATTGAAAAAAAGAGAGAAAATGTGTCATTGTTCAGCAAATAATATTGTCAGAAACAAATCTATTGGTGGGTTTCAAATAAATTACATTGTATTTTATTGCTTTATGGCCTCATTCAATATCAGAGTGTTCAGAAGGCTTTACAGACAATGAAAAATCCAAATTGATAAAGGTGATAATGTGGTTTCTTACAATACATTTTCTAAAACTTGATCATTTACCAGCTACATCTAGGGGTAAAACAAAAGCAAATGTTTACTCTTTTTCACGGTTTTCCTACTACAATTGGATGTCAAGCTAGATGCCCTTCCTTGTCATATAGGACAGATTTACTAGTCACATATTGTCAGTTATTGCTATTACATTTTTGTTCTAGTTATATTTATAACAGATAAAATTACATTTAAGCTTCTTTTAAAACTTGAAACCATTCAAAATGGTAATTGCTCATGTTTTCTTTTGGGATCCCTGTACCCTGGGTGGGAAACACTGAGCTAGGAACTTTGCCAAGGTCACTTGGATCACAACAGTCCCACATAATCTGAAGCGCAACGCATTATTTCACATTTTGCATTAGTTTAGAGGCATGGTGGAGGTTCATATCGTATCATCATGATGTAGGTGTCCAAAAATCACATTTTAAAGTTTTAATGTTTTTTGTTAAATGTTAGACAAATGAATGGTGGGCGGTCACTGCTGAGCTCCTTTTACAGTATCTACAGATGGCCCCTCTGATGATGTTTCCTCAACATGTTCATCTGTACTCAGCCTCACTTACGTGTGTGTGTGTGTGTGTGTGTGTGCGTACAGGGGTGCATGTGACTGTCTGTGGGTGGGTTGTTAGGTTGTGTGGGTCAGGCGGTTGTGGGGTGGTTTGTTGGATGTGAGAATGTGGATGTTAATTGATTGATTGATTGATTGAGGGCTGAATTGCTGCATCATAATTATCTTTAAAGGTATCCATGTACAAAGCATCTGTTTTCTCCCAGCAACCTTTGTGAGATCAAGTCATTATACAACTTTAAAGATCCAATAAAAGCTTTCGGCAAGCCAAAGAAGAATGTAACCGAATATGTCAGCTTGTCATTTGTAATTTAAATCATAGTCCCTGTATTCTATGGGGTGGGGGTACAACAGGTAATAATCCATTGCTTAAAAATCTTCAGATAACACGAAAGAGAAAGACGGACAAATCTCTGTGGGAGTTGTGGAAAATTATTTAGCAACTTTCTATTTCCAAACAAAGAGAAGAACAAAAGAAAAGTACCTCTTGAATTACTAAGGGAGCTGGCACACTTGCTTTGCGTGCCGTGTGTTGGAATAAAGGATTTGTCTGCAAATAATTTATTCCTCCAGTCCCTTTGCCATTTCCCTCTCCTTCGCCTGGCGATACTCTGAGGCTTTATGTGGTGGAATTCCAAATGATAAATACTGCACATTTATATATATATTAAAAAAAAAAAAAAAGTTGAGAAGGTGGATATTTAGAACGCAGGAAGATGCAGAGGAAAAAAAGAGACTAATTCTTTATTCAGGTCCCACGGGGGAGCAGCGGCATCGAGGGAGTCCATATGTAAAACTGGTGTAAGTCATGCTAATGTGATTTTGAATGCATGGCTTTATCATCGCTGCTTCAACAGGTTCTGCACTGAGGCACCGGTTGCACTGATGAATGTGCCATCCCGAGTCAAGCCCCGTGACTGGAATCTCAGACACAATGGAAGGAGAAGTTGATTATAATGGTACTAATAATTGATAGAATCGAAAGGACAATAGGGAGATAACAAGACAATATATAGTGGAAAAACCATGCCACTACAATTATAAAGACAGATGATGATGTTTGGCAAAAGGAAACAACTCCAAGATGCATTATTTTCTACTTTACAGTATAAATCTGTGCCGTAAAAATGAAATGGCATTTGAACTCAGATGATTTGACACAATGTTGTCTATTTCTCACAGCTTGGGATCTGCAAAGAAGTTATACTGACTGAACAGTATTAGCAATATGGTCAGTTTATTATAAAATTGCATGACAATATTGATAATTAAACAAGATTCACCAAAAATGATCGGAGAAATGTTAAACGCTATTCTTAAATATGGATTTAAGTTTAAGTACAAACAAAGAATACAGTGTTTGGCTATCTATTGAAGAAAAAACAGACATAAATAAAACATTTCCCTGAAAGAAAATGTGGTGTTTGATCTAAAAAGGGTCATAATCTCAGTACTCTGGCAATTTTTTTGGTAAAATTTTGGTAAAATCTCTGAATAAAAAGATTTGAAAAAGCTGGTAAAAAGCTCTATGGTCAAAGACCCGCCCACTCCTCCTATTGGACATTTTTAGCAATGAGAGAGTGACAGATGTATTTATTAATCTGCAATGGAGTATGAACTTTCTTATGAAGGGGTTGGATAACCTCCTCAAGGCAATATAGAAATACATGAATCCAATAAATTGAGAGACAAAATTATATTAAAAAAAAAAAAAAAAAAATTGTATTGTATATTTAAGCCATTACAATGCAGTTTCTGTTCATTTGACATTTCTTTATGTGTTTTTTATTGCATTATTATTTAGGACGATCATTTCATGTTCAATTGGATTGCATGCTCTACATTGCCTTGGTGGTGGTCCACACTTTTTTACATGCAAAGACATTCACAATTGGATTATATTAGGAACAGAATATGACCACTTTCTCCAATGTGCGCAATAGAGTTATAGTTAATGAAAATCCTCCACACTAAAGCTTTAAACATTACCCTCCATCTAAGGACAATACCATTTTAAAGTACTCCATCACAGTTTTTCCTTGACTCTTTCTTATAGCAGTCTTTGTAAGCTGGAGAGAAATGTTATTCTGGATAATGCTGCTGGGAATGGACTTGTCACCAAAGGGGATGCTGTTGAAATGATGCATGTGGGTGTACATTTGGTACATCGCTGTCTTCGCCTCCAGCAAGAGAGAGAATTTCAGCTGGCAGAGAAGAGTATTTTAGTTAAAGACTTACTCGCACACTACGAGAGAAAGTGCAAGGCAATCTGACTGGAATACTAATAGACAGCAACATGTAGCGATTTTTTACTGGTTTCTTCACTTGACGGGAGTTAAAGCAGAAGGAGTGTCTCCAAAATACGCACACGAGGATACAAGGAGAGTACAATTCTGCATTCTGAAAAAGTTAGGTAGGTCCTGAATCGAGGACATAACCATTTCTGTTTGGTTTTATGTCTTAAATTTACGGTTATACACTCTTGCTTTAATCTTGGTCTAGTCCAGATTTTGTTCCAAGGTTAGTTCCAATTTTGATAGTGTGTGCAAGTTTTAATTGAAATTCAGCAGCATTTTTTTTTCCTCAGAATGTTTTTCTAAATTCTAACTTTTACATAAATTAGTTAATATTTTTCATTATTGTCTCGCATATATGCCCTGCCCCTTATGGGTTTATAAAACACCATTAAAAAAATTCCATAGGCCAGTATCCAGACATATGTTCACATTTACACACGTCTCCAAACACAAATGTACTCATTTAAAGGACAAATATCATGCAAAATTGACTGTGTTGAGCTTTTAGCCATGTTCTGACATTGTTCCGTCATCAAAAACATACCTGGAGTAGCATTTAGCTTGGTTCACGTTTGTTTGATGAATGCTCATTTGATTATGATCAACGCTCATTGCTCAAGTCTGCCTCTTCTTCAGACTTTACGACAAGTTAAAGAACCGTTTTATCTTATTTTCATCATTACAACAGTCAAGATTTTGCTTAAACATGTCATCGAACAAAAAAAATGTTTAAATTAATCGTAAAAAGAACAACATAACCAAAAATGAGCTCGTTCTGCATCTTCCCCAATTGACATAAACCACATAATCATTTTCCTCAGCGGTTTGAGCAAACCTCCCAATCTCTAGGGCCAGAGAGAGGATTCCCGTGCACAGCTGGGCAATCTTGGATGTTTGATTCCTCGACAAATTCAATCCGATGTAAAGTTCTGTCTTGAATATCTTTTAATTGAATATGTTTACGTCTTTAGCCATACATTTAAGAAAGACAATTGTTAAGGTTGAGGCAGCTTGCTGTTTTGCTTCTCTAGTGGAGATGGGAGTAGGATTGCAACACGTGGCTTTACTGATCTGCCAGGGAAAAGGTAGGGAGAGAGAGTGCATTTATATGGATGACTGGTTGATTGGCAATAAAAGGAAGCCGTCAGGGTCAGGAGGTTATTGTGGTTGAATGTATGCTCAAAATTCTTGATGCGATACATGATTCAAACACTTAATAAAAAGAACATTAACTCTCAATTTATGCACTATAAGATATGAACGCGACAGGTTTTTAGTGTTACATAAACCAGACAAATTAGCGATTGTGTTTTTGACCGCGAGAACACGAGGAACTGACACACCGGCAGTCGTAGCGCAGTCGTCAGAGCAGACGACAAGCCCTAATCTGACACATCACCCGGATGACTGTATTATGTAAGTCTCATTGAAGCTTTATGAGGCATCTTGACATCTATAGCACCTGCAAATCAAACCATCCGCCCCGACGAGAAGTCACCCGAAAACCGCAGAGAAAGATCAGAACAAGAACTGGAGCTGGGAGGCATGCTAAAAACATAATAGTCACTTACAGAGGCAGTGAAAAGTAATGGAGGTAGGACAAGATGAGATTAGATGTCAGCCAGTGCTAATAGAAATTTGTGACGCGCCCAAATATGACTCCATCGTCCTCTGGTTCAAACATGCCACCGAGACCCGGGGATCTATTTGCGAACGCTGGGTGGAAATGATAATACATTTCCATATCAGTCGGAATAATGTTAAAGTAGTGAGAGGAGCAGAGGCAGCAGCACTCATCAGTTTTTTGGCACCGTGGCAGGCGGGTAGATACGGTGACGGAGTGTATAACAAGGTCACAAGTTTGAGTTTGGGTAGGGCAAAGCGGCACTCTCCAAAATGTTGCTTGGTGCCCTTCATGAACACGCGATCTCAGTCAAAGAACGGACCAAGTCAGTTTATTCTTGTTAGTCTCGGGCGATGGGAAAAGACTGCTGTGACAAATGGTTACAATTATTAGAAAACAAAAATATACAAATGCAACTGCACGCATGCTATTGCTATCGGCCAAACCAAAAATATCATAACTATGTACACTTTTCAGTTATTTCTCATTCTTATAATGTACATTCTGATTAAAAATTCTTGCTAATTTACACTTGAATTATAAAGATTAGGCTTACACATTGTGCACAAGATGAAAAAGATTATGTAAGCAGTGTAAACATGACCAAGTATGGTGGTACTAGCTGAAGTTTTGTTGCCAGGAAAGTCTAGAATTATATATTTTTGTATGTTTTATGCAGATCGATATCTCCTCGAGTTCAGGAGGGCGTGATTGACAGGTGGATTAGCCAATCAGGGGCATGTATGGTCCGTCAAAAACAAACATAGCAGCTTACGAGGAAAAAAGAATGGAAAAAATATCACAGGACTGAAGATGATCACAATACTGTTCATCTAAGGTGAGCTCATCACATGTCACTTCATGTCATTTCCTTTGATTGTCTTTTACACTGGTATTAAAAGAAATGTAAACCTTTTGGTAGCCTGTAAAAATGCAAAACCTTGGTCATAAACCAACCAGCTTAAGATTTTAACATCGTCGTTTAGTTCTTCCCTGTAAGTTTTGATTTTGATTCTCGGTTACCTTCAAATGACCCGGCCGTTTGTCGTCTTCCAAAAAAGGCTGTACAGGAACCTCATCGCATCACATTACACTCAATATTTTTCCATTGAGCTTCTTAAAACAATGCTCTGATTTGAACTGAGATAAAGTCATTTTTTGACAAGGTAAACTCCAACCATCCAACTAATTTATTTCACGTGTCGCTGATATAAACCACTTATATCCTTGTAAAGTATTGGAAAAGTGTGTATTCTGGATGTTTTGCAAGAAGTTTAGCATTGTATGGAGGGACATTCATTCATTCCCCAGTGTGTCCTCCTGCCGGTGGGACAGGAAGCTTACGGAGCAGATACCGGAACCTCAATCAGAATCAGAAACGGTTTATTGCCATTGTCAGTGATCAAAATTCACAAACATAGGAACTTGCTTCAGCATAAGGTGCAACATAAAACAATGAATAAAACATAATAAAATATATAAAAGAGGCATGCATAAAATTAAGAATAAAATAGACTAAGATAGACTAAGACTATATACAGAAATGTACAGTTGGCAGATGTAGCAGTGCAAATAGATAGTTCTTATATAATATATTGTTAAAGTAGCAGGTGTTGCAAAGTGTTCATGAGTCCAACGGCAGAGGGAAAGAAACTGTTCTTGTGGCGGGAGGTTCTGGTCCGGATGGATCGTAGCCTCCTGCCCGAGGGGAGTGGCTCAAATAGTCCATGTCCAGGGTGAGAAGGGTCAGCTGTGATCCGACCTGCTCGTCCCAGAGTCCTGGAGACGTACAGGTCCTGGACAGATGGAAGGCTGTTTGTCCCTGGCTGTGGCTCCAGCGTACCACACGGTGATGGATACAGCGGAGCAGCAGCAGCTCTAGTCTGAGCTTTTCCCACATGAATCAGCTTCTAACCTTATTTCTGAAGGAGCACCCAGTGAAGAAAGCTCATTTCGACCACTTATAACTACAATTTTGCCCTTTTGGTCTTTTATCAACGCAGTGTTTCGCTCATGCTTTTTAATATTCTACATTAGTCTACATTTAGCGCTAAAGAAACAGTGACTTATGTTTACCGAGCTGCACAGGCGCCTTCCACATGCCTGTCCACGTCATCAGACTGTGATTTACCTTTTCGTTTCGATTATTTATATTATTTAATACGCCTAACCCACTTTAGCGCTTCTAGCTTTTCTAATTAGCATATGACGTTCACTCTGCATAACATATCCCCATCAAACCCGGCTCATAAATTAAACTTCGCACCTTGAATTTCATGACTCGTCGACTTTTATGATACGCTGTGATTTTCATATTCAATGAAGGAGGATATGAATGAGACACACTGTACATGCGGAGGAGATGTGGAATTAATACAAAATGGGGACTCATCAAACTTTGATGTGTCTGCCACACCTGTAAACTTTTCATCTGATGGGGAACGTTCAAATATTCATGAGCGCTTCTCTTTGTCGCCGGCGTGAGGAAGTTCCCCCGAGACCCCTGTGTCTTTGAGCTCCACAGAAGACCGTACACTCGCTCTTGTATTGGAATGTAGCGGGCCCATATAGATTTTACCGCGCAACCTTTTGTTACGTGCGCCCTCATTTGCTGTATCCGCGAACATAATGAAGTCTAAGTGTTGAATAATTTATTGTTTCAACGCACACACCATGGCAAATAAGGAAGCGTAATATTAAAGCGTGGGATTATGTTTAAATAGAAAGTAGGGATGGGCAGGTTTTTTTTCTCTTTGAGCTGATACCGATGTCTGATATTTGTCTTGCTGCTGTTACCGATAATTGATATTTGCTAATACTGATTTCAAATTCATAGCAAGGCCCACAAATCTGTTTTAAGTTGAAGTTAAGTTCACAAATTAACTTTTCACTTATAAATAACTAATAACAAAAAAAAAAAAACACTAGAATGTATTCAGGGTTTATGCATGTTTTAGCGAATCAAATTTAATGCTTTTAAATGTCTTATTTCAAGATTTTTAATGCCATAATCAACATCAAAACAAGACATATACACTTTTATCATGTCAAACCTACTGATTTTGAATGACTACAATATAATTAACTGCTTTATAATATTCAAAAAGCTAATTTTCATGAAATTTAAACCACGGAAAAGTATGTTTTGAACCCTATCTTTTACTTTTTAGATGATTTGATCAAAGCTGTACTATCTATATTCCATAAATCCAGTACATCCAGTGAATGTTAAATTTCAAAGTATAAACTACTCATGGACAAACATATAGAGCGGCTCTGAGGAAACACGGACTTCACTAATGATTTCCTCTTACTTTTATGACAGTTATATTTGGAATGGCACAGGGATAGTGTACAATAAAGATGCATCGTACCAGGTTGAAGCAGAAGATGTTAATTTTGACCTGTAGTTTTTATCATTTAGTCATCTTCTGATAAATATTTTTTGTCCAAATGGTTTTTAGATTTGACACCTGTGGAGATAGAATTTAATGCTTTTTAATATGGTGCATGTGGGATATTAGGGTTAGGACATTATTTTTAGCCTAAGCGTTCTTAAGTTTCCATTTTTACTCATTAATTGGTCCAAAAAAAAGAGAAAGAAAGAAAATGTCAGCACCAACAGACATTTCGTTCCGATTTCCGCCAATACCACGAGCACTGAAAAACTGAAAATACCGATACTGTAACCGATATATCACCCACCCCTAATAGAAAGTGTGATTTTTGGACACTTGGGAAAGAACAAAGAAACAAACTAAACTAAAGAGCAACTTTATTTTTTGTCTTATTGTTTACATATATTATTTTCTTGTTTTTAATTACTATCATGTCTTTTTCACCAGATGTTCTCCTTGTTATTTATTAAGATTTGGGTCCAAAATGCAGTGAAATTGTTCAACCACTTGAGGAACCATGACATCACACAATAAACAAAGCGTCTTAATTCAAAACCTAAATCTGAAATGTTTTTATTGCCATTGTTAGTGAACATAATTCACAAATTAGGGAACTAGGAACTGATAGCAATAATAATAGTAGTAAAAGTATAGCCTGCTGCTAAAGAGCATGCAAAATAAAAAATGTGTAGAATAAAAAGTAAGTACTATATATATATACAATGACAAGTTAAAAGTTAGCATCTCTGGCCCTATCTTGCAATGATACCAATGCCTTTGAAAGTCGCAGATCAAGACCACTCGCCCAAAGCTGATCCTAAAAGTTCTACTCAAGATCTGTCAAAAAGGTCAAGGTCAAAAAGCTGTTGTTTTCCTTCCATTAAATACAGTGACGGATGAACACATTTTGGATTGTACTTCATTCATTTTCAACAGTAAGAATAAGTGCACTGTCAACCAAGATCTTACACATCGCGAACGATGATACTTTTGCATCTGCCAAGGAAAAAATAGCCTCTGGTGTTTGCATCTTCTGCTAACTTTACATGAATACTGCATGTAATTTCATCTCTTGGCAGAAAGAATTGCATTGTTTATGCCAGGAAAACCAGTACACATCTTATAGGTTTGTAAGTACAGTATATCTAACAAAAGAAGAGAGCCAAATGAGTCCCAAAATAGTTTCATGCAAGCAAAGAATAAATGTATACCCAACAATAGTCAAATACTTTTACAACTAAGCCCATACATGTATTTGCACTTACTTTTCTCACAGAGTTTAAACTATTGTAAAACATGTGTCATAGATTAATCAAATTTGCAAAGCTTTGTTTAAGTTTGTTGTCATTTTACATTCCGTTAAACACATATTTCCCCCCCAGTAGTGTTACAATGAAGCCAAGAAATTGATTGCAAATTGGGGTGAGCTGGTGCCAGAAGGAAAGCAAATCCTTCAGAGAAAATAGCAGTGATTTTCTATGGCACAGCGAATGAAATGTGTTTGTGACAATCGAGGATAAGCCTGCCCATTCTTCCCCCTGTCATTGTGTTTGACCGCTTTTAACAGGATAATTACAGCTTCACCTACAACAATGGACTTTAGCATTTTATTGTCATCTCATCAGTGAGGTATTGTGGCGTTTTATTTGAGGGTGAAGAAGTCACACGGACAAAAGATGATTAAAATTCCCTCACCGGCTTCAGGGAGTGGCAGGTGCGCTGCGGTGGATGATACGTTTTTTCAGTTAACTTTCTCCTTTTGGGTTAGAAGGTTGGTTAGTTTGTTAAATAAATTTTTTAAAAGTCATATTATATTGACCATACAAGCAGAAAAGGTAAAGGAACAGAAAAAAAATTGTTTTGGGGATGTCTTTGTCATGTTTTGTTGTTTGCTGTCACTCTGTCATAGCAATTGTGTGGAATTCTGTAAAAGTGTTATCTTTCACCACACCATTCAAAACTAGTATTAACTGTAATTTAAATGCAGCTTACCATGCTTTATCGAGGTACTGAGGATTGAACTATAACATAAGCAGATCATCATTTCATATTTTGTTCATTGTAAACCTCAATATTGATCAAAAACATCTTAATAGTAGAAATGGGACTATCGTCTTCCTGTTCAAAAGTGTTTTTCTGTGATTATGTGACATAACCGTACATTTCAAGATAAAACAGTAACACAGTAACAGATTATGCTTATTGAGGTGTAAATGTAGGGAACAGCATACTCAAACATTTCAAAAATACACTGCACGCTCATATGGCAGATGTCCAAAAAGTTTTTTATTTTTTGGTAACGTTTCGGCAAATAGCCTTCGTCAGATCACCTCTCCTTTTCTTTCATTCACTGGACCGACCTCTGCCACATGAGTGTGCAGTTTATTTTTTCAACAACCCTACATTTATCACTTGAAGGCTTAAAGGGGCTGCACCTGATTTTTTTCTGTTTTGAAACGTGAAAAACAGAACTACTTCATATGCCTGATGCATATAATAAAGTAAAATCTGTTTTGCCCCAGTACGGTATACTGTAAAAGCATCTATTTGAGTGAAACTGAGACTATAGCACATAGCAATACTTAGATCTGAGTGCAGGGATGTGACCGGGGATTGTGGGTAGGTGAAAACATAGTTTTCTGAGCACTCAAGACTGAGGGTGCGGTCACACTTGTCCTTGTCGGGCTCTATCCAGTTTAGTCCAACTGTAGACTTGTTGTTCTATGTTCCTGATTTAGTCCTGGTCTTATTGTTCTATGTTCCTGATTTAGTCCTGGTCTAGTTCAGGATTACTTTCGAATTTAGTCTCAGATTAATCCTGATTTTGTGCAAGTGTGAAAACAAATGATGAGGAAACATCATTGTCACAAGGTTAAAACTTGATTTGTTCAATGTTGATGTCAGTTTTTCATGTAATTTGTGATATATGCAGGTTAAGAAGGTTAACAACACAATATAGGTTACATTTCTTATGTAAGACTTAGCATTAAGGACCAAAAACTGAAAATTAAAAAGAACATTTTGGCAACATTGGCATTACAGTACTATTACTATTACTATTGTGCATACTTTTTCCATGTTAGATTGGACAACGAGAACAGGATGAAATGTTATTTGGTAATCATGTTTTTTTGTTTTTTTTTAATCTTCAGAAGTTGTACATTCAATCAGTCATTATAGTGGCTCTCACTATTCATTTCATCAGTTCATCAATTCATCAGTGTTATCCATTTCTCATGTCACCCCAGTGCCACATTTCTGACAGACTTTGGTGTGGACAGTGTGAATAACAACAGAGATATGTACACACAGCAGCCGGGTCTGACTAAGCCTGGTTTCTTTGGCACATTTGTTCAGCCTGACGCAACACAGACTCACTTGTGTGTGCTCTGAGCCTCCTGAATCCTAACAGCTCCCTTCCTCCTCATCCCGGGATAATGTTTGTTTTAGATGAACTCGCTGCTGACCCCGCTGACCACAAATCATGTTCAAAGACGCTCCAGAGTGGCTAAAGCTCCATCATGTAAAGGAGCGGCACCTTTTAAGATCCGGCCGAGCCTAGGCTAATAGAGGTGATCCATCCAGGGCTCTCAAAATGTCACATCCCGCCAGAGTTCATTTGCATAACCTCTAAGGCGTCCCGGAGAGAGAGTGCACTGCATTGATTTAGCCAATGACTGGGGAGATACTTGGTGTGTTGACACAGTGGTGTAAGCGAGTGTGACCGAGGCTCTTCTTAATCCACTAAACAGTGTGGCGAGAGAGAGAGAGAGTGGCAGCAGCCCCTTCAGAGAACATCGTCTCATGCTCCTTACAGTTTGCACATAACTCGACCTTAAGTACAATCGTTTCGTCTTTGCAAATCCAGGAATGTGACAAATGCTTGGGGTCAGAATATGATGAGAAGGCATTTCTCCGTGGATTACTGAGTATGACATAGCAACTTTAAACTAAGGTTTCTGTACTATTTATGCCTTCAATTCAATTCAATTCAATTCAACTATTTATACCTTCAATTTTTGTTTTGTTTTCTTCTTGCTATTATAATTCCAGTGCACAATCTCCCAATTATGTAAGATTTAATTAATAAAAAGAGTGTAATTGCACCAAAACACGTTCAAGTACTGATACTCAAGCAATATAAATATGTGGGAACCATTTTTGATGCTAAAAGGAACAGCTGAAATAGTATTGTCTGTTTCTATTAATTGGTGCCAGGAAAGTCAATCAACTTATTGACATAGACCAGAGGTGTATTTTATCTTGTGCCTTCAGGTCGGTGCTATCAGATGCCCCTGATCAGATCAAATCGCTTTTCTATGTCATTTAGACCTTCAGCGATCAGCCTCTTGAACTATGTCCAAGGTTTTCTTAAGAATAACATGTTTTATTCATTATTTTTGTGAACTGTCATGGCATAAACTTATGACCTGTTATGTTTGGGTGGGATTTAGCCGCTGCAATTAATTGTCCATCAAGAGACTGATAAGGTTAACTGATTCAGATTCTGAAATAAAATGTTCAAAAAGTTGTTTTCACCCTTTGCTACTTACATTAGTAACCTAAGTAAACCAAGTAAGTGACCTTCAATAATTACAGAATTAATTTGGGCCATTGTACTACAGCATTGCAAATTTGCAAAAGCGTAACAACATACTACACATGATATTAACGTCGATATTGTTTTAAGTTTTCTCCCACAAGGCATTTTTACATCTTAGCTTTAGCTCCTCATCCATTTGGTTTCCATTTGCATGAGCTCAGAGGCATTGCAGTACTCTCCCTTTGACTGTAATCCTATTATTCTGATCTGGAGAACAGGAATAGGGTTTTGCATCCGATTGACATGTGCCTGGAAAGTTTATTTCTAGCATTTCTGTTTTACCAGTGTTTTTTTCCTGTATTTGTGCATTGTGAGTCATTCAAGATGCAAAATACTAAATTGTGTAGAGTATTGTTTAGCATTATTGACCCCATTTGCAAGTTTGGACATTTATAGATGCACCATATGTTATTTTTCTGGAGGGGTATTGAGCTCCTGGTTGTCTCTATGGAATTATGCTTTGAATGTTCCACAGTAGGTTTAAACATGTCTGTCTTTTATTTATTGAATTACAGGATTACAAAAAACACATATGACCCGTTACTAGCCTGGTAGCCTAGCCTTCTCTCCATGAAGATGGATCAGTTTAATGCCAAATATTCTGGGAAAAGCAATAACATCTTGCATAGCTCTTCTTTAACAGGCCAGAATTGTGTAAATTGTACTTTGAAAACATGCTGTAGGTTACTATTAATCATCTATTTTTTTTATACTAATTGACCCAGCTAAGTCAGTTAATACCACAGTTAAGGTGTCGAAGAGTAACATTTTGGACCTTATTAAAATGAATGTGGCCTACATTACTGTTCATTTTTATCATTGGCAAATTTGGGATACGATTTACTCACCCAAGCAAGTGTGTTTTTGTTTACTGATCATGTGAAAATAGCGGATTCAACTCCAGATGCCACTAAAGGGACACGTCTAGACCTTGAATCACTGTTAGCAATTATAGCTTCTGCATCCAGTCCTCCATAAAACATTTCAGACTTTGTTAGACCTCGGTGTGAATCCAATAACCAGGCTGTCCATGCAAACTCAAATACTAGGATTGGCAGAGACCTTAACATTCTGTTGCCTTGACAAATATGCCTCCTGCCGCCAAAATGTGGCAGAAATGAGAAAATCCTTGTGCAGAGTTTGCAGCACAGCACCCAGAGGTGAGCCTGTAATCTCATCAGAGTGTGTGACAGTTCATGCTGTTACTAAGACAAAAAACACTGGAGGAGCAGGTGGGGAAAGTGTAAACATAAAATCTGATCTGATTATTGGGGCTGTCCAAAAAGAAACCTGCTGTAGTGGAATTAGAATCACTGACATGTTCAAAAGACTGCTGACTACTCGGTGTCAAGACTACCGTGGGTCACTGAACAAATATATCTTCTTTTTAATATCAACTTGTGTTTTTCTTCAAGTAAGACAGATGATACTACTTACTAGAAGAACAAATGTAAATATTTTTTGTTTACCTGAAAGCTTTAATATATTGGAAATATTACCTTTGGGTGGCCTTGATACTCTGGTCTTAGTTTGCATTGTTTGAGAGACAACTCTGCAAATAAAAAGCCAAATTGTGAACATTTTTTCTGTTTAGTTATTATACTATTTAAAATAAACAGAGAAGAAAAACTACCAGTGAACCACTATCCATTAAAACCCCTCATTCAAACAGTAATTTCATAAAATCAGAGCATTTGTACACTGCTGGCTGGATGGTGCTGTCCATGGTGCTGAAATAATTTGCTGTGTGGTTTTGTTTACTCATTGTCATTTTGGATTCAATTAAATATATGAAAGTAAGTACTATTTTACACAGTCTTACCCAGTGAGCTTCAGTGCAAAGAGGTGCCACTATAACCAAACAACAAACAAAGATTACGAAAAGGTAAATAGTTCAAATTTCTTATTCTGCAGTTTACATAAATCTAAGAATAATGTTTTTCAACTTTTTAATCATTTAATATTTTCATATAAAAGTATGGAATTTTATTACGTGATATTAGGCTATATAAATCTGAAAATAATGATTAGACTTAGTATTTGAGTAAACTAGATCTTGAAAATTTGTGGAAAACAATTTTATTACTTTAATAAATCAGGTTGTACAATCTTACAAGTACAAAATTGTAAAGTTTGGTTTGTGTAGGTGCTATGATCTTTTATGTCTCTGTGGGAGAAAAATGCATTTGGAGAAAAGTTACAATATCCCATAGATGCAAGTTGATTAAATGAAACAAGAAACATTTTTAGGTTGGACAATCAAAATAAAAATAATAATAAAAGCGTAAAATATACAGTAGTGTCTTGTATTAAAGTAATGTACCTTTTACACATTTTTTTCTTTGTTATGAGTTAAAACAATATGGATCTAACCAGAGTCACATTAAAAGGCAGACTCATCTCTATCTTCATCTCCCATGTTATTAATGCTTTACAACCGAGTCTCTACAGATAGAGATCAAGAGTTCACAAAGGAAATGAGAAAGACGGAGTGGAGGGAAGTTCAGTTTATGTGATTGAATGTATCTATAGACCACATGCTGATAGGAAAACTGGCCACAAACTTTTATGATTTTTATTGAATCTGGCATTTTATTTCCAATTAATCAAATACAATTAAAGTACATCACAAGGGATCACACACCATAGCCTCTAATCAGACCTTTTACGTGCTGTCCAGTCTTGGTGGAATATTTTAAAAAAGCCTCCAAAGTTTAACCAAGTTCGGAAAATTCTTTCTACACAGATTTGATAATAACCTTTTGGGACTGTGGACGTCAGGCTAATTTAAAAGATAACAAGCAACAACCTGGGAAGTTTTATGCACTGATTATGATAAGAAAGTCAAATATGTACAAAACCCAAAGCGCTCAAAAATCAATGCAGTAAATGGTGCAGATTGCAATTTCATTAGAATTATAAATGGCATAAAGATCACATTCACTTTGAGTTTTTGGTAACATTTTGATGCTATCTGTTTGATTAGTGAACATTCTTTTTGCAGTCTCACATTAAAGAACATACTCCCGACGTAAACAGGTTTATTACATTGCATGCTTTATTGTGATATTGTGAAAATAAAAGCATGCCATTCTTCATATGCTCTGGGCACTCGATCGATCGGGAGATGCAACATCAGCTGGAGTGTGTGCGGTGCGTGAGAGCAGAATCATTTATAATATGGAGGTATTGGGGGGCTGGGGCCAGTTTAACAGTGATGATGAAAATCGATGCGCAGTAATAAATGAGAAACAACTGCGTAGATTATTGAGGTTATTAGGATGTGCACAAAAGCCCGCCTGGGTCCTGTGGGAGAGAATACAGTGAAGACAGCGAATACCTTATTGTGCTAATGCGGCATTGCATCGGGTTCACTCTGCTACTTCTTGTTTTATACAATAGAGGACGGACATACCCCCAAGGTGAGCCCAGCAAGACGGTGAGCAGAAGGTCGGCGGATTGAACTTCTCCGAGTGCAGGAGGAGAGCGAATAATCGTCTGCCCCCAGCTACTAATTAGGTGCCCTTGAGCAAGGTCTTCAACCCCCGACTTCTGCCGGAACGCAGCCAGCAGCAGCGCACCGTCTCAGAGCGTCTCCCAGGTGCACGGGAAGCATTTGCGTGTAGATGTTAGGTTCCCAAAAAGAACACAAAACATGACTATATTTTTAATTATTTAGTTTGTATTTATTCCGTGTGCAGGAAAAAAAACTCAAGCGTTCTCGAGCACCACCACCAGCTATACAAAGACTATAGTGTGCACTGTCTAGTTTGTATTGTCTGAAAACTGAAACACATAATGGTATTGTGCTCATGAGAAAGGCGTTTCTTGTGCATTGCATTTGTATTTATGCATGTATTTGAATTAGGACAGTACAAGTAACAATTTCTACTGCTTGTCCCAGAACCAATATACTGTAAAAGCATCTATTTGGGTGAAAGCGAGTTGCTCTTTGCGTCTAATATGATCTAAAGTGCGTTTTATTCTCCCCGAAGCCTTAACTGTGTCCTTAGCTTGTTGTTGTTGTTGTTGTTAGCTTTACTGTAACGGCAAAACTCACCCTTGTCTTTGAAAGTTGTTGACCCGAGTTTTTAAAAACAGGTACAGTGCCTTTAAACACTCGCTTAGACGATGATATAGACACATGACTTGACATGGTAAAACATTAACAGACAACAGACCTGTGACATGACACCACATCTGAGACGTTACAAAGAAAACAGACTCTTTATAGTAAAAAAAGATGTAAAAATAGCGTGAAATAGCGTAAGAAAAAAGTTCAAGATCATCTATAGGTGCAACCAATTTAAAAGAACTTACAGAAACTGGACTGAAAGGGATTCCTGGACTCAATTATTTGCTAAATGTCACTCCACTCTTCACCCCAATCTTATGCTGAAAAACAAACAAGAAGCAACTTTCAAATCTTTGTGCAACCGATTCACTCTGGCCTTCTATAATTGGCAGCCGAAATGTACAAATTCCTACGACTTCCTGGACATGCTATTATCAAACAGTTTACTTTTTGCTTTGTATCGTAAAACAACAAATAAGCCACGGCGCAAACTGCCAAACGCATTGAACGGTGAACAAATGCAATCGTCTGCATAAACAATGCGAGCAAATGAAAAGGCGCCGCCTCTGTTTTTGCTTGTCTTTATCTCGGAGAAAACATACAGAGGCTGTCAGCACATTAATTAAAACCTTATAGCATATTGATTGGAACGCGCCCGTGGATGAATGCTGACAAATAAATAGACAGCTGGCAGCTTTCAAGGAGATTCTCACGCTTTGACAAAAACAAACTCGCAGTTATTTAACAGACAGGTGTAGTTACAGATAGAGAGGTAATCTTCACGCGCAAGCCTCAGTGTTAAGGACGGGGATGTACCGCTGTTTGGAGAATGGGTCTGGAATCATAAGCTTGTTGTTTATAAAAGTGCTACTCGTGCAAAAATGTTTAACTTGTGTCAGCAGCAATACACCTTTAAGTTTAGTTTTCATGGTGCTAAAGTAGAAAGTGTGCATTAATGTATTGAAAGTATGAAGGTTTGAGAGGTGTAGAGAGATGGCGAGTTTCCCTGTGGAAAGATCCAGGCTTTCCCAGGCTTAAGGTTATCTCTGCATGTCCTTGCTCTTCCCTGAGGCCTCCTCCTGGTATGACATAGAGCTACACGAGGCATTGCTTTGAGCTGGTGACCAAGATTTGGCCGTACCACGTTGAGAATGCCAGATCTCATCAATCTCAGAAGCTAAACGGGGTTGGGTTGGGTTAGGGTTGAGGTTGGTCAGAGAGGCTGAAAACTCGCATTTGTCAGTCTACCCCAGGGCATTAGGCTAAAGTTGTAACTTACCACTGAGTTTAGAATGAATTAATAATGACTGTGAGCATTTGTAAAAGCGTTTTATTAGACGAATGCTTTATTATTCTGAGCCAATAACGGATCAGGACCTGGTGTCAAGAAAGCCGTGTTTGGTTTCTTGTATTCAACAGTGTTTAATTTGGGTCATGAGCTGAGTTGCAGTTGTGCAGGAATTATTTTTCTTTTTACAGAAAAAGTTCATCTGGTAGTGCTCCATGGAGGTTTGATTTCCTACTATGCATTTTTGTCGACCAATCACAGTGTGGGGGCAGGGGTTTTTCCACACAATAATCAATACAATCAACAACTGAACTGAAGGCTGCCCTTTTCCTTTTCCTTTTGATGAAAACAAAACATTGCAACCCTGTATTTAATAGTGAATGATGTCCTTGCTGACTAGAGACTATGATGTTTAGTTCCTTAATAATTATTACAGCTTTAGTGATTCTACATCTGTAAAAATAAAACAAAATAGCAATTTAACTAACCACCATTACCTATGGCGTTAGAAATTCAGTGACAACAAAACAAACAAAGCCACACGATTCAAGCAGCATTAACAAACGAGTGGGAGTAGCAAAGATAAGACATTACACGTTACAAAATCCCTAATATGACTAAAATAGCCTTTATGCAAATATACATTGTGGGTGTATGACAAGAACCCTTGAAGCCTGCTGTTTCAAGACCCCATTCTCTCTTTCGCTCTAGAAGTCTGTTCCAATCTGGCACACCAAAGACAAGGTAAAACGCAGCGCAAGATCAAACAAGACAATACATTTCTCCTCTCGACTTGAATTTTCAGCCAGCCAAAAAATACTTAACTAAATGATGCTTTGGGGAGAAACTGCTCTCACTAAAACTGGCGGTGATCCATTCGGAGGCCAGGCAAAACTCGTATCATTTAACACTCATTTAATTTAGCACAATTAGAGCAGCTGTAGCAGGAGGGACGGCGCGGCTGGCTCAATACCAGTAGTGAATATTACTGCTATGGTGCGCTGAGATTTTTACTGCTGCCTATTGTGTTACTCTCATATCTGCCAATGAATTTGAAACCCACACTCTCCAGGGAATGGGACTTGGAGAGACTGACCAAGGCCTGATGGAATTGCAGAGGCTGTGCAGCTGCTGGTGGTGAAGTGGTAGAGACATTTTGAGGAACTAATTCTATAGATGTGTTGTGGCTGAAAAAGCATAAAAATTAGCACTGGAACCAGGGTCGTTTCTTGCTTTTTGGAGGCCCTGTGCAAATGCCCTTTAGCTGCTAAACTGCTGTAAAAGATTAATTGTTCTAGTGGTCATAGCGGGCGGTGATGCTTTTCGTGCGGCGTTCATTTGACAGGGTCTGATCAAAGATTATTCCAAGATTTCAAAGAGGTGAATGGTGATTGCTTCAGTTTTGTTGCTGCTAAGTTGGAGGAAGTTTGATTGTAGCCAGGATTTTGTTTTGGAGAAGCAGTTGGAGAGGATGTCATTGGCAAAGCAGTTGGTGGATCATGTGATCGAGAGAGAGGATGTATGGGATGAAGAGGAGGGGGCTGAGAACTGAACCTTGGGGGACACCTTGAGTGAGAGTGAGAATAACTTTTAATAAGCGTTAAGGTTATGAGCTGGGGTATTCATGAAACAGTTACCTAGAGTTGGGGTTAGCCTGAATTTGTTCATATTGAAGTTTTTGTTCATACTTAATTAAAGGTATTAAAAGTGTAGTAATTAAGGCTTTCTAAGCATATTTACCAATAAAAAAAATAAAATTATATTAAATTTTACATGCATAAGAGCATATTTCAGTTCTATTGAAGCAAGACGTTCGCCACTAGAGTGCCCCCTAGTGGACGTGGGGCCCTGTGCTTGTCCATAGTAGAGTTTCTACAGCAACAGGTATTTAAACCTTTGAAAAACAACCCCCAAAAAAATGACAAGAGATCCTCAACAAAGTGACAAAAAAGAAGCAACTATGCAATGCAGTTTGGCTTTACAGACTACAGAAACGGCCACCTGCTTCTTCACATAATATATTCGTCAGTCAATGGTCAATTTCTCTGTAAAACAGCAAAGTGAGTTCAGGCATATTTAGCTGACTGCTCCCAGCATGTTAGAATCCAAACACACCCATCATCCGCGGTCTCTCCACCGGTGTGTCACAAGGTTCAATTCTGGGGCCATTATTATTTTCACTGTATATTAATGACCTCCCGGCAGCTTGTCCAGAAGTATCAGTTCAGATGTATCCAGATGACACTGTGTTCTACATTCAAGGAAAAAACATCACTCATGTAGCTGAAAAACTCACACAGGCCATGGTTGCAAAATGTATTGTTACAGTTGAATACATCCAAAACTGTTGCTATGTTCTCAGAGCAGCTCCATCGTTGATCCTGACATCTTTATGTCAGGTGAATGGCTTCAGGTGGTGACTATAAATATCTCTGTCGTCCTCAATTGCTGACATTCAAGTCCTGCACAACTGCATAAAATTCAACCTCAGCAACTTAACTAAACACATCAGACACCAAATGTCCACAACAGCAGCAAAAACGTTTATGCATTCCATGATTTTAGAGTAATTCATTTTAACTTTGTAATAACAACTGTACTTTTACTATGTATATCTGTCCAGGGTCTACAGATGAAAAATAGCCCTCTGGCTAACTGGCATATTTAAATGTTGATTAATATGCACTGTTCCCTGAAATAAAAAATAAAAAATAAAAAAAGCTCAACATTGTGTGTCATTGCTAAACGAGCGTGCGTAAGTTTAATTGCGTAGTTGCCCATTAATAAATACTATAACATCAGCACCCTATATTTCAGTGATTATTTGGTCTATTAACGCAAAACAGACCAGAAAAAACATTGTATGACGTGAAAGTGCCGCTCAGCCCAAAAATCCAAACCATGACTCTCAAAATTTGCAAGCAACTTTCCAAAAATATAAGCCCAAAATCAAGCTGATGGTCCATAGTATACTTATTGCTAGAAATCGCTCTGAGAAACAAACTATTTTACCAAATTGTTTTCAGTTTCAATTCAAAGAAGCCTCTATTTCTATTACTTATATACTTCATGACACCTGTCTTTCAATTCCAAAGGCCACTAAAGTCCCCATGAGCTAGTTTCTAAAGCTACAACTTAGAAGGCCTGTACTAAATGTTATTAGGTGAGTCTATAGTAATGGAGGGCACATAAAAGCCCTACACTTCAGAGAATTCCATCTATTTCATTTACTTGAGCCTCTCATCCTCATATGCCACTGCTTCACCAGCAAATACAAACACACATGTACTCTCCATCTCTGCAGCTGTAATTGAAAGCCTATTTTTTCCTCTTGTCCTCGCCCCTGATGACCCCAGCACCTGTGCCGAGCGTATCAACAGCGGATTTAGCCTCTCCGCAAACAAGACCACCACCCAATCGTTAGGCTTGTGCTCAGACATCATAAAAAAATAATAATAATTAAAAAAAAAAAACATTTTATCTAATATGAGGAAATTCTCTGAGCTTCAAATTGTAAGCCATTTTCTTTCTAGATAAGATTTAGTTTCATTATGACTGGTTTGATAGCATCGCAGGTGTTATGTTATTGTGAGTAAAATTAATTTCTGACTTAAAACAAGCTTTTGACGTTTACATATGAAACACACAGATTTTCGGTGATAAAACGTTTGAACTTCCTGCACCGTCTATCTTCGGTGTGCATCAGTAGATTGTGAACGTGAAGAAGTGCTTCATTCTTTCATTGTGTCAGAACAAAGACACTAGTTTACAAAGGAGATTGAAGAAAAGTTAAACATCAACGAGCTTCACTGGAATCATGATAAACGTGTAGATTGAAGCAAATGTAACGAGTTAGTGATTCTATAAAAAGTAAACGTTTGTTAACATAGAGTTCGCAATCAATTTTCTTTTAGATTAGAGAACATAACTTAGCAGAATACAAGTATAGTAGAATACCTTCAGAGAGAAAGCCAATAATCATATTTGCTATTAATAATACTTTCATTCAGCATTACGTGTTCTTGCTGAAGGACTTTTAATAATGTTTACAATGATGGCAAGTCTATCACATCTGTTTAATGCGTTATACAGTATCAATATTTTTTGTTCGGCTAGCATTTTTGAAATGCTCAGTTGTCGAACCAGTACTTATCCATTTTAATCCAATTCCAAGTCCTATCTTAACAAGCGACAATCTTATTTTAGCGTATCTATCTGGAAGTTTAGCCCATAATATATATATTTTTGGGGTGGGTAAAGTAGGAAACATGAGGACGCTCACCGAGACACCAGAAGAACATGTAACTTGCAGAAAAGGCCCTGGTTCAGGAATCAAACCCAGGAGGCGGGACCTTCTTCCCGTGATGCCAGAGTGCTACACATACTGTAACTCCCCATTCTATATCCATTCTCAAAAGTAGCTGCAACACACTTTACAGTATTACACTTTACAATACAAATTTTGTGTTTAGTCGATATCAATTCTATGGCTCGATACAGCTATTGATGCCGTAGTGACAGGGGTGTAGCACCAAATTCTGGGCCCCAGGCACAAACCTTCTCAACCGGCCCCTAATACATAATATGTATCTGGTTTATTTATTCCAGCAAATCCAGTTATAATTGCAATGTTTTCATTCATCATTACTATGTATAGCTACTATTATGGCACAGTACTGTTTTGTATTTGCAATAATTACCAGAGCAATTTTACAAAACAAATTATTACGTTAAGAAAATACACTAACTGCTAATTATTTTCACTTATTTTATTTATAAACAGCTAATACGTGAGCAGTGATTTCTCTCTTTTTAAAGCGGTCCTCAGATTTCATGCATAATTGTCTCATAATTTAGTCTCTCAAAGACTTTACTCGATCACATTGCATTTTATTACAATAAAAATAGAATAATGTGTGGAAAAATGCAACTGAGAGAAAAAAATCATCAGATGCTTTTGAGGGCCCTTCCCTGAACTGGGCCCCTGGGAAACCAGTATCCTTTATCCCCCACAGTCTGACGCCCCTGGGTAATGATAATGAAAATAACTGTTTTGAAAATACAATGTAATTTCTGACTGAAAATAATAGTAGTTTGAGGTTTTATGTATTCGTTTTGGTCTAGATCATCAAGACCATTGGAAAACGAGTCTGGAATGGTCCAATTTTGTCCTATTTACATTATTTATTTCTGGGTTGATACCTGTTCAAATGGCTATATAAAGTTTTGACACTATCTGTACATATTTTTTACTTTTGTTTAACAGCCCTTTCACAAATCATTACAGACAAATCAATCTTTGCGAACGACATTAATTGTAATAAAACATGTACAAACACACAACCCAATACTCAAATTCTCAAAAAGCGGATCTGCGAGTCGTCAGCGAGCGCTCTTATTTTAATTGGCACATGCTTTACATAACAGGCTTGTGCGGAGGAGGTCATTAGTGCAACTGTCTCCGAAAATCAGCGCGTGTAAAGAATTAATAAAGGCAGCGATCCGGCCCCTTTAAGCGCGTTGTAATTCGCACATTCAGATCTCATTTGCGGCCTTATAATGGCGGGGATAACCTGTCATAACACCGCGGTGACAGCCTGCCTCCGTCCAACCGACTCAAGCTTGATGGCGCATTATCATTAACACCGTGTGCGTATTAATAATTCATCGGATCGTGGCTCGGCGGGGGGCTCCCGGAGTGAAACGCACCAATTACACACTCACGTATACTTATTTTTACGACGGAAACGCGAGCGAGGAAAGGTGTGCAGGGGAGGGGCATAATAAAGAAATGTTCCTGCGAGTAGCCACGGTCCGGAAAAGCATGGATCATCAGTTTTTAAAGGCAGGTTGGTTGAAACGGAGATACCATACCATACCATACCAACTTTATTTATAAGGCACTTAAAAAACTTTTTACAGTCGGCCAAAGTGCCGTACACAAAACAAAATCACATAGTATTAAAAGCTAGTGAAAAAAGGTGCGTTTTTAGAAGTGATTTAAAAACAGACAGAGATTGAGCCTGCCTAATCTCTAAAGGCAGCTGATTCCACAGTCGCGGAGCAGCAACTGAAAAAGCACGGTCCCCACGAAGCTTGCGTTTTGTTTTTGGGACAACAAGCTGCAGCTGATCTGCTGACCTGAGGGCTCGAGAGGGGGCATAAGGGTGGATCAGATCAGAGAGGTACGAGGGGGCAAGGCCATTCAAACATTTATAAGTAAACAAAAGAATCTTAAAATCTACTCTAAAATTCACTGGGAGCCAATGAAGTGAGGATAAAACAGGTGAAATATGATCATATTTCCGAGTTCCAGTTAAAAGCCGTGCAGCAGCATTTTGGACGAGCTGCAGCCGGGAAAGAACCGTCTGATTTATGCCTGAATAGAGCGCGTTACAATAGTCCAAGCGAGTGGTCACGAAGGCATGAATGACCCTTTCAAAGAGGTCCCTCGGTAGCATGGGCTTCACTCTGGCCAGTTGTCGGAGATGGAAAAAACTGGATTTGACCACATCACTTATTTGGTGGTCAAGTTTTAGGTCAGAGATGAAGAAAAGGAGGAGACCAGACAGAGGAGGGGTAGAGCCATCGTTGGGGAGGTGTGTAAAAAGAAATGAGGGCTGGAGGGAAAGTAGTAAAGAAAATGGGGGATGTCCAATAAAATCAGAACTTTTGGATTTATGGTCTGAAGGAGAGTTGGTAATGGTGTGGTTTTAAGGGGAGTTTGAGGGTGGACTTTGGCAGAGCGGTTGCCTATAGGTTAATGTGTGCTTTATGGCCTCTATAGGTAATTTTATCTGCATTTTGTCCAAAGTCACAAAGGGCAACTTGTCAGGATCTTGGTTAACAGTGCTTTTAGTCACTCTCTGTAACTGACCATTATCCAAGATGGCCCATAGTCAGTTCAACCAGTACGACCACTAATGTAATACGTTTTCAAGGTTAAAAAGCAGTTGAAAATAAATCATAAATAACTTTTAACTTCAGTTTTGAAATACAATACTTCTACTCAATGTCCTTTCTCTTAAAATTCCATCGTCACTGGATCACGGCATTATCATTTTAAAGTGCACTTCCCGACTCATACGTGTGTTTTCATTAAAGGGTTAAAGAAGTGTAGTTTGAAATTGTATTATCGCCACATCAAATCCTCAAATTGAAACAGCATGTTTTGAAGCGATGGCAATTTTTATGCTCAAATAAAACCCTGACAAAGGAAGATTTGCTTATAATTGAGGTCAAAAGCACACTCTACCTCACCACTTTAACCTCACATGAAGTCATCATACATGACCATAAAAATCCCATTTCCTCGTGAGCTCGCAGTCTGCTCTGCCACAGCACAGGTTAATGAATAGTTCTCAAGGGACAGTGCAAAGATTCCGTGATGTAACAAAGGCATTTTCATGTCCAAAGCCACGCTATCTTTAAGGCAAACGTTGCATGTTTAACTTTTGTTCATTTTGTTAACATGGTTTCTTAAAACACTTCCACATGATTGATAGTTAACATCAATAGTTTAGAGACGTTTCTGTGTAGCTTAACTCACTTAACTGAGGACCAAGTTATTGTCGATAATTATTAAATCAGACAAAAAACAAAGACAGGTTCAGTGGGTTGAGAGTAAATGTTTGTCCATGTCTATGTCTCTGTGTTAGCCCTGGGACGAGTTGGCCCAAAGTCACTGGGATAGGGTCCAGTCGCCTGCGACCCCCAACGGCAACAAGTGGTAGAAAATGCAATGTTTGAAACTCCAAATATTAAGACATTTTTTTGTAAGTGTCACCCATAAAAAAAGATCTGGACAACACATCTTTATTATTGCAAGATAGAGCCTATTCCTTAGTGTCTGCGCTTGCTCTGTACAAATGCTCAAACAGTGATTCACTCCTGCTGTCCACCCAAACTGAAAACACGAAGCCCCGTAACATCTGACCATTAAACGCATTTAATATAGGGTTTAAGCGACTACAACAAGAATCATTTCCCGCCTTGAGCGTCGTGCGTGCTTGTTCTTCTGGGCAGCATCAGATTTCATCAATAGAGCTGTTTGATATAAACCTAACAACGCAAATGCTCCCCTTCTCAAAGTGCCCATATTTTATTTGACATTCTCTAGAAACCAGGAATCTTCAAAGACGCCATGTTTAAACCTCCGAGTGTTTGAAATATCAAAGCTCTCGTATGGCAACTTTCTAAATGTCACTGTGGGGGATCCTTCCACTCTTTTGATGCTGCTTTCACCAGGAACTGTAATGATGCGGCTGAGGTGTCTGAAGACTCACTTTGAGGATGTGAACATGAAGCCTTATTTTCGATCCCTAAACTGGAACATTTTTCATCTTTTTGAATGATGTAAATTTCCACCCGTACAGTCTGATTGCGCTTGTCGTTTTCCGCACAGGGTTCCAAAGAGGTTATTAGAGGTGTCGCTTGCATTGGCATTGTAGATAATACCGCGTGATTTTATTTACAGCCCAGGAAAATATTACTGGATAATCCTGTTGCCAGACACTTGTGAGAGGGAAGAAGTCTCCTTGGAGCTATACTTTTGCGTTGGCACATACACACCGATTATATGTGGCTGAACACAGGGTTTTATGCAGAAATGGAACCATCTTTGGGTGAAAAAGTAATCTGACAAAGTACCAAGAAGCCCAAATAGGTCTGGTAGATTACCACTTTAATATACGTATAAAATAAAGTTGGCACACGATGGCTGAGTGATGGCATCTGGCAGGGGCGAAGTAAAAAAAAAAATCTGGGCCCAATGTACAAACTTTTTAATACAGCTAATACATAATTTTGAATATGTTTTATTGATTGCCAGCAAATGCGGTTAATGTTCTTATTTTTTGTCTGGTTTCAGTAAATTGCTACTTTTATAGACAACTACTGGCCTATAATATGATTCAGTTTTTTTCCTAAAATTACCAGGCCAATTTCACAAAAATCTTTAAAAGAATGATTAAGAAAATAATCTAACTGTAAAATGTAATGAATAGTTTTATTTAACAAGTTGGCTAACATTCGAGCAATGATTTTTGTCTTTTTTGAAGCGGTGATGGGGCCCTCAGATCTCATGTCAAGGACTTTACTCAACCACATTGCATTTCATTACCAAAAAAAAAAAAAAAAAAGCGTAAAAGACTGCAACTGAGAAAAAAAACAAAACTCAACCCCCCCCTTTTTGTACTTTGCCTTTTTATAAAAATGCAGCTGTGCTTTTGTACAATGTCATTTTTTTTTGTTGAATAAAAATCAGAACCACAGTAAAGATCAGGACTGCTCTGATATTTGAGCAGTTTTTGCAGATTTCCTTTAGAGTTTACATTTGTTAATGTTAACGACCAGAATCAAGATGGCTGCGGGTGGTGTACAGGTCACGTTTCTGGCAAGAACCGATTCTGTTTAAGTCTAATCAGATATTATAAAAACATGACACAGGATTACAACTGTTTGTTCTGCATTCATTATTAAGATAAGAGAACATTTATGGCAAATTGGAGAAGGAGAAATTGCACATGCACTCTCTTTAAGAGCTATATTTTCTATTTTCCTCACTAATTGACGTTTATAGCTGAAATTTCACGATCAATGTATTCCTCTGATTTTAGGAAGTTAACCATGTAATTTGTATTCTGAAAATCACCAAATGAAAGAGTGCACATTTGCTCAATATTAGTATTCTGAATTAATTTTAGTGGGTTTAGTCTCTGTGCAGAGTTTGCATGTTCTCCCCATGTCTGAGTGTGTTTCCTTTGGGCACGAACTAAAACATGGACAACAATTCAAATCTTTCAGTACAGCTGGCCAAGTCAAGCTTGAGTTCCAGAGACAGTTTCCTGAACAAAGTGGTCAAAGTTAAGATATCGACAGCGACATTAGTACGCCGCTAATGCCGCTATCAATATCTTAACTTAACCTTAAGGAACACTAACGCAAAACAGACTTTTTTGAGCTTTTAACCATAGTGTTCCCTTCTTTTCATTCTCAGTGCCGTCAGTTGATGCTAAAGGCAGTGCAGCTGATGTAAAATGTATCAATCGGCATTACGTTAAGCTCTAAAACATAAAATCCAAAGCAAAGGTTGAACCCTCCTTCTTTGTACGCCGCAAGCTTTCCGCAGCCTTGATTTTGAACGCGAGCTGTAGGGGGCGTTGTTCAGGTGAGTGCGCTCGCTATATCCCACAGAACAGTTGCAATAAAGCCACACACATCAAGTCCAGTCAGAGGGTCCACTAATAAATATTGTTCTGGACAGAAGAAGGGGTCCCGAAGAGGCAGATGCACGCTTCGCATTTAATTACCGCAGCGCAACACTTCTATTTCACCGTTTGAAAGTTACGCCGCGCTCTCCGATAGTCATCATCTTCAGAACACTTTGGTCTGTTCGCACATTGTATCTCTTCATTCGTTTATCGGTGTCTTCTATTCATTTCTATTCCATACAGCCAAGCCAAGCCCACCTTCGGAATATCTAATGCGACTAATTAAGTTGATCCGACCCTGTTCCTTCTCCGCTCGGACCGGGAACCCGCGCAGATAAAACAAATATGGAGTTGATTGCTATGCACACAATGCTCACAAAGGCTTCATGATCAGTGGCGATAATGAGCGGGCGCCGAGATAATTTAAACCGACCCCTTGCTTTCAAATTAGGATGAAGTCAAAGAAATGCTTCGTGGCCAATACTGAAAAGGTTCAGTAAAGAAACAGAACAGTAAGGAGAGTATAATAATCGAGCAGGTACAGAGTTATGAAAGAAAAGTAAAGTGTATCTACAAGGTAATAATGTCATAAGAACAATGTAAGTTAGAGAGACATTTTGCCAAAAAGTGTGAGGTTCTTTACGATTTATAATTTCAAGAAAGGTTGGCTGTTGTATCACTTAATTTCAACAAAACGTACAGATTTAACACACCAAAACATACATACACATTATTTATTGTCGCTGCGAAATATGCAAATTGATAAGCAATATAAAAAGTGCCACATTTTCAACCTAAAACTGGAAACTTTCTCTCTTTCCTCCGCCGTGCTAAAGTGTGCAGTGCAGAACGCATTATGCTGTAATAGTGTAATTTATGATTGTGATGATAATACGGGAAGACAAATGGTGCGAGGAGCAGCCTGGCCACAAAGATTAAAAGTTTTATAGACAAAAGAAGATGACAAAAGGTTTTCAAATAATTTATAGTTGCGAAGATTTGAAATTATGCTACAAGAATGATTTAAAGAAGAGAGGCAAAATTGGGTTATTAAAATGGCCGCCAAATGGATTTTACACAATGGAGCCGAGATTAACAAAGCAAATTTTAAAACGGTTGGGCCAAATAACACTTTAGCGAGGGTTTCACAAATTGCTTAAAGGTGCTGTACCTGATTATCGGAGCTGTTGACTAAATACAATAAGTGCCCTGCCAATCAATTAGTCGACTATAAAGGGGGGCGTGGAAAAAGCTCTCAAACGATTCGATATCTCTATGATCGGACCAGGAATTTGACCTAAACTACTCTCAAAAGACCACAACTACTCGTAAGTTAATGCAAAAACTGACTATTTCTTGTTGTTAAAATGTATAGAGAAAATAGAAGAAAACTGTATTTATCTGTAAAAAGACCAGTTAAACTCATGATTCGCTCCCACATATTCTGTTTACTCATTCATTTCTGCTTCTGTCCAGTATAAAATCTTAAAATCCACTTCAAATAATTAGTCTACAAATGCAAATGTCGTTTGACTAAGACACCACTGACCAATTAATCGACGGCTAGAAAAACACATCACAGTAATGCTAATCGCAATCAGCGTTAATTACTTGTTTGCAGAGGATAAAAAGCTCTGTACTTAGATGCAGACTGTTCACATTGATCCCATTTTGACCATGTAGCTTCTTTTACAATATATCTGTACTTGGGCAAAAGAAAATCTACTTTATCGTATGAAAAAATGGCTACAGCCCCCATTGGAACATGTAGAAATCACATATTTTCTCACGTCAGACTTGGTGGTTTACACGTTGTTATGGAGCTTTTATTCTGGTTCCATTACAGTGTTCAGAAGCTTCAACAACATCCCTTAAAGAGCAGTGTATTAGTACTTTCGGATAATGTCTGGCTGTGCTGACTATTTACTTTGCAAAAGAGGTTCCTTTTTTGCTTTTAGAAAACCGAAAAGTTACAAAATGCAGTCATTTTGTGTCTCAAATTTCCAAATGGGAGTGGAGAAAGCAAAAGAACAAAATAGGAACATAAATGAACCTAACTGAAGCATGTCTATTAGCCTATACTTTAACCTTATTTATTCATTTAACTATTGCATTACTGTTAGCATTATTTGTTAATATACAGGCTATGTAACTTTTGCTTGATGAACTTTGTATAAAGAAATGGATGTTTAGCATTAAGCAGCAGTCACTAGTTTGAATGACTTGAAATTAGACTTAAGAGTCAAATTTACATACATACATGTACATAACATGCTTTTTTGGTATGCTTAATATTGAACTGTAACATAAGTAGATCACTATTTAACATTTTGTTCATTGTAAACCACAATATTGATTTAAAACGGCTTTGTAAAAGAACGGGGTCCATTGACTTCGTGTTTAGAACTGCAGAACTGAAAGACTCTTCATAGTGACATTTCACTATATTAAGCCACAAATTCCCATTTACATATTTTTATTTTTGAAAAGTGGTTACATGACATATTAGAATCTTACATGTATCAATCAGAGTCTTGATTACAATCATGTATAGAGACGTGGATGGGGATAGGGGCTAGTTTTTTTTCTTTTTCTTTTTCTGAGCCTTAGTTGCAGGACAATTTAGGATTACTCAAACATGCAGGAATCAATGAAATATAACTTTGGGTAAAATAATGATGAGGAAACACTGTTTTGCATAATATGTCCCTTTTAAGCAACAGCTTCATTTTGCTTCTTTTGTTGAAATTAATTCATTTGCACCTGAGCAGTATTGTACAACAGATTAGTAAAAAGAACATTTAGCATAACGGAGTTGAAAGGTTTTAGTCACATTATTATGGGGCCATATCCACAGGAATAGCACTAAAGCTAATATTTTGACTCATCTGAACATACAACTGTGTATATGTACTGTATTTGTTCTATTAAAAGGGTTCAAAGGGGCCCCTGAATATTAGACATGACCCAATCTTAAATTACGAAAAAACACAATAGCACTTGATTTCTGCAGTTGTGTACTTTTGTTCTGAATATCTGATGAGGACGAGTTAAAGCGTTGAGTTACACACAGAATAGTCATGTCATTAAGACCATAAGATTTCATCAGAGTTTGGATTCTTGGTCCTATGAGGAAAACACACACAGTAGTACATTACTGTGTTGTTGTTGTTGCAGTCCATCTGTTGCAATGTTTCAAAGGGTGTTGACTGGCTGTTGTCGTGGCTCTGGGGTCGGCTAATCAAAGACGTGTGGGGCACAGCAGTAATGGTTTTCAAGAGCTCCAGGTTCTACGTCCCTGATGGGAGGAGCCGTCATGTGGATAGGCATGCAGAGAGGGAAAAGACTTTGGATGCAATTTACACGACGATCTTTCACCATCTCAATACATTTGACTTCGTCCATAAAATATAAGTTAAAATGTGTTCCCAACATAAGAAATTAAGTCAACACCCTCAGTGACTCATGTAGCAGCATATAACAGCATATAAACTGGAGTTCCCAGACCAGCTCTCTGATTGACAATGACTTCCGGATAGAAGTCGAAACGTCTCGATCTTTCAAACAGCGTCCGGATGACAACCCCTGAAACCTTTCTACGATATAAGAAACTAAGATAGCATTCAATTATATCAATTATATGGCACAATGTTTTCCTCAGATGTTCTGTCTAAAATTACCTTGACTCATCAGAAAGGCACTTCAAGAAAAGTAATTATTGTATAAAAATAAAAGTCAATTTTTTATGAAAAAAACGCATAATAAATTAGATGCTAGTTTCAAAATATTAAAGGAAACATATTATGCAAATTTCGTATTGTTATTAGCTTTTAAACATGCTCTTGAGCACCTTAAATTTGTCATCTCATGTTTTGAAACAAAAAAAAAAGGTTTATTCATTCATTCATTCATTCATTTTCTACCGCTTATTCCCGTTAGGGGTCGCGGGTGACTGGAGCCTATCCCAGTGACTTTGGGCCTTAGGCGGGGTACACCCTGGACAGTGGCCAACTCGTCACAGGGCTGACACAGAGGACAAGGACATTGACAGACAACCATTCACTCTCACATTCATTCACTAGGGACAATTTAGAGTTCTCAATTAACCTACACAGTCATGTCTTTGGACGGTGGGAGGAAGCCGGAGAACCCGGAGAGAACCCACGGTAACACGGGGAGGACATGCAGACTCCACCCAGAGAGATCGTGTGATGTTAGGGTGGTTCAGAATTCGAAACCACGATGTTGGGGTGGTGCGGGATTCGAACCCACGATCTCCTTATTGAGAGGCAGAAGCTCTAACCGCTCTGCCACCGTGCACCTAAAAAAAGGTTTATTATCCATTAAATTACAGGACTTATCAGCCTCTGAGAAATGACACCGAGTACATCCAGCCAGAAGATACCACCTAGTGCTCACAGAAATTAGCAGAGTTAGTAGTCAACAAACATTATGGTACAGGTCAGCAGAAACACTGAATGCGTTTAGATGGCAGAAATGCTCAGAACGAGTCTGGCGATAATTTAAGGACTTAAAACAGCACAAGATTCTCGGATAAGTGACATATTAACTCTGAAAATACGTCCCAGAACCAGAAAGTTCAGCAGGAAGTGTTTTTGACGCTCAGAGGGGGGAGGATTTTCTAGTGAACATTCCTCAAAACAGCATGAATACAACTGAATGAAACTCCAGGTATGTTTTTGATGACGTAACTTTGTTAGAACATGGTTAAAAGCTCAAGAAAAGTCATTGTAGCAGAATATGTGTCCTTTAACATCGCAAACAAAGTCTCTAATACAAATTTAAAAATGTGTCCTAAAAAGGGAAGTGACTATAAAATATGCAAATTATGGACAATGTTAATTAATAATGGACAATGAAACAGTATGTAACTTTTTAGCCAAAAAATACATTAAAATTATGGTTTTATTGCTTTAAAACGGTGTCCTTATGTGAGTGGGCTTGCGTCTCAACAAAATTGACCATTACTTGGCCTGGAGAAGCATCCTCCTGCTTGTTTGTAAATGTTGTTCCTTTAACTACAATATTCCACAGTATGGCATAAAAAACACATCTAGCTCCAGAATGTTCAGAAGTACAATTTTAACTTTCTATTTCCGTGAAATCATGCACGAATGAATGCAAGAAAACTATTTAACTTAGCAAATGATTTATGGTTATTGTCTTTCCTTCTCATTTCAACTCTGTTTTGCTTGCGAAAAAAGCAGGCCAACAAATTTGAACTTCACCAATCACCTGCAGCGTTCTAATCCAGGTCAAGCTGAACACATTGGACTGTCATGCTTTTGTGAACCTTAACCATTAGCTTCTCGGGGCGTTATTGGCTAACCCTGCAGTGACCTGTGCATGACTGCTGTGCGCTGCAGGACCGCGGGGCAAAGAGCAGAGCGCGCAAGTCAACAGGCTCCAGCGGCTCACTGGGACCAGAATAGCGGTTTCCTTGGTTAGCTTTGAGTTTGACATGCAGCGCGGCCACCAGCCCCCCCACGCTCGTGCACTTTGACCCCTGGATAGTATGCTCCCAGACTGGTGCCGGCTCGTTTGACCTTGAGACTGCCGGCTGCTACTGATCTCCACCGGAAGAACAGAGAAGCCTCCATTGTCGTCGTAAATATTTAATTCTTCAGGTGAGGATGTGTGTTGGATTCTGGAGATCGGTTTAGTTCATCGCATAATTTTCTTTTCAGTCCAATGTCAAAGAAAAAACGAAATCCAATGAAACACACAAAGACTAAGTGGGTCGTACACAATGCAATCTTCCGCACGTTGGAAAAAGAACAATGAAACAAAAATGTTGTTTAATTGGTGAATAATCTTTTTTTTTTTTTTTTTTGTCTGATTGAAACATTCACAACAAGCACAACAGAAACACGATTTATCCTAAAACTTTACCTGGACATGTTTACTTGGTTTCTTGTCGACCTGTTGTATTGTTAACCCTAACCCTGCATAAGACTTTTAAGTTTCATGGTTCCAAATCTGGACAATGTTTTGGAAATTGGGACGTTTCAGCTGCCATCTGTAAGCAGCCGGAACTCTGCTTTATTTCTCTGTGCCAGCTTCTCCCTCATGACCGTTAAGAACCTGATTAGTGAGAAAGAGGCTGGTAGGAAAAGCACAGAGCGGGGTTTTGGCTGCATCTGGATGGCAGTTGAAAAATCCCAATTTCAAAAACAATGTCCAAATTTAAAACAAATTTCTAGCATATAGTGAGTGGCTCCGTGTTATGTGAATCAAACTTAAAATCTTTGGTAATATCTTAAAGGTACACTTTGTAATTTGCTGGTGGAGGGTGCGCCACCTGCTTGTCTCCAGGAAATAATACTGTTTTACATGGAAAGCTCCAGAATTATTGTTTCAAAAGTCCACAACAAAATCTCTGTATTTTTATACAAATTGACATCAGTCTGGTGTCCGTTTTCATCTCACGGATATCAGATGGCTGTGATTGACAGGTGGATTAGCCAATCAGGGACATGCATGGTCCAGCTGTATCTAAACAAACATGGTTCCTAATGAGGATTCTGCAGAATTAATGTGCACAATTTAGTTATTTGAAGATAGAGAAGTTTCATTTTGTTCTAAATGATGGATGACCAAGAGATAAACGAATCTGATTGCATGGTTTTAGTTGAGTTTGGCTAGAGGTAAAACAGAAGGAGACTCTTCGCAAAGAATTGGAAATGTATGTAGTATGGATCCCAGGCAACCAGAATGTGGCAATCTTCATGGAAAAAAGGTGATTGTCAACTGTTTTTCAATGAATTTCTGATCAATAAAAACAAATCTAATTGAACAAATACAACTTTTATGCCATACAGTGAAATATTGGTGCAAAACATTAACATCTTAACGGAGACACCACAAAAGTTACATCATGCACCTTTAAAGTCACGCTTCTAATTGTGTGTTCCTTCAGTACAAGATGGTAAGTATACTTTGTGGACATCACTAGCCTTTTAAAATAAAACCACAGAGGTTAGCGATGGTTGGCTCTTCCAATGTCTTTCCCGGAGCTAGCCCTTTCCACTTATTCTCCTGAAAACAGAAGAATTCCCAGGACACTTTAGTAGGGGCTTCTGTTAGTGCGAGCGCGGTTGATGTTCCGCTTCAGAGAGGGCGTGTGAAGTCCCCGGCTCCTCCGCGCTGATGCAGTGTGGAGCCCCAGCCATCATGAAACAAAGGACTGTGGGGGCCCGGATCCTCCTTTTTCACAGGCCTATTTTAGATATAGGGACTTTTAATGTCTAATGCATACTGCTGGGCTCACTGACAATGTCTATGGTAAAAAGGGGACTTCAAAAAAACGCGACAAACATGGAGTGTTCCGCGCCGTTAGAGGCTGTGCAGCGTGGGAGACGTGCAAATGATGTAATTTGAGTGAAAGTACCAAAATCTACATATTTTCGACACTGCCTTCCATTTGAATATGGTTGGAATGGAAATGAAATATATGTTCTGTATTGTTTCAACAAATGTATGTGTGCAGGGTTGTCTGACTGCCTTTCATTTGGCAAGTGCTGTGAATGTAAATGTTGTTTCTATGAAAAATCAGTTTTTTCCAATATGCTTCTTGGCTCATTGGGACCAACAGCTCTGCCTGCAAAGGAAATATATAATTCAGTTTGGTCTAAAGTGAATTCTATAGTTATGACTCTATAGGTCTGTTTTAATAATGACTAGTAGCGCAGTCTGATCACCTTATTCAGTTGTACAGTTGTTTTGCTGAGTTGTGAAACATCGAAATTGTAACATCGTTCATTAAAGATTTTGTTTATTAAACATAATTCAGGCTTAGTAACTACTTAATTAAGGTTAGGGTTAGAATATTTGTTAAATAGTTACTAAGCCTGAATCATTCTTAATAAAAATGAACAAAGACTTAATTCATAATGAACAAATAGTTTATTAAGGCATGAATGTGTGTAATTATTATAATGTGTTACTGAGAACGGATATTACTTCTGACTGGGTTTGAGTTTTTACAACACAACTGTATAAAATCATGTCATGGATCATAAAAGAATATTACAAAAAAAAAAAAAAAAAACAACCATCTCTGCGCTTGGTACTCCTCTGATCATGCTTTCTCAACTGGTTCATTTGTACTCATTGTCATGTATTATAGTGTGTGGGTGTGTATGTGACAGTACGGGATGTTTTGGTTAATGCGCTGCAAAGCAAACTGAGTTACATTGTTTATGTGAAAAGTGTTTTATAAATACAGTTTGATCGATATATTACTGTAAAAAAAAAATCTAAAAATAAATGAGTATCACTTTACAACAACACTTATTCATGCATTAATAAAACATGAACAAAGACTTTTATCATGATGAACAAATTACTGAGAATGATTTGAACTTGCTAATTAAGGGGTTAGGGTTTGAAGGTACAGGTTTAGAATGACTCTTGGTATTATAAAGCGTTGCCTACAAATGTAACAGTAATTGTGCTATTTATCTTAAACATGTATGAAAGTATAATTCAGCATCCTGAACATGGACTGGAAAACGTCGTAGAGGTAAGAGTACACAGGCGTCTTTCTTCTTCCTACTACTTTTGTCTCATATTAATTTAACGTTAATGAAAGAAATGCATAACATATTGTGCTAAAAAAATTGACTGAAATACATTTAATTGTCTAAAATATCGCTGTGGTTTCCCTTACAAAACAATAAACAACAAATCACAATGTGTTGTTTTCTAAATGGCTATAGTTATCCTCCATTGACACTGTGACACGTGTTCTTTTCACCTTCAGATGCTACTCTCCTCGCCCTCTTCTTAACGGAACAAGGAGCACCTCTTCCCCGTTTTTCATGTGGATTTATCAGCGGAAAGGTTGGGTCCCTGGAGCTACCTTTCCCCAGAGGCTTTGAACTTACCATAATGACCTGTCCTTCCTCCTTAGCATATAATCTTGCTGGTGTAGTAGCGCAGGACTGTGGCGCTGCATGGTACACCGAGTTCTAGTCATAGAGACAGGTGGATATATATTTCATTCAGCCCTGGAAGACTGTCTGAGAGCTGCTCCTCGATCAATATTCTGAAGGAAGGAGACGGCAGACGAAATGTGGGCATCTCATGTAGGCTGAACGCGCACGACTTTTGTACTGTAATTAAACAGTAATAGTGTGTGTACATATCTAGTGCTGAAATCGATAAAACAGTGAATCACTATTGTTTTGTTTGTCTACGCAGGCTTTTCTTGGTCCGCAGTGTTTGGTTTCTGTTGCATTTTCAAGAATACAGGCATCACATCGAAACTGGGACTATGACGACTAAACCCAGAGCTAAACTTCGTCCAAACCAGGATTAGAACAGGACAAAAACAATTAAAAACGACTAAAATCCAAGTATGATCGCAAACTAAGAATATAACCGTGATCAAACTCCAGAAACTGCTTCCTAAAAAGACTCGGCTTGTCAAAAATGATAAAGTAAACCATTTGCAACTAACACAGCTACGTCATCACCACCACAACTGCTGCAAAGGCTTGTGGGAACGTCAGGAGCACTGTTGCTTAACCCATCTGTATTCTGCACTTGTGTACACTAGAGCAACACTTTCCCGGCTGAATAATGCACTCTGTGTTTCTTTCTTTTTTCTGCCCCGACACTTGTTTCACCGTAACAATCAGCCGCACTGATGTGTAATGACAGGCCAGCGGTTTGGGGGTCTACTGCAGCAGATGGGAGGAGTGCGAGGGAAAAGCTGCACTGACAGGAAAGGCGTTTGGCCAGGAGGGGGCTCTGAAGTCTGGAAACTGCAGGCGCTTGTTTGTGTGGACAGAATGACAGGGCTCCATCACTGCAGAGTCGTCTTCTTTAAGATACCTGGAATTCACACAATTTTACAAATACTAGCAATTAATTATTAAAGGACGATTTCTATGCATTATTTGTATTCCTATTTGCCTTTAAACATGCTCTTGAGTACCTTTACGTTGGCATCTCATGTTCAGAACAAAAAAGGTTATTTTTGGGTTTTTTTTAAAGCGAACGACTTCCAATGACTCTGGCTTTACTGACACGAGAATCTGAGCTCCATCTACTGGCAGCAGAGGGCATGACATATTTGAGAGATTGGATGAAGGGAAGAGATTGGATAAAGGGAAACAGGCGAAGTTATAATGATCATGTTTAGATGGCAGAAATGTTCAGTCTGATGAGGATTTATGGACTTAAAAACAGCACAGAAGATTCTCACAGCCACATTACACCATCGGGGAAATTCAGAATGGAGTGTATTTGAAGATCGGAGGGGAGAGAATTTTCTAACCAGGCTTCATCAAACTAGTGTGAATGAAGCTAAATACAACTAACTAACATGGTTAAAAGCAATGTCAAGCAAAAAAGTCAATTTAGCATAATACTATATGTGTACTCCAAGACCTTCACTTGTACACTTGAATAAAGACAAAGAGCAAATTGGATAATGAGATTGGCCCCCTCATAAATGTCTCTCAATCTGGAAAAAACAAGTGGAGTTCAAGGAGTTCCTGACAACACAGTGCAGGGATGAACTTACAAATGCCACTTTTGCAAAAGAATGTTTTGTTTTAATTCAACTTCTGTTCAAATGTTCAAGAGATTCAATAATACATGAAAACAAGATGTCATTGTTCAAACTTCTGCTAACACTTTGTAATAACTAAGTAGGTTTCAGTAGGTTTTTAATACCCTAATCCTAACATTATTAAGTATGAATCATTCTTGATAATTTACTGTAAACTAATAGTTTAAGTCTCTGTTTGTGTTTACTTATTAAGGTATAATCATTAAAAAGGAGTTCAAAAATCCAGTACACATATTTCACAATAATTGTCTGAGAAAATATGTGCATTTGTTTAAAAAAAAACAACAACAAAAAAACAACAAAAGTCACATCCATCGGAGTGCCATGTTTTTTTTTCATCCGCAATGTTTACATCCTTAACGCACTATAATCTTTACTTTGGAGATGGAGGGTGAAGTCCTTTGTCACAAAGAGCACCTGAATGGTTCTTATTTTCACATCCAAGAGGTGCTCCCCAACTTTATTTTAACTCTAGATCCCACTTTTTCTTCATATTATGGAATTCATTGTGGTTATTTTTCGATTACATGGTATTACAGGTTGTTATTACAAGCTTTTATTCATTGTCTTGCATTGTACTTAATGAGATAACAATATATCAATTGGGACAGTAAAATAAAATGAAAGTGAGACTATAGATATACTTTTTTTTTTATTATAACATGTTCTTTTCCTTTTATAATACTCATCCAGTCTAACACCAGATGACAGTGACAATGTTGAATACGCCCGACATATTCAATGTGATCTACTGGCATCAAGAGATAACATTTATTCTTAATTTTAACACGAACCCTTTTTTTTGTGTGTAATTCTCGGCTCCTCATTCTCCTCTTCATCTCACCAGGGCCCACTCCTCTCTGTATCCTGCACAGAGACGCCCGAGCATTAACACCCCGCTGCAGTCCCGGGCCGCTCGTGAATATTTCAATATAGCTGTGCTTATCTGGCAGCCCCCATGACCTGCCTGGATGAGCGGGGAGAGGTGCAGATTGGCATGGCCGACTGTCAAATGGATACTATACACAGTCATATATAAGTGAAGAAGGAGCCCGGAGCGGAGCTGAGTGAGCGCTTGAATATCAGATCTGCCCGCTATCTCATTTGGTAGAAAGAATTTTTATAAAGAGAGAGGTCCTTCATTTGGGATTTTAAAAGATGGTCTGCAAAAATACAGTGCATCTCTGCATGTACAGAGTGGGAAGCTGAGGCTCGGGCGCCTTCTAGTTTATGCAGTGTGCTGTTTATACAAGTAAATCAAGGGGAGACACTGAAGGTGAATAGAGAAAGAATCCTACATTTAAATATGTACATTTTCTTGTGTAGTTGTAAGCAAACAGTTGTAATGAAATATGTAATTTTATGTGTAGCCAAAGTTGCACATATCTGGGACGTCCAAAACGAAAAAAAAAATGGCATAAGATACAAGAACATGTACAGAGGGGATTATAGTATCTTTTTTAGTTTTTGAATAAACTAGATATAACTGAATATTGTCTTAGAAATCCAAAATATGCCTCTTTTTTGTTTTAGTTAAAGCAGAAGTATGTTATTTCAGCGACAGAGCTCCCCCTGCTTAGTGCTCTGGTACTGCGCACTGCTATTCCTCTTGTTCTTCTATTTTATTGAAATGAGAAAGTGCAATCACATATAAAAACATTTCACGTTGCCAAAAAAAAAGAAGAAAAAAAAAGTCAGTGTCGGTGTCTGAAATGTTGCATGGCTGGTTTTCCACAGCAGGGGGCGACGGCGGGGGCTTCAAACGGCCCCAAAATACATACGCAACCAACACAAGACTTTTCATGAGGTAAAAATGTTACTTTCTGCTTTAAAACTGAAATAAATCAGGCTTTGAATTAGATATCCCCAAATCCTGCTGCACGGTTGGTCAAAAGATTGTAACATTTGGTGAGTTCAGGAGCTACTTTAAATGGTGATCTTTATGTATGTGTGGGCGGAAAAAAAACATTGCGGAAACGGCCTTTGAAGTTACAATGTCCCAGAGAAATCTATGGATAAAGTGGATTCAGTGAAACAAAAAAACATCTTTAGGACAAGATTGTGCAATGTCGTGTCCAGATGAAAGCGTATATTTCCGTTGAGCAAAAACAAAAGACGGGAAAGAAGTGATAAATTATAGTGTTTGAGAAATGTTCTAATGCTTAAGCCACCTTTCTGTGATTTCGACTGCGTGCGTTATTATTTTTTCCACTAGATTGTTACCTTTAAATACAGTATATTACAATATTAGACGTATCTCAGAGAGCGTTGGTTTGCATTTTTGTTTGCTCTACCTGTTTATGCTTCCTTACTGAGAGATTGCTTACCTCTTTGATCATCCACATCCGCGCAACAATCACAAACATCCAGTTGTAGAATAATTGCAGTAGCCTGAGAGTTGAAAGAAGAGGCAAGAGATTGTAGTCCGGGAGGAGTTTATTTCCATCATTACAAGATCCAGAGACATGGACCCTAAGACATTGCAACTGCGTGCATTCCAAGTCTAGTCCTGTCCAGTCTGGTTATGTTTCTGTTCTAAGAAATATAACTTTGATGATGAAAAACTGGTTTCTTAATAACGCTATTTCTCTACCACTTCCATAATACAATATAATACTGTTAAGCCCAATAAACAAAAAAATAAACTGAAAATTATGACGACTGTTCTTTATGTATTATAATTAACTGAAGGCCATTATTCTCCTTCTGACATTCAAGGCGCTCCACAGTCCCTCCTCTCTGTCCCTTCAGTTAAAATGGTCACTACGAGGGCCAGAGCATTCAATCACTCTGCCCCCAAGCTCTGGAACTATTTATCAAACTAACGACATCTGCTGGACATTTTGCACGTTTTCAAATCACAACTCAAGACTTTAAACTCTTTCAAATCTGCACATTCACTTTAAATATCTCTCACTGTGTTGTAAATGTGTTTAAATACTCCTGTGTGTTTTATGTTGCTTTTATTCGCGCGGTGTTGTTTGATTGTAAGGTTCCTTGGGTGTCCTGAAAGGCGCCACGAAATAAAATGAATTATTAATTACTATTATTGTTATTTGGACATCTTAGGGTTTTATTAGTGATGTTGGCTTGTGAATCTGCAGACTCATCAATGCCAGGAAACAGTATGTGCTCAAGAAAACAAATAAAAATCGTAGTTATAACATCCTAAAGGTTATACATCATAAGCATACTCCCAAATAATATACTCTGTACTGAATAAAATACATTAACACTGTCAACTAACTTTTGACTATTTTTGTTTTTTTGTAAGCGGTGAAGGCATGGCTTTGGTTATCAAGAGGCAGTATAAACAGTTCTGTGCTGGTGAGCTTTCTATTATAAGCACAGGCTAATACTCTCTTCTCCACTGTGTGTAAGAAAAAAGAGAATAAATTATAGTATTAAAGGTAGAAGCTGGAAGGTGTCCATTTTTCGCATTCCAAGCATTTCCCTCTCTGCAGACAGGTACGGAGCCAGCGATCCCTGCTCCTCCCACTAAATTGATATAAATGAGGTGTTTATATGGAATCGCCCTCCAGTGCTGAGAACACATTAATGCAATAGCTTAACTGGATTATTACTTTGAAAAATTGAAAGCTTCTGATGCTTTTCAATGAGGGACGTATTTGTCGTTTTTAAAATTGCTCACAATGAAAGGGACTGTATACGGAGCAAATGTTTATCATTTTGTATAAATAGTAGACCTTTTCGCTTTGCTTCCCGGTGTTGTGTAGACCTCATGTCAAAGAAACTGATCATTTAAAGTGCTGAGGGAAAGAAACTACTTTATTTAGTTTTTGAATCAGTACAATATACAACAATGCCAGTGAAAACAACGTTATTAATATTAACAACAAAAAAACCTAAACTAAAGCCATGTTTTTTGCATACCAGTTAAATTTATGTAACTCCTAGCTGAGACAACATACAATTGGTAGCACTTTTCTTCACACGAATGCCATGGTATTAGGATGGAAGTATGATAAAGTGTAGTTTTTAATCTACTATTTTATGTGAAAGTTCCTTCTACTCACAGAAAAATACTAATTGCGACTGCTAGGTGGCCCACCATTTCCAAGTGTTTTGGGACTGTTCTACTTCTCCGAAAATTGGACTGAGATTTATAAAGCGCTGCAAGCTGTTTTTGACATTACCATATCAGTTGATTTCAGACTGTATATTTAGGCTTCAAAACTCCTGCCATGAACACAACAAATGGACACCTCTGGAGCATATTTTTGGCAGCGGGGAAGAAGGCCATCACAAACCAACCTGATGATTAAAGACTGGACTGACATACACATTGCCAGTAAACAAATGGAAAAAAGGAAGTTCAGACTGAACAAATTAAAAAAATGTTGGACTAGATGGGACGTTTATGTTGAACCGTGTGCCCGTAGCTTCTTTAGATGTCTATTTCTTCTTGTTAATTTGTATTTTTCATTTGCTCTTTCTCTCTCTGTTCTGTGTTCTTGTTTTGTTCCGTTTATATTCAATAAAAACATAATACAATTTACTTTTTGATACCATCTTCTACACATTATTATGAACAACAAAATGGATTTGCTCAAGAAGGGACTCAATTATATTTCCATTGCACTAAAACGGATCCAGCTTTTAAAAACACTGCATTGTCCGCCTTCTTCAGTTGTTTTCAAATGGCACTTATCCGTTTTTTGCAAACGACCATGAACTCTTTTTACGCCGGTAATAGACTTGCCGTGTATCAGAGAACCTTCATACTCCATTATGTACTGCAAAGCTTTAAATCACAAACGCAAACTGTCCTCACCGTGTAATTCAAGACGTTCACATAAGTTATGTGAAGTAGCTATTTGTTCCTCCGAGCCTTTTGCTTCGCGGCCGCATTTCTAATGTAGCATGCAACCGCGTAAAACCCTATTGATTGAATAAAAAAAGCGCTGGCTCCATTCCTCCCTGGCGTTCTGAGCAAGCGGCACTTACAAATTGTGATCTATGGCGAGTAAAACTTCTCCTGTTGGCGAGTTGCCCTTCCATTTATCTCCGCCAGAGTAATCACTGTTTATCTGTTTCACATCATTGCTCCTACCTGCGCGCCACATTCGCTTTCGGTCGCATTAAGTACAACATGCAGAAAGTTGGAAGGGCCAGCGCCTCCCGAAGACCTCCGCTGTAATATATTCAAACCTACATCCGTCTCTCGCAAGGTGATCGCAGTATTTCCAGCGCCGGCTTCCATTGAGACGTTAAGCCATAGGATTTAGGTGCGCGCAGGTCGTGGGGTCACTAACTGCACGCTAGCCTCTCTAAGTGCTCCCGAGCGTCATAAATCTAAGCCCAGTTTATGGCTCTGTCTGTGGAGCCAAACAAGGTGTGAGGAGGAAGCGGCGCGGGGAGTTAATGACAGAAAAGCACAGGGTGAGGTTGCGCGGTGTGATTAGATCTCTTCACACGGCACATGAGTAATTTATCCGCTCTTAATGCGCTGCAGCTGCGGGGTAATGACACGTGCCGCAGACGGGACAAGTTCTGGACCACGGCAGAACAAAACTCGGCGCTTACTGTACTTCTAAATAAATGTTTTAGTTCAGGGCTGTTCAATTTAAGCCCCAGTGTCAAATCAAGTCGTCCAAGGATTATGATTCGGCCCTCAACTCGTCTTCCAAAATAAAGAAAATATTTTATCTCTTGTTTGTTTAGTCCTGGTTTGGTCTTGGTTCAGTTCAACAGATGTTGTTAAAGCGCTTCCTGTTTCATGTTTTTGTGTTTCAAATGTGTTGTTGCAATGGGCACATTTCCGGACCCAAGGACAAAACCAATCCAAAAAATCTGACCCTCAGTAAAATAAAGTTGAATAGCCCTGTTTTAGGTTGTTCAAGTAAGTTAATGTTCCGGTCTTTAGATGGATTATTGTATTGTGCCTGCTACCTTTTTTTCTTGGATTATGGTGATTTTTATATTAATGTAATAGCAAAATACCTTCAGTCTTTAAATGCAGTTTATCATTGTGCCTTAAGATTTGTTACAGACTGAACTACATGTGAGTGTCCCTCTTTGAGTGCTCGGAGTGTTGGATCTGTGGATGACTCTGATCTGTAAGTGTATTTGTGGTTGTGCGTCAACCTATCTGGGCGCCCTTGTTTAGACGGCTGAAGGTCACAGTGACAATGCTGCTCCCACAACTTGGAACTCTCTCCAAGCTGAATGTTTTTTGTTCTGTTATGTGAGCTGGTTTTATTGATGGGTTTTAACTCTTTTCTTAAATTATTTTGTTTAATGTAGATGTGTAAATGTTTGTCGCTGTACTTTATCCCAGGTCACCCTTGAAAAGAACTTTTGATCTCAATGGGTTTTTACCTGGTTAAGATAAAAAAATAAATAAATATAATATTTTAGAGAAAGGGGTTACTAAATAATGGCACGTGCCACATTGATTGCAAATTGAGTTAAAACTGTGGTCTCATTATTATTACTTATGATTCGGCTATCAAAAACTACAGAGACATGTCTTTATTCTCTCCAATTAAAAAAAACAAAAAAAAAAAACACTTTCACTTGTAATTAAAAATATCCTATTTAGCAAAACATATGAACAAAATTTATTCCCTTAACTATTTTCTATTAATTTTTTTGGTTATAAAATCCTACACAAACTTTTTTGTGAGCCAAACTGTGAGATCCAAGCAGTTTTATTGCACACTGACATAAAACAATATCCAAAGTCAATAAAAGAGCTACAGTTTCCAAAGATTGTGATTTAAAACATCATAAGAAAACCTCTTGTTACATGTGAAATATTGGATACCACTTTATAATAACTATACCTTATTTTGCCTCAACAAAGCACGAACAAAGACTTATTTCACACTGAACAGTTTCTTAAGCACGATTCAGGATTAATAACTACTTCATTACGGTTAGGGTTAGGAATTTGGGCTGGATTATTAGTTAAGTAGTTAATAAGCCTGAATCATTCTTAATAAATTCTTTGTTCACTATGAATTAAGTCTTTATTCATGCTTTACTAAGGAATAGGAATAAGGAATAAGTGTAGTCATTATAAAGTGTTACCAAATATTGTTCAAGGGCTTGAAATTGTAGATACACAACAAGATTATTATTTTTTCCATGATGTTGTTGTTTTTTATGTAAGTAAATCTATATATATGTAGTCGCTTATTCTATGATGTTGATTATGGAACAAGATGCACTTCAAAAAGAAAGCTTCTAGTCTTTCTAATTGTGTCCTCTCAGCCTTAATGACAGAGCAGCAAACACATTAATTCAGCCATAAAAACAAGCAGCACTCAGACATTTAGTCGTGCATTATGATTTTACTCTGCTTTTATTTCCCTATGATTACATAATCTCTTAAACCCCATTTTGAATCACTTTACCTCCCCCTCTTTACAATGGATCAAAAATCATGTTTATTTTTCTTTATAATATCTCTTTACTTTTTTTTTGAGAATCCCAGTATGTCAATTGAACAGAAATGGGTTAAACAAGACTTAAAACATATAGTATTTGTTGAATTATCGGACTATATCTGTTGCATTACTCACAAAAGTGCAGAAATACATCCTTATACTCTTTTTTGAAAGTTTACAACACAAACTTGTTTCCTTTTTATTTTTAATGAGCTCTTTTTGCTTCATTTGTATTTTATTTTACTACAACATTCACAATATTATCTAAAATTTGAGACATTTCCCACCTCTACTTGTACAAATTGGAGAAATCAGGAGATGTCGCCATGATAGCCCTCCATACCCACAGTTCTTACATCGGTATTACCCTACAAGAACCTTCTCATCCAGACATAAGAACCTGGCATCCCAGTTTGGAGAAGCCCTAATAAAGAAAAAGACCTTATGAATTATTGATTGCGAGTTTCCCCCACCCGCTCCTGCCGCAACCCCGCTTTGAGACACAGATTCTTTTCAAATCCGACTGGCTTTGCGGGGCTCTGGGTTGTGAAGGGGAAGAGAAAGAGGAGCGATGGCTGTTCCAAACCAATTAAAGGCAGCAGGGAGTCCGGCCCACGCTCTCCTTCTCCCCCACACACGCTGCCATGCCGTGAACCCTTAACTCCTCCCCGTTGGTCTAAGTCAAATCTTTCCCCAGGCAGTGCCCCTATAATGTCGGACCGGCCTTTCTCAATCTGAGGTCCCGACACCTCCTCCGTTTCTCTCTCCACACTCCGCTGCCCACCAGACTCTCTCCTTCGCCTCCCCCGCTGGTCAATCCGCCAGGCAACAGATTGACAAGTTGCAATTTGGCAGCGAGACCACTGCTGTTTGTTATAGACCGCAACAAACAAACCTGCAAGTCTCCAGATCACTAACCGCAAAATCAAATGCCCAAACAATCAGCGGTCAGGCCCCCCTTGTGGGAGACAGGGGTCCGGTGAGGATTGGCAAGAGTGCTTGTGCATTCGGGGAGCACGGCAGACCACACTCAAGGACATAGGGGCTGTGTTCATAAGATTAAGGAGTCAGAGTTCGGCTGTTGGGAGGAGATATTGAGTTTTCAGGCATTTCTATTGGGTTTGCAGTTAAAAATGTTAAAGTTTTTGCACAGTAATAATGAAAACTCAAGAAAATAAAATAACGTATTCATCAAACAAATAGTATAAAGAAATATTAAAGATACACTGTAAAATGCAAAGAGCCGAAGCTGCAGAGACAACAAAGTGTGGCTAGTTGAGTGATTGACAAGAAAGTGCACGATTTTGGCCGTCTGCTATGAGAGATTTCTGATCGTGGAAGAATCTTGAGCTGTAGCTGTGTGACGGTACAAAGCCCAAACTTAGAACCACCGTACAACTAAAGACGAGCTAAGACTGGTAAACATGTGTGGTATTTTGGAATCTTGGTTGCAGAGTGAGTCCTCCTGTCCATGATCAGTCTGTCAAAAATGTAAACACGAGTGCATCGCAATGTAACGGCAGTGGACCTCCGCCGCAAACGGAACCTTATCTTCTCATTTTGCTTTCATTTAGTAACTTTTACAAACTCGAAAACACCATTAGCATGTTGTGCTAGCCTCCGCTAACAGGTACAACTGTGATGACTCTTTCACAAGGAGCCTGAGCCTGATATTCACTCAGATAGACTTTGGTCGCAGCTACGATCGATTGTGTGAGTTATCGCACAATTTGACTGCATTCTAACGACTTTTAATTCATCACGTCTTGCAGAGTGACATCCATAAATCTTATAAGAGAAAAAAATCGTGCAGTGAACACCTGGCTTTAAACTCTGGGACTCAAGTTAGATTTAATAACTTTATTTTAGTCTGAGCTGTATTTTAATTTAACACAAACTGACCATAAAAACTGCCTTAGATGGAATTACAGCAGGTGAGCGCATTTGTGTTGAAGCAGCCTGCTTTTGCTTCAAATAACCCTAAAAAAGCTAACATTAGCCAACTGTTTTTCAGTTAGTCACACTCATCATGTTGTTGAAAATCAAACACATAAACAGGACCAGGAACACTCATGATCACAAGATCCTGAAAATGTGTTGTTACAATCCATTTTGTTTTGTGTTGATCTTGACTTTTGAGACCATTTTTCAGTTTGTTTTCACTAATGTGTGTATTATGTCACCATGGTAACTGTGGAACTATGCAGAGTCGTAAGGGCCTCAGCAGTAGACCTAATAAAGAAGACATCTTGTACATTTGTCTTCTATATAGTTAATAAAAAAGTGTATACTTTACAATTTTGGAGTTCTTAAGATCACATTATGTCTTTAAAAAAATGTGTCAGACACAAATCAGCTGAATTCCTGCCCCTTTATGGTATCTTGCCACACACAACTATGGAGAGCTGTAAAGTTAACAATGACATTTGTGTGTGACAAAAATATACAGAGACACCCTAAATCTGGTCTTCAAGTACTGTGGACTATAAGACAAAGTCTTATGTGTCTAAGCGCAAAAGATCCAACCTCAATGGGTCAGAACCACAGCATTGCCTATTCCACACAACCCTCAGGTTAGGCACCTCCAGTCCACCTCAGACAATCAGCCAAGCACAACACAGGGAATGCCGCCTTTACTGTACTGGTCAGGCACTGTGCCATGACGATGAGTGGCACTACCCCTGTGGTCGTGTAAAAGTGTTAGGGAAATATGAAGATAAAAAAAAAGAATTGATTTGAACTGGCGTGTGTGCACTTTTCTGTTCAGAACAGATGTTTTGATATGTTTGTGTAGCTTACATCCTGCCATCAGATCTCTGAGGACATGCTGCATTATTTAAAGGTCCCATAACATGCAAAATCGACTTTTCAGAGGTTTTAACCTTCCTACAGTGCTATTTGGGCCTCGTATGTGCCCAAAGTGTTTTTTTGATTGATTCCCGCATGCTTTCACTAGAGAACTGTATTTTTTTTCCCCCTCGGGTGAGCAGGCAGACGGGGGCTCATCCCATGGATGACGCGGCTTCCCATGGATGACACGGTGTTTAAGCCACGCCTCCGGGAAGCGCGCAGCCGCAGAATAAAAACAGCTAATGCTAATGCTACACAGTAATTACACGATGGATACGACAGATCGAAGAGTTAGCTTGTTATTTACCAAACGGCAACGTGCGTCGTCGAGGTACTGGAGCACGTCAAACTCCAGATCAGATCCAGGACGTAGGACTCAGCACGACGCACCGTCAGGACGGATAAAACGTTTATTCCCGTGTTTGTGTATCGCTGTTTACCGGAGCACACGGCGCATGCGCACTATCTCCGCTCTAGGCTTCGGCACGAGTTGGGCGGGGGAGGCGCGCGAGTTGGGTGGGGGAGGCCGCCTGCTCTCTGTTCGGGGGGGTCAGATCGCAGAGTGAGCCGTTTGCTTTTGCAAGGAGGGGGGCCAGTCCAAGAAATGGGTGTTTTTTGGAAACTGTTATGTTATGGATATTGCACAACGCAAAATTTTATCAACAAAGCCCTTAGAATAGACTGTGTAAAGGGGAAAATAGCAGAATATGGGACCTTTAAATGTATTTAAATGTGTTTTCTATTTTCTGAACAATCATCTCAACATATAATACAAACTAAAGAAAGCACAGAGTTATTTGCCTATACAGACACAAAATAGGTAGTGGGGAATAGGCGGTCTGGGGGGTCCACCCCTGGAAAACGTTCATGAATTCTTAAGTGATTTACTGTATTGTGGTGAATTTTAGATGTACTATTTTACTATTTTAGCAGGTAACTGCCAAACTTGTAGTATGACATGTATGTAAATAGGTTGATTCTTTTCACTGAAGCAACATCACCAGGACATGCCTCTCTCTGGGTTAAATCCCCATGCAGCAACACGTCTCTTGACACTGAAGCCTTCATGTCTACTACTCACTGATTGACAATGACTTCTGGATAGAAGTCGAAGCGTCTTGATCTTCAAACAGCGTCCGAATGACAACCCTTGTAACCCTTGCTACGATCTACTGCACATTGTAGATTTAAAGAAATGTTGGGATTGACTAGAAAAAATGTGTAGAAATAACAAAGACTGAGTTTAACCAGACACAAGGCAAGACACGCCCTCAAACAGCTGCCCCGGTTAAACAACCCGTAAACAAACCGGAACAACCATGATAGAGACAAAGAATAAGGACAATTTCTGCAGGTCTAAATGGAGAGAAGTGTCACAGGTGTCATTACCCATCAGTGATCAATACACAAATCGTATACTACATCACTGCATTGCTATCCAACAGCCACACTGGATCAGACACACGCACGTGTCATTGATGTGAATAAGAAGTACAATTCAGAGTTCATGAAAACTGCATTGTATTTGGCTTCTTCGCAGCACTCATGGTGCGGCAGGTGTCAACAACGGATTTGATAGGACGCAATGTGATCAATCAGTGCAGCAGATGATTACAAGTATGAGCAACAGGCTAAAAGAGCAAGGCAAATTGTTTGTCAGATCCACCCTGAGCTGTGTTCCCTGTCTCCACTGATGGACTAGAAGGTCTGCAGTGAAGTCATGCTGCAGAACCAGAATATGTGCTGATAATAACCCTTTCATGTTCTTTTGTTTGTCCATTCCAGACTGTCTTTACAGCCTCACCAAGAGTAAAAGGTGCAGCTTGGGTAAGATAACCCTCTAAGGCAGAGGGGGGCAAACTAAGGCCCGGGGGCCACATGCGGCCCTTTTGGCATTTTGATCCGGCCCGCAAAGCATTCAATAAAAAATTGTATGAGTTAGGTGTGGTGCATTTGTCATTTTATAGTTTCCTGAGCAGCTGCTTGTTCATTAAAAATCAGTTTTGAGAACAGCCACCACTAGAATAACACCAAACTTTGATGCATTGGATAAAAGGAGTGATCAACTGCACTGTTCCCACTAAATAAAGGTAATGATTTTTGCTATTCTGTAGTAATTTTTTGTGTATTTTAGGCATTAAGTCTATGTGTAGTAGTATGTGTGTAAAATGGTCCGGCCCCCAGGCAAGTGTAAAAATCCAATGTGGCCCTTGCGTCAAAATAATTGCCCACCCCTGCTCTAAGGTATATCGTAGAAAGGGGTTCAGAGGTTGTCATCCGGACGCCGTTTAAAGATCGAGACGTTTCGACTTTTATCCAAAAGTCATTGTCAATCAGAGAGCTGGTATGGGAACTCAGGCTTATATGCTACTCTGAGTACTGGGAGTCCTGCCCCCAGGGAGGAGTCACTGAGTCCTGTCTTTGTTAGAAAATTGTTTGTTTGTCACCTGGGACTTGATTAATAGGTCTATCTTGTTGATTAATGGTTGGCCTCACCTAGTTTCACCTGTGTCTAAAGGTCTATTGTTATCTTGATAGCTGGCTGTTGCTCCCTCCTCACTGCTGATTACCTCATTAGCATTTGACTGGTCTATTGATCTGGACCAAGGTGTTAGGATGCTGTCATAAATTTTGGCTAAATTAAATCTTAAGCCCCCATTCCTGTTTAGAGAAGGATTCTCTCTTTTTACAAAAATGGCCTCCTTTACTCCTCTTTCAAACCAGTTCTTCTCTCTGCTTAATATCTTCACCTCACTGTCCTCAAACGAGTGATTTGTAGCTTTTAAGTGCAGATGGACTGCACTCTCCGGTCCTGTGGAGGCCGCTCTTCTGTGTTGGTACAGCCTTTTGTGCAATGGCTGTTTTGTTTCTCCTATGTAACGTTCTTTACAACTGTCCTCACTGCACTCTATCGAGTAAACTACATTGGTAGTTGGTACCTCTAAGGTATAATTACTTTTCCCCAAGGGCCGCATTCAAATTCAAGCGTGAGGCAAAGGGCCGTACCAACATGGTCATTGATGTAACAAATGCTTACAACCGAACCTTTCCATAATAGGCCCCTGCAATCTATTGTTTTATCCATTAATTTTATTCCTTCTTCATTAAAGACACATGTAACATAGTGAGAGAAGAGAAGAGAAGAGAAGAGAAGAGAAGGCCTTGAGCCGCATCATGCCCACTGCAGGGATCTCATTTATATAAGATACTTTATCTATAATGTGGAAGTATGCAAAAGACAAAGCACTTAAAAACAAACTCTTAAAAGCTTCTGATATGCTGATATCTTGTCTCACAGCACAGACCATCTTCTTCCTCACATCTGAAAACCCTGATGCGCAAAGTTCTGTTATTGGACCAACCCATTGTACATAACATTTTTATAATAATAATAATATTTAATTGAAACTAGCAAAACCATTTTCACCTAAGTATTAAATAAACAAATACATTTTAGTATCCATAAAGCATGTATTAGTTTGTTGTAGCTTATCAAGTCATGAATCCTATTGAAATTAGAATTCCTTTTGCAGCAAAGGATTTTCTGAATTTTGCTCTCTATTTTTTCTCTGTATCACTTTATACTTTGTTGGGATTTGCTTATTTTATAACCTCACCCACGCCCCTTGCAAAACTCCATACAATCCAGCCTGGATGGACCTAACTAACTTTTGCTAACATGTCCAAAAGTAGCCACATAATACAAACATGATCTATTCTTGCTATTTGAGAATGCTGTTCTTGTGTGACAATAAAGTAGTGGCTAACTTAGATTCAATCTGATAATATACTGAAACTTTGTACAAAAGAACCAAACTACACATGTCTCCTTTGTACTTTGTATGTCTTTTCTCTGAATGTTTTGTCTGGGATGACTCGCTCGTTGCTGCTCAGATTAGAGGAGAGGCTGCTGCAAGAAAGCGTTTGTTGTAGATTTTCCACAATATCCTCAGACGAGACAAGAATCATTAGACACTGTTTGCTTTGTGAATTAATCAGGCTTTGTTTATCCACTCTAATGTCTTATTCTCTTTGAAATAATGAATTGCATGAAACAACATGAAAACAACTTAATTTCTTAATCCTTTCTTTGGTTTGCATTGCCCTATTACCCCTGAGCATTAGCAACTTTTATTTGTTACATTTCCAACTTTTGTGTTTGTAGTCTATTTTTTATTCAATTTTTCTTATACTAAACATTACTTTAAACTGCAAATAAAATAATTCTAATGTAAAAGGAATAGAAACCACATTGTATCAGTACTTTACATGCACATCACATTTGCAACGCAGTTAATGAGGTCTATATAATGCAATCTCAAGCACATTACTGTTGATATTTTTTCCATGAAAATTAGTCACACAGATGAGTCATGCATACATGAGTAAAAATATATGCTCCGTTTCTTTTTCTGGACTCAGGAGTTACTGCCAGGACACTGCATTTCCTGGTAACATGTACCGATACTAACACAATCTTGATAATGGTTAGATAACTTTGGGTGTCACAAGTATGAAGTATGTATAAAGTGAACCGGGAAATCTGTGTTCCATTCTCATTTCAAGCTTTCTCCCTGTTCGTCCCCGCAATCGCAATATGACATTTAAATTGAGATAATAGAAAAGTCTACAGTCAATCCTCTGTGAGGAAATGCCTGGTTTTGGAGCAGAGTTTAGCGGAAATCAACAGTCATTTGTTTTTGTGTAAAATGGCAGTGATTAAACGTCTGGATTGTTAATGTGCAGGAAATTAATATTGAATGTGATTTTTATTTGTTTTTAATGAGACTAAATAAAATGGTATACCGCCCAGCTTGTAATCACAGTATCTGTAACGCAGACAAAGACATCTCTGAATGCTATGATTTCCCAACTCCACCTCAGCAGGAGAACCATCTGCCTCTTCATCCTCTCATGCCCTCCTCGTCACCATCTTTATTGCCTCACCCATGTGCTCCACACGCCAAATTTGATCAATATATTAATTCAATTTTTCTTTTTTCACATTTCAGTCATCGGTAAATGTCAAAGACAAGGACCAAACACGGGGTCTCTTTTATAAAACTGACAAAAATTGTGCGTACAGACAAAACATCATTTAAAGAGAACTTCCTCACTCTGAACACATATTGCCCCCCACAGACCACAGATCACAGTTTGTGGGCACGCAGGCGTTATTGGACAGGACAACGTAACGTGAAATGGAGGTAAAAGAGGGTAAGACTTTCAGCAAATGTAAGCTGTATGTGGAGCCTGGCATAAGTGCTATTCACTCAGCCTCAGTATGTATATAACATTTTTGTATTGAGATCCCTTGACAAGTGTGAACTTAAATCAGTCTAGACTCCAAGATCCCAAATTTGAGTGTTTCAATTACTGTGAGGAAAAAAAAAAAATAAATAAATAAATAAAACTGAGACCAAACAGACCAAAAGTCAGTGAAATCTTTGATTTTCTTTCATTCCCATTGTCTAACACTTTAACTGTTCCTCAAATTTGTGATCAGCTTCACAAAAATCAATCTTTCTGAATGACAAAATAAAGTTAATGTGACAAAAGCAGTACTTTACATGGGTCTATTTCTGGGTCTACTCTCACTATTCACCTTATTCCAGAAGTTGCGTTGGCAGCCGCCATCCACTGTAATCCTCCTTCCAGTTATATTAGTTTAGTGCTGCCAAACTCATGTTTAAGTAAATAATTTATTTGCTACTTTATATCACATTTTTTTCGACAAGACTTTTCCCTCATTCTCCACTTCAGTGAACAGAAGTGCCAAAACAACAAAAGTGTGGGGCATAATAATAATAGCATATTACTTATATAGCTTTTCTTGACACTCAAAACCTGTAATTGTAATTTTCATTCCATAAGCTACTATTGCAGCCACAGCTGCCCTAGGGCAGACTAACAGAAGCGAGGCTGCCAACCTATGCCGGCCCCTCTGACCACTAATCGTTCACACACACACTCCGTTCTCATACTAAGCAATGTGGGTGAAGCATCTTGCCTAAAGCCACGACATTTCCTCCAGCAGCCCTATGCTAAATAGGTGAATCAATTGATTTCACTATTATCATTTTTTGGTTCTCACGAATGTATTACCTGAATTATTGTGGTTATCAATTAACCTAATAATCTTGCCATCCAGTTATTAACATAGCAATCTGAAAAGTTGAACAGTAATTATTAAAATGTTGCTTTTGCCGAACACAAAAGTTGTATTTACATTTTACTCCTTTATATTATTCATGATGTCAATTGCCTTAAATGCCCAAACTTCACAAACATTCAAAATAACAAGCTTGACATAAACAATTCTTAGAGGTTGTGCGCTAACCATAACACTTCTCAAATACACCTTTGTCACGTTTTCCTTTTTTTCTAACACCCTTTTCCCTGCCCAGCCTCCCCTCGCTCTCACCTGTTTGATCGAGCACCGTACCTCTCTCACGCGTTTTTTTTTTTTTTTTTTTTTTTGCGCGTGTGCTTGCAGTTATAAATAGCGTCTCCCCTCTCCTTTCTGTGTATTGTTAGTCAGTGTTGCTGTCAGAGGTTGTTTACGCCGCAAACTGCTCCACTCCTCCTTGGGTCCTAGTACTGTCACATGTGATTGGCCGTCTAGCGCTCGACGGACCATTCTCCAGGAGGGGAGGGCCGGGCGCGGAGCGGACAGGAGCCCCCCGGTGCAGCGCCAGAGCAGTCACTGTCGACCACGGGCTTTGCTTTGGGCTTGTGGTAAAGATTGATAGATGACAAGAAGAGAGTGTTGTCGGGGAAAATGGAGGGAGGAGGAGGTGCGCTGACAGAAAATGCTTCAGATCGGAAAAAGAGAGGTCCTGGGAGGGCTAGGCTGGGGTAAAAAAAAAAAAAAAAAGAAAACTACATGACTAACTGCCCCCGAGGCAAGGGAGAGAAAAGGCCCTGTCATAATGTATTACTGTATCTCAATTCTCGGGGCAACACTTGCGCAGCCACACACAGCAGAACGTAACCGTGACATCTCAGATCTTGTAGAATTACCAAAAAAAAAAAAAAAAAAAGGAGTAGTAGTAGCAGAGTTGTTGGAGCTTGTTAGAATGAATGCGATACATGTTGGACGCACATCCCCATGAGTAATGCATGTGGAGTGTAGGGCCAGTTTATCATGGAAAATCAATGGAGTGTGGAGCGAGGGGCGCAGAGGGAAAGGTGTTGTATTATCACTCTCAACAATTGGGTTTGAGGGAGGGAGAGCAAAAAATATATATAGTATGAAAGCACAATTATTGCCACTATTTTAATTAATAGCAAAATGTTTTATGGAGCAAATGATGAGATAATTTGTTTTTATTAATGTGATCATTTTGCAATTTAAAGGAGCTGTACCTGATTTTTACTGTTTTGAAACGTGAAAAACAGTTAGTTCATGTGCCCAATTTTTTGCATGTTATAAAGTAAAGTCTGTTTTGCCCCAGTAGAGATATATTGTGAACGTATCTACTCTATTGATAGTGTTTTATTTTCCGAGAAGCAGTAAGTGCACCGTTAGCATGCTAATGTTTGTTAGCTTTACCCATTATGGCAAAACTCAGACTGAAAAGTGCTCATAAAGTCATGGCACTGAGTATTTAAAATGCTGGAACTGCATAAAGCAAATGAGCGATACATATGACTGATGTAAAGACTTTAATACAAACTAGTTCTGTTTAATGTTTCAATCGTCAAATCAGGTACAGCCCCTTTAAAGCGTTTCGATTTGTACCACAATAATAGTTCTTTTTACACTTTTCTTCCCCTTTCTTTTTCCAGACACACTGTGACATTAAAGGACTCATACTATCATAGAAATGTTTGATTTATTATTTCATAAACCATGACTATCATTATGTTTTTATGATAATTTAAAGGACGCATGTTCTGTTTTGTTTGTATTTTTGGCCTTTGCAGTCTAGGGTTAGTCCAGGTTAGACCAACTGTGGGGTCAGGACCCAAATTTGGATCACTAAAGATTCTGAGGGTCCCCAAGATTTTTAGACAAGAGCTCCAAACTAGAATTTTAACAAAGAGATGACATTATTACTGTTCTGCAACATCTTTAATAACCACTATATACTCACTATATACTATGGGTAAAATAGGGGTCGCTGAGTGAAACAGGTTGGGAACCACTGGGTCAGACCAGACAAGACCTTTGTTTATTTTCCCCCAGTTTAACAGTTTTTGTAATGTTTCTTGTAATGTTTATAAATGTACTCTTGAATATGAGCAGCAAATATGACAGCGGTAGAGGTAATTCCATAACTGTTACCTAGAAACCATTTTGAAAACAAGGGTCAAAATCCAGACCATTGAAGTTATACAATAGTTATGATTTGACAAATAATGCCTGACAACACCTTTGTTGAGTGACGTTTTAAACATTCCAAAACATTTGACACTCATCTGTAAATTGTCTCTGTTTTCATCGGTACGTCGCTTTTTGATGACATCACAGAGGGATTCCATTTGAGAATTCCGCTCTTGTATTTTTCTAAATTTCTTCACAAAGTACAAATTCACAAATGTGTAACTATGCTAAATATTTACCACAGGTTCTACACCACCAACTTAAGTCATAATTAGTTGTAGTTTTTCCTCGCCGCGCAGGAGGGTCAAAGGACAGGGGCATTCTGGGACAGTTATCTGAACTGCTTTACCTGTGGCCCATCGAGGCAACTGTTGTTGTGATTTTGGGCATTACAAAAATAAATTGATTGATTGATTGAATTACAAAATCATGAGAACCTATTAAGAACATATTAAGTACCTCTACTTTTCTACTGAAAGTATACTTAATTTTATATCTGTGAGGCATTCCCGCATCAAGTTTTGTGTTAGCACTCCATCTACTGGCAGCAGAGCAAATTACCATGGGGAAATAAACAAAAGCTTTTACCCAACATGCTGATGAATATGAGTCTGGCAATGATTTATGGACTTAAAGGCAACATCGTATGTAAAATCAACTTTAATGAGCTTTTAATCTTGTGAGTGTTACACAGTAGTTTACTCAGAGTTGTATTTTGATTGTTCCTGCATGTTTGAGTAAACCTTTTGGCCTAAAGCTGAGGCTTGAGTGGAGAAAATCCCTGTTATTACCTATCCCCTGCCCACAGTTGCAATGGTTAGAAAAATTGAGTGAGTGACACATGTAGAGTTCTAAAATGTCAGGTATAGCCACTTAGACATACAAAAAAAAAAAAAATAAAATAAATAAAATGAAAATCCTCTGCTTGTTACGTTGAAATGTCACTATTAAACGACGGGGCTCATTAGTTGTTCAGTTTTGAACAGGAAGTCAATGAGCCCGTTTCTATTACTAAGCCGTTTTAGATCAATATCATGGTTTACAATGAACAAAATGTAAGATGACAATCTACTTCTGTTATAGTTCAATACTACCTGGAACAAAGCAGAGTATGTCTCTTAAAAACAGCACACAGCAGACCTCCGGATCTCTACCTTTGACGTCAAACAAAAAAAAACAAAACAATTTGGAATTAATTTTGTGATGTCCAGAGGGGAGAGAACTACAACAGGATTCATCAAACAAGCATGAATGAAGCCATTTACAACTCAGGTGTTTTTGATGAGGGAACATGTCAGAACACGGGTAAAGGCTCAAAAAAGTTTTTGTTTTATTTATTTATTTATTTTTTGTGCAATACTCGTCCTTGAAAGTAATAAAGCAGAACTCTCTTTCTTGCTTCACAGCACAAAATCTCTGCATTTATGAGTACAATTCCAGGGGTAGTGGGTTTACTGCACCAGACATGAGGATAATCATATTAATATAAATTGAAAACCTATGCATGCTTTAAATTCATACGTTTCCCTGAAAAAAATAACTTGCACCGCTGAAACATATAACATCATTATGTAGCTAAACCTATTGAATGGAAGAAAAAAAATCTACCTCGGACAAGATTGATCCGTGTAAGTATTAAATTGCTTCGCTGTAATGCTAGGAAGATGAATTTGTCCATCAAAGACAATTCAATTATGGGAATACTCTTGTGCAGTGGAATGTCTGCTCTGCCTGCGGGCGTGCCTCAGGTACGGCCCGCCCCGGTGTGTGGTGCTGCAGCTCCAGACCACCGGTCACCAATCACAACCACAACATACAGGGATCTGTCTGTTTACAACACAGCAGTGCAATCACAACACTCCTATACCACTGCTCAGGGACAATAAACAATATTGTTTCATTGGGATAAAAAAGGAAATTGTGACAATCGTCAACCAAGAAAATTGCCATTTTATCACCAGACTGCTGATGCTAATGTTCTCTTCTAGATTGTTAGGTGAAAGCAACAAACACAGTATATATTAATACAACTTTTAGCTTATTCATAATATAAACATTTAAATATTACTATCAAAACATTTTAAATGGCTATTGGCAAGTTTAATGATTATTTGGATATTATCGTTAATCGCAATTATTTAGTCCATGACAATCGTGACGTAAAATTTCAATATAACACAACTACACATTCAATAGTCTCAGTAAAACCTGAACAACTGAACCAGTCAAATAGGAGTTCTGTATGGAGTATGTATGGAGTTCTCCACGTGTCTGCGTAGGTTTCTTCTGGGTGCTCTGGTTTCCCCTATAACCAAAATCATGTACAATAGGCTCTGGGGCCAGGACTCCCCTGAAAAAGAGATTGCTATCCTGGTTAAATAAATGTCAATAAAAATAAAATAGTTTATAAGGAATGATTCAGGCTAATGAGACAGAGACAGACAATGTGTTTGGAAAGGAAAGGATGTTTTGAAGGAAAAAAGTTTTTATGGACTGAATGAACACGTTTATGCAGTTTATGCAGACAGTAGATGGAGCCTAGTGCTCACACAATTTAGGGTAGTAGTAGCAGTGAACGTATTTAGATGGCAGAAATGCTCAAAATGAGTCGGCCGATGATTTAAGGGCCTAAAAAAGTGGAAAATTCTAGTGTATAAGTGACGTCTACAATCTGAAAACGTCATCGAGGGAGTTCAGCAGGAAGTGTTTTTGATTGTCGGAGAGGCAAGGATTTTCTGATAAACATTCCTCAAACAGCATGAATGGAGCTAAATGCAACTTGAGGTATGTTTTTGTGGTTTGTGACCTTTAATTAACTAATCTTAATAAACAATTCGTTCATTATGATTTAAAGTCTTTGTTCATGATTTATTCAGCCTAATTAAGAAGTAGTTACTGTAAAGTACAGTGGTACTGAATCTGCAACCTCACAATACTGTAAATTGAAAGGACAGAATGTAAGAAGCCAAATATACATCAATAAAAGCCACTAAATGCAACCATCGGTAATAAATAGGGTTTCTGTGAATCACAATATAACAAACTTGTCTCTAATGCATCTTACGTTGTGCATTCTTTGCTTTGCTACCCATGGGTTTCAGATTGATTAACAATTTAAAACAAAATAAGTGTCTTTTCTTTTGAAAGTCCTCAGCATAGAGAGAGATGTTATTTAACACTTTGTAATTTAGTTAATGTTTGATGGTTTCATGCAATAACCAACTTTTGAAAAACACACACAGTTAGCATCAATATTGTACCAAAAACTCCAAACCAGTCAAAAGCTAAGTGCAGTGATGTTTGGTGCCATGCAGAAATGGAATCACTTACAGGAAATGAGGGAATGAAGTAGAGCTTACAGCTTCAAAAAGTCACTCCGATTACATAACAATGATATGAATGTGTGTATATGAAGTAGAGCTGCACAATTTGGGAACAAAAAAAATCTTATTGCGATTTTTCTCACCAGTGCAACATGATTAGATTTGCATTTTATGTTTTAATAGTGGGATGACTGACAAGCTTTTTTGTCATGTTTAGTGGTGTTTTTTCCTCACACAGTCACTTTTTTTCCCCTTTCAGCCACAGTTTTGTCACATAGTGGTATGATTGTTGCCTTTAGACATGTTTTTTTTAATCACTTAGTGGCTTTTTTCACATTTATACGCCTTTTTGTAGTGTGTGTGTCACATGTTTTTGACTTTTAGATACATATTTGTTACTTTTAGACACATTTTTGACGCTGTTAGTCGCACTTTGTTTGTTTCAGAATGTTTGAACAAATCTAAACTACAGGGTTAGCAGTTTTTAAAGCAGAATAAAAATGGGATGGTTTGTTGTTTATGGAGGCAGTTATTGCACTTCAAAAAAATGCAGCCTTTGCGATTCAAATTGTGATTTTGATTAATTGTGCTGCCCTAATAAGAATATACCATAGCATGTGTGAACACTTTAATACCTAATACTAATATTTCAAGCAGATGTTGGACGCTGATGCTAATCGATATCTAAAAAAAAAGAAAAAAAAGAAAAAAACAAAGCAAAACCATACAATTTTTAAAAGTTCATAAAAAAAGTCTCCTCGAAAATGTCCAAAAATGTCCAAATCAGTCCAATGTAAACTGCTCTGCTCTTCTGACGGACATTTACCCTCTGATTATACCACTGTGGCATAATTTCATACGCGCTTAGTTGAGTTTTTAATGCCTATTATTACACTGTCATATTTGTTCATCCAGATATGTTTTAGTGATCTACAAAGTGGTCATTGGAGTGTCACTTCATGAATAGCCGGCTGATCAAGCGGAGGCTGTTGTCATGGCGACTGGCAGGGGAACACAGGTAAGGGCATGGATGATTGCCGGAGCTGAAGAGCGCCTGATGAGTAGTGCGGGCCGCTGTACAATCAGGCCCAGATTCATGTGACACAGAGGAGGAAAAATAGAAAGAAAAACATTTGGAGATGGTGCGGCAGCCATTCCCCAAAGTCCCCCGAAATCACTGGTGCTTTGAGACTGGCCGACCACAGCTGCCCTTCATTTCACCCTCTGACAATTCTATCTCAAATCCTGCATATTAACAGCTGGGAAAATGGGCTGAATTTTATATGATTTAGGGCCGCATTGTCGTCGAGTGTATTTGGAGTTCTGTGAAAATAATACTCTGGTGTGGTTTTGTTTGTTTTGTTCGTATCGGGAAAATTGTCCTTTGTGTTTGATCCGACTTTCAGTGCCGCTAGTGCAACCTGTCAGGAGCAATAGGCAGCTGCAGTGCCAGGAGACTTTTCTACAGCTTCGAGCTTGTATTTATGATAAGGTGTGACTGGAGTTGTGAAATGACACATATTTTAGATTGATTTAGGAGAGCACTACACGGGAGACTTGTGTTGTCTAACAGTGGACATTACTATAGCCATTCACTAACAAAGATAAGAGGTTCTCGCGATAGGGACGTTGTGCAGTTCTTGTTACTGGACCCCTTTTGACACGCATTCAAACTTGGAACTGGAGTCCTTGGGCCTTTTTTGGATAGAGATGGGACAATAAACAATCGGTTTATTGTGATAAAATGGTATACAATAATCAATCGTGGTACATTTTGAAATCGTGATCATCGGGACCAAAGTTAATCTTCGTTATATCACCAGATTGTGCAAAAAAGAGGTTTTTATTCATGATGTTCAGTGGTAGAAAGTACTAGTAAAAGTGTTGAATCCAGTTTGTATCTATACTTTGATTTAGTAAATTTGATTGTGGATACTTTGTCTTACTTCATTACAATTGAGAGCAAATATTTGTACTTTCTACTCCACTACAATTTTTTAACTGAACTCAAACGTTTGTTTTTTTCCTGACGATTATAGACCTGTTAAAATGGCTGAGGGTTTTTGTTGTTTTAGCGTTTTTATTGTGATATTTTGCCTAAATTGTTTGAGTGAATTCCAAGATTTGAGCAAACAATATATAACAATAAACATGACCAGGAAAATTATCCAAAATCTGGACAATTCTTTACTAAAATCTGATAATTTGGCATTCTCAAAATCTATGTGAATTACCTTAAAATCTAATTGTTTAAAATCTTGTGTAAAACTTGTATAAAAGTATTAATGTTATATTTTTACCTTTATTTTGATTACTTTTTTACTCCTATATCTGTACTTTTATAGAAATAACAAAATTAAGTACTTCTTCCACCATTGGTTATGTTCTTGTCTAAATTGTTGTTTTCACTCTACAATTCAATACAATATCTGTTTAAATGTGGAACTTCATATAAAAAATTACAAATATTAATATCCATACATTTAAAAAAATAATAATAATTACTGTGATATTGTTAATTGCCATTTTCTTGCCATGATAATTGTGACACAAAATGTCAATATAGCCCCATGGCTGACTCCTTTGCTGTGAGAATGTTTTTCATTCATAGTCACACAATGAAGAATTGATCCATAAGGGAAATTACTTTGACACAACAGAAAGTACAAAATACAGCATAAAAACAATCTTTAATGACAAACGCCAAACACAAAAAGTAAAAATGGTTTAAACTCTTGATGATTGTTGAGAGTTGTTTATTTTTTGCTCATTCTTTGTCCAAGCTTGTTTGTGCATCTACAGTGTTGAAAAAGAGTGCAGGATGAAAAAAAAAAAAACAAAGACGTTTACTACTCCCACTTATCGTAGAAAGGGGTTCAGAGGTTGTCATCCGGACGCCGTTTAAAGATCGAGACGTTTCGACTTTTATCCAAAAGTCATTGTCAATTGACAATGACTTTTGGATAAAAATCAGCATCTGTTCATTGTCAATTGACAATGACTTTTGGATAAAGTCGAAAGCGTCTCGATCTTTAAGCGGCGTCGGATGACAACCTCTGAACCCCTTTCTCACGATGGACCACCTGGGCCGAATGAGGGTTTACATCGGCGTACTCCCACTTAGTTAAATAATAATATATATATATATATATATATAATAAAAACCAAAATACAAAAAAAACGTGCTAGCCGTTTTATTTCAGACCAAGATTTAGCAAATTTTTGCTGCATCACATCTTTCTCACACTTGACATTGACCTTGCACAAGATGTTCCTTTTCAACTGTGTCACTAAAACGCTGCCTCGTGTGCGATTATGTCCCCGATAGTTCTCTGCGCTCCATTATTGATTCTCGCATCCAGCAAATATCATCTTAAGGTTCCCAACCAGAGGAGCAGGACCACGTCGCTCAGCCCTGGCCACCTCCGCAGTCTGGTGCTCACAGATACCCTCGCTTTGGCACTCAAGCAAGAATACTGTTATTGTTTTTACACTCTTGGCCAAACCATTAGTAAAAGCTGTAATCTAGCTTTCTTTCTGGTGTCCTGTTTTTGTGATGAGATTACAGTGAACGACGAATAATGAAAGGACTGTTGTGATGTTTAATCCTTGGAGTCCGAGAGTCTCAGAACATGCATTTGAGCTCTTTTCGTGCACACACAGGAGGGAAATCTGGCCTCCGTCAAAGGCATAGTATGTCCTACAGCGGAAAAATGGCCAGACTGGAATGCACGCAGTCGCAATGTCTTGAGGGTTCATGTCTCCAGGTTCCGTACAGATGGAAATAAACTTCTAATCATGATTCTTCTTTCAGCTCTCAGGCTACTTCAATGTATTCTACAACACCCCACTAGTCAAAGTTTTGTTTGTCAGGATAAGCAGCATTATTCACTTGTTTTTACGACCTTTATTCAAGAAGTGTTCGACTGATAACACGCTGAAATATGACAGTGTCAAACTTTGTTCTTTACCAAACAATAATAAAAGGTTAATCAAGGAATTGTTCTGTGTGTTGTTGTGCATTTTCTCACAGTTCCTCGGTCCAAACCCAAATTTTCCTAAAGAGGATCCTTGCTGCTTGATCCTCTATTGCCGTGACAATGGGGTTGTACTTCCAGGTCACGTTTTTAACCGCACTTTGTTTTATGTTTTTACTCTTCGGTTTAAGAGGATAATAATAATTGGATAGGAGAATGGTCCGTGGCAAATGCTTTATAGTCTATCACTTCTATCTTAATCTGAATGTAAAATGGAGTGTAGAGACATTACATTCGCTTCAGACTAAAAATGATTTGATAAATTTACTTGAGGACCTCTAAATTTGCTGATATACAGTAAGTTAAATTTGTTTACAGCCAGTTTTACTTACATGGACGGTTCACATGGGAATAGAAACACAGGCAACCCTCATAATAACTGCAATTTACCCGAGGTCCCTGGTAAAACCAATTCCTTCCGAATAGTTCTAAAGTTATATTCAACGTCACAAATTGTAGCTAGCCGTGCCAAGACAGATTCAGAGAACCGCAAAAACATTTCAACCCTCACCCCTGCCGAAGGATAAAGGCAAACATAACATCTTTCTTCTCTTTCCGGACGTGGTGTGTACAAACCCAGTCAAACGCCACAGTATGGAGCGTTTCTTTTGGAGTTCTGTCTGAGTGAAGCCCTGGGCGTTGCCGTGGTGTCAGGTGTAGTGTAGCTGAGTGTACTGAACAAAAGGCTCTCATGGTGACAGAGTGAAAGGGTGTCAGAGGAGAGAACACAGGCTGGTGCAGCTGGGTTTGTCAGGCGGCGGCTGAGGCCTGCACAGGACACCTTACATTTGTGCAACGCAGACACCAGACGGAATAAACACTGTGGAGAGGGTAGACGTAAGCCAAACCTCATATTTTAACGATAAAAAGATAAATGCATGCGACATAGGACGTACTGTGAGGAAGAGTGAATGTTTTGGTCATTTTGTACTCGATTTCAGTTTTAAATTTGTCATCATGTTGATATTTGTACTTGACTGTTTTTATTTACATGGTACTGGCAGTGGGAGTACAATGTAGTCGCTGTGTCCATGCAGTGCAATAAAAGTGTTTTTCCTTTAAATAAGACTTTTTATGCTTTTTTCCGGGTTGTTATTATGGAGCTAAAACATAAATAGATCAGCATCTTACATTTTGTTTGTTGTAAACCCCAATATTGATCTAAAACTGCTCAGTAATAGAAACAGGTTCAGATTTCCTATTCAAAACTGCAGGACAGATAAGCCCCGCCCCTAATAGTGACGTTTCACAGTAACAAGCATCTGGGTGTCTTTTACATGTTTTTTGTTTCGTTTCGTTTTTTTGGAAGCGGCTACATGGCATTTTCGAACCCTACATGTATCACTCGGAGTTTTAATTTTTCCAACAATGTACAGGGATGTAGGCGGGGATAAGATCTAGGTGAAAACAGGGATTTTCTGAGCACAATGAGCCTTTGTTGCAGGACTACACAGGATTATTCAAACATGCATACATCCAGCCCAAACAATTTTGTGTAAATTAATGATGAGGAAACACCGCTACTGTTGGAACAAGGTTAAAAGCTTATTATTGTTTTGCATATGTCAGCTTTAATAAAAGGTGTTTGCAAATGTTTTAGGTTCATTGAATGTTAATTAGCAGAGGAATGAATGTTTGAGAATAATAAGAGTTTGCACATTTTGTCGTTTGGTTATGTGCAATTACTGCTGAAGTGTCATTACAGATTTATTGCAATCGAATAACTCCAGCTGTAAAAGTACTTTTGCATTGATGCATATGTGGTGAAAAAACTGACTGTTTAACCCATTTGACCTTTGATATGGTGGATGAATAATTATCTAAGTTTAGAGCTAAGGTTAACAAATGCAGATGGAGATATTTTGACCCACATTTGCTCGGATCGTATATGATTTGTGCCATATATGTTACTCTGATAAAATGAACCCAGAGCATGTTTCTTTTCACACATGTACTTGTAAGTACATGTAAACAAATAGGACTGCATGAATACTGAATACCCCATCTCCAATGAAGATTTTGCAGATCATTTATTAACTGCAGAGGGTCTATTTTGAGTACCATGCCAAATGCACACAATAAACATAGTGTCCATGCATATTCATGCATCCCCTCTGGGCATTCATTACTAGTGCTGCTGTATAGCTAAATATGCTACACATGTATGTATGTACTGCAAGCTGGCAGCAGGAGAAAGGAAAATTGAAGCTTTCTTGTTCAGAAAAAAGAGATGCAAAGATTTTCAGACTATTTTCTTACCAAAGTTGGCAGTTTGATCCCAATTTCCTCCAAACCTGTCAGGGCACGCTTGTTCCAGTCTACATGCAGCTCCAAGAACCGATTAGGTGCGAGCAGGGGCTGTGAAATGTTCAGGTGCATCCACTAATTTAACATTAGCACCAAAACTATAAATGCTATTAAGAACTGCTGCCATACATATGGCCGTGCGTTTGGCAAATAGATAAACAAGATGAGCATTTGATTTTCAGACATGACAGGAACCATTTCGCTCACAAGTTATTTGCTCTCCTGAGGTTTTTACTTACAACGCAGTGGACCAAAACAGTGAAACAGCACTTGCTAGTCTGTGGTGGAGGGACCCTGGTTTGTAATTGCTGCTGATCTAAAATGTGATTACACTGAGTACACTTCCAAACTCTTCCTGACTGTTTCTTAGGCTTATTGATCAGAAGAACTAGGGATGGCTGCTGGAGGGGAGGGACCAGTAAATAACAGATGATGGAAAGGTTGAAATATGAAGTGTATTGTACAAATAAAGTGTAAATAAACTGACCCAATATATACTGCAGCAGAAATAAATCAAGTATCAAATCAGAACAATATTAAATTAAATCAAATGTCCTTGTAATAAATTGTTCATATAGGCAGAAACAAAAAAACAAAAACAAAAATCCAACATCTGTTTTCCCACTGAAAACCGAGAACACAGAGGCAGTGCATCGCGTTTTTTGTCCATATGTTTGTTATTGAGGTGGTTGAAATGTCAGTTAGCGCGATTGTCCGGGGGTTTGAATATTGTGGCGGTTGCGTAGCTCGAGAAGGTGTGAGAGGTAAAAGGACAGGCTGTGCAGCCTCCTACCAGAGCGAAGAGTGTTGGATGGAATCACAAATATGGTGTCCTCCAGAGTCCAGCTCACCCTCGAATCCACCCAGAATGGACACCTGGCCCCGTATGCACTAAAAAAGGCCCAACTTAAATTTGTGTGCACACTAAATAGATTTTGCTAACACTGAGCTAACATTAGCATAGCTAAAATATTACACATTTACATAAAAACAAAAGACATGTGGAGCGAATGCTAACATAGCATGCTAGTAAGCATCTTGCTACCATCATTAAAACTACATTTTTGATATCAGAAGGAAATTACATCGACAAGGAGTGTCACCATACTATTCGTCCCGGAAATACGATTTGTCCGGAAGTCCATTTGCAAGCATGCGCAGTACGAAATAAAGTATAAAATATTTTTTTACGGTGGTGTTCTTTTTATATTATGTAAAGTTTCAATCTTTGTATTTATTCTATACAAGGAAATACCGTTTTTATATTTATTTATCACTTTTGAAGTGTTAAACAGCAGACGTTCGCTACGCAGTTGTGTAGTGACGCATTCAAGGAAATGGAAAGATATACGAATATAAAAAAATATTTTGATTGTTCAGATTTGTTTAGATACTTTAGGGAAAATATTAGAAAAAAATTATTAAGATAAGAACCACGTTTTTCTGCTCTATTTATATGGAATAAGATTTATATAACGACCTGTAATGAAGAGCTTGATACACCACGTACTGATTCATTTTGCCGGTGCGAAACAAAATCAGAGGCAATTTAAAATTTAAATCTCCCTCTGACTTTGACGTCATCGATGCACATGCTCAGAGCTGCAGCTCTTCATAAATGTTTCTAATATTTTTCCTTAAAGTATCTAAACAAATCTGAACAATCAAAATATTTTTTTATATTCGTATATCTTTCCATTTTCTTGAATGCGTCACTACACAACTGCGTAGCTTAACGCTATGTTTAACACTTCAAAAGTGATAAATAAATATAAAAACGGTATTTCCTTGTATAGAATAAATACAAAGATTGGAACTTTACACAATATAAAAAGAACACCACCGTAAAAAAAATATTTTATACTTTATTTCGTACTGCGCATGCTTGCAATAGCACTTCCGGACGAATCGTATTTCCGGGATGAATAGTATGGTCACAAGGAGCACATGTTAGCATGTAGCCTAGCATAGCATTGATGCTAATGCTAAAGACAATCATTAAATTCAAACTCACCAGTTCAGTAAGGTGGCATTTGCCCAACACACATGACACGGCAATGCCCCAATCACAGGAGGGTTCTGGTTCTACAGAAATGTTTAGAGTAATTAACAGATATGACATATGTGAAAACCAACATTTGTTTGTTTGTTTGTTTGTTTGTTTGTTTGTTTGTTTGTTTGTTTGTTTGTTTGTTCTACCTACAGCTGCTGGCCTCTAGCTTTTCTCCCACACAACTGAGCTGAGAGAAGACAGGGCAGCTTTTATACTGAGGCAGAGGCCTGTGATTGGCTAATTGAACCAAAGGAGGTGTGTCATGTTGCACGGGAAAAAAAGGTGGAAAACATGGATGGCTAAGTGGATTGGAATGCATTCCCTGGGTTACACATAATTACTGCCAGCTTTAGTTCCATTTTGAAAAAACAAACAAACAAAAAACAAAACAAACTAGCCAATTATTCATTTTTCCTTGCGTGCATGTAATCGTATCAACCGTGAATGGCTGTGGTGCTGTTCTGTTTCTACCAATTCCACAAATGTCCACAGCATTGAATGGTTGGATCACATTTCATATACAAGGACAAAATAATCCACAATCATATCTTCAAAGCAATGGACAAATACAGCAGATGTTGATCTTACAAATATTTGTTGCTATAAGCTTGAGAGACAAGTCGATACCTCCGTGCCAAGAAGATGTTCGCATGCATAACGTCGAAAGTGCAGAGCGGTGCAGTACTGCCAGGGACGCACCCCTGTCTGTTAGCATTAGCGCTCATTGTAGTTTACATGTTATCCCGTACGAGTCCAGTCCAATCACCGCAGCGGTCCAAACAGGCGCTCATGCATCCCAGCGTGCCCGCTCCTGTGTGGCTGAGCCCGCGGTGTCAGGCTTCATCCGCTGGCCCGCTGCCGGAGGGGAATCAGCCTGTTTGATAAATGACTCGCTCCTGAAGGATGGCCCGCAGTCAGTCAGAAGGGAGAAAATAGCTCGGCGCTCACATGACGAATGCGCTCTGCCCTCATCCACCATTTGACCCAGGCACGGACAGACGGGCCGCTCCGCTGTCTTTTAAGCAACCGCGCTCCACTTTCGGTAATGTTAACAATTACCATGTCCGCCCACCAAATGGCTACATCTAAAACAGACAGATTTAATTCCTTTAACATATGTGTGAATTGATTGTTGCTTCGGAGCCACTAATTAAAGCAGGGACATTTCCTGGCAAGCTGCGCACTGATGGAGAGCAGATCATTAGTGGGCCTTTGGGTGCTTTTAATACACTCTTCCGACAGTGAGAGATCCAGCAGTGGCTTCGGAGGAGGACCGGGGCCACACATCTACATTGTTGACCTGTAATTTGCGCTGGGACAAATATCGGGGCTCTAAAAATAAAACGCACCCAATACAAGACAAACTCAAGTATCTCCAAAGTAATAAGACACTTTTTTTTTTGCATTTTTTGTGCATTTGTATTAGTTCCAAACCTGCATGTATTATTATATTATATTATTATACAGTATGACATGTTTGTTTTAAAACTTTATTATTTTCCTGATGTACGTCATATCTTGCAGGAACACAGTAGATTTAAGTGTGGAAGGTGACAGAAAATCTTTCCAATTGTCCATCAATGTGTCACCACCTTTAGAAAATAGAACGTTTCATCGTCGTCAAGCTTAATCACAACTTTCTTTCTTTCTTTCTTTCTTTCTTTCTTTCTTTCTTTCTTTCTTTCTTTCTTTCTTTCTTTCTTTCTTTCTTTCTTTCTTTCTTTCTTTCTTTCTTTCTTTCTTTCTTTCCTTGTAATAAAGATACTTTAGACACGGTTTTCAATATTAGTTTCAACACAATAAGTAGATTTAAGTGTGGAAGGTGACAGAAAATCTTTCCAATTGTCCATCAATGTGTCACCACCTTTAGAAAATAGAACGTTTCATCGTCGTCAAGCTTAATCACAACTTTCTTTCTTTCTTTCTTTCTTTCTTTCTTTCTTTCTTTCTTTCTTTCTTTCTTTCTTTCTTTCTTTCTTTCTTTCTTTCTTTCTTTCTTTCTTTCTTTCTTTCCTTGTAATAAAGATACTTTAGACACGGTTTTCAATATTAGTTTCAACACAATAAGGATCAAGTTTATGAGTTCCTGAAGACTGACCTCTACTCCAAACATGCTTTTACTGACAGTAGACCGAGCTTTTCATTGACGGTTTTATACTACTGACTCTTGCTTCAGTTCAAATTCCAGTAATTGCCCATCCCTACCAAACAATACACATCAATAATCACAGTCACACGTCACACTTCAGATATTATTCAAGCAAAAGTCTATCCGCGTTAGATAGGAAAGCAACAGCGGCTTTCATTCTCTATTGTCTATATCTCATTAAAAGGCTGCCTCCACATGTGCAATTGTTCTTTCCTTTACTCTACAGAGGAACACACTGCAAGCTGCGCCGGCTCAATATCCATGATCACCAATCCTCGAATCAATTATGTCCTTATTCCCCCACTTGTAAGTATTGGCTCTTTGATAGATCTCATAACTTCAGGGGGCTGCATGTAATTAAATGGACCGCGAAGGGTCCTTATGGCACCCAGGCTTTGCATTTCAAATGACCTCTTTTTCTGCTTTCACATTCTGATGCAGGGAGTCACAGAGCTCCATCGACTTCACCTTGAGCAGAGAAAAACCTTCAGCCCATAAGAGAGTCTTTACCAGCTCACAGGCAGTAAAAGGCTGGTGACCTTTCGGAAAAGCTTGTTGACAGTCATGTATTTGAGGAAGTGGCGTGCAGGGTAGAAGCAACTCTGGTGGAAGATAATTGCAAATAATAATAAATAGCATCTGTTTACCTGTCGCCACATTCTAGAAAAAATGTACATGGACGATGGTTAGTTTAAAGTTAATGGAGGTGACGCCTATAGATGAACTGTTACACCTTTTTCTCAAACTGATATGAGAACTAATGGGATATCAGAGAATTCGTGGAGCACAAGACGTTCTTACACTAGTATGAATCACATTCATTCCCTTGACTAATATTTTGTAAAATAGCCTATTTTACTTTTGAATTATAGTTTGAAGAACTATTTTTACTTATCCAAAAATAATAGTAATAATAAGTATCTTTTAGGTAAGTAGCTTTACCTGTGGCTTTCAAAATTAGGTCGTCTTTGCCATCTAAATGTGCTCCAGGCTAAATGTCTAGGGAGCCAGATTTAGCATAATGTAAAGTTTATTTTGTATTTAATTTATTTTTTTACATAGGTCTAATATGGTCATGTTAAAAGCTCTGGTCCTGTTTTGTTCAGTTCCTCGGTTTGTTTATGATCACTTAAAGTCACCAAAAATCACCAAGACAACAAACCAAACCACCTTGGACAGTCACATCTGATTTAGGGTCAGAATCTTTTTGACAAGAAAGTTGAGTCTAATGAGCAGATGGCTTTTAACTCCTTGGTCAACGTCTTTCACGCTGCCCACTGAGAGGTGAGCACATACGTGAGAGTCAAGTGACAAGACTGCCACAAAGGAGAGCGTGAGCATTCACCATTTACTCCTGGCCAGTCGAAAAAAAATAGGTTTCAATTAAGAAATTACATAAGCACATAAGTAAATCCTTTCGATCCCATCAAAGGTTATGTCATTATCTGTTTAGTGGGCATGGGAATGGCACGACTTGATTCATATTCTCCAGATTTTACCACTTTTAATTTTAATTCAAGGTTTAATTCAAAGTATAGGGTGGAGTTTCAGCCTCCAAAGACAAAACAAATCACAGATTATGTCGACTTTTGGAAGTGGTGATCACCTTAGACAGCAGTGACAGTACTTTCAACTTTACCAATAGTGCAATAACCCCTTAGTGCAGTGTAATGTAATTTAAAGTGCCTCTGACAGGTTGGACGACTCATTTAACTAAAACATTTGCCACATTTACCACAGTTTAGCTATTTTTATTGGTTTTAAATTTTACTTCCTGGTTGTAAATGATGACATCACACTAGGAAATTACCATGAGACCATCCTGTACTGTGCACCAAAGCTCCTCTAACGTCACCGATTATTTATTTTTATTTGACAAAGAAAAATACACGTGAACACACCTTTATTTTGTTGAATCAGTGTTTAAGGGATCAAAAAAGTTATTTATTTTGAGTAAATAACCTTTGGCTCCCTTGTCATCAGTTTGCTTACTTCCTGTCATTTTTAACAGATTTTTCAACTTTTCTCCACAAACAGCGACCTGATTGGTGTAAAATGATACTTACAAGAGGTATTAATACACCAAATAAAATCAAAATTAGAAAATCATAAATAAAACTGTCATCCCGTTTAAATGTACTGAGAGTGTCCTATGTATTACCTTGAATTTCACATTTTTTTGTCATCTGATTACAAGATGGACAAGGGGTTTGGTCAGCATTGTGAAACTGATTCCTGGCTCCAACAATGTGCTGAATGTCTCTCCTCACGCTTCACCCACCATTTCACAATGATTACTATTCAGTTCAATAAATAATTTCACGCAACCAGAAACCACCAAACGCAGATTTTCTTCTTACGCCAAAAAGCATTCTTCGTAAAACTGAAGCCCGCAAACGACACGCTTTACATCCCATATCACACGCAGTCTGTGATTGCGTCTCCTACAAGAATCGATCGGTCTCTGACGTCCACGACTCGATGCTCGGCCACTGATTAAACATCATGGTGCATTCGACAGAAGCGTGGAGGTTAGCGCCGGAGCGTTGCTGGGACCACTGGGAGTCACTGGCTGATTCTCGAGTGGTCAGTTCATTACAGTCCTCGTTACGAACCATCCAACCCCTGACACGGAGAGGGCGGGCGCGGATCTGAATGCAGTTAGAGTAGAAGCCATGTCCTCTACATCGCTCATTTGCGCTTTGATAATGATAAGCTTGTATAATAGCTGTAGAGGCGAGTTTGAATCTGAGCTACTCTGCCCCCAATCGAGTGCTGTGTCTTTTCTGAGTCCGAGGAACATGGGATAATAAAACAGCTTATTAAAAACCAGGGACAGGGATGGTATAATCAGACTGTGACTGTGCAAACTACATTGCAGCCCAAAAACAGGTTAGGACTGTGTAGACAAATAGATGATAATAGATAATGGAATAGAGCATTGGAATAGAGCTGTAAAACGAGTTAATTTATGGAAAGATCTTGACAAAGAAATCAGAGACTCAAAAAAACAATAATAGCATTCAAGAGATACATACAGGCTATCATAATAAGTCAGTATGAATAAGAAAATTAAGTTGTTGTGGTTCAGTGGGTGAACATCTGTTTGCAGTGTGTTTCTGTGTGTTATTAAATGCAAATGCTCAGTGTAATGGGATTTTAAACCATCAGTGTTAAGTACAAGTTGAAAACAGGGGCAGATCCATCATTTTACTATGTTTAGTACTATGTCACTGTCTTTTTACATGACATGAATGAAATGAATAAATACATGAACAATGAGAATGAATGAAATTTCAAGCTTGGTTGTCATATGCATTTTCACATTTTCTCACTTATGGCAGTCAACATAAAGCCACAGTAAACTACAAACCATTTGTACAATGACTATTGAATGGAAGTTGAAACAGCTTAACTTCAAAAAGGTGTTCAATTGAGTATCTTTAAACATTTTCTACCATATACCCCTTTATGAATGAGGGATTACACTGATTGGTAACTAGAAAAATGAATATCCCCTACTCTGATAATAATTTCATTTTCTGTTACTTCTGCTACTTCTGTATTCACCATATTCCGCCCACTTTTGCCTCTTTTTGCTTCATGCATAATCCCAATACCAGTATGGTGCTGAAATGTTGTGTGAAATGTTTGATGTACATGTGCAACGATAAGTCAGCAATGCACGATTTTCTGGGTGACCTGAAAATGGCTTTTTAGTCCGTGTAGAAATTATTTAATGTTGAGCTCGCCTGCCCCATGTAAACTAATACACTAATATAACTTTTGCAATAAGGTAAATAAGGTGCAAACATTCACCCAAGGCAGCTATTTATTTTGCTTTATTACTGTCATTAGAATACAGGTTCAAAACATGATTATTCCAGTCAGTATTTTAGCCAAATTTTCCTCCTGTTCTTGGCTTCGTCGAATCTTCTCTTGAATGCTGAACAGCAGGTTGTGTAATCTCTGCTCATTCCCAACAAAAGCCCCATATGTCATTTGAAACCAAATATTATAATTTATCTGAAAAGATCTTTGGTTTATTGAACATGTTGTACCCACTGATGTCCAACACAATTAATTACAGTCTTAAACCTATAATAAAAATCCTGATAGAGAATGTCTACATCTGCCCTGCTTTTTGAACATTGCTAAAATGTGTGTATCAACCCTTTGTGGAAAAAAAAAAAGAGAAACCACACACACACACGCACTTGCTTTTTCTATGTAGTGTTTCAGGCCAGTGTCCAATATTATCACTTAACACGCTCAACACCTCTGACCAAATGTGCAGTAAGGAGTTTTTCCCTTTCCAGGAGGATGTAAACAGCCGGGCTTCTGTGCTAGAGTGGATTTGGGGGAGAGAGCAAGCCGGGGCTGACTAATCAGAGGGTGCTTGGGAGAGCATTAAGACAGACGTGTGGAGGGGAAATGTGACACCTGGAAATTACACAATGTAATGGAATCAGCCAAGTGGTAAATGTAGCTTTTAAATAGGTTTTGTGTTCTCCATTAACTTGCCAGACACTGATTGGTCCTGACAGCCGGGGAAAGTGACGGTCAGTGTGCTGCGCCCCCTCCTTCTCCGGAACAGCCTGTACCTCCATGCATTCACACACACCCATAGACACACACACTCAGTCACAAAAGGCTATCACTGTGGGACATAAAGTTCTCTGTAGTTACAGGGCCATTCTGGAGCCAAATCAGAGCTAGCTGCAGCAAAGCACATCCAGGCACACAAATTCCAAAAATTAAGGTGAGCCTGAACCAATCCACCAGCTACAAAGCAATTTAATATCATTATGCTTTTGCTTTCATAATGCAGCTTTTTATCATCTATGAAACTTGTGACAGTTACAGTTAGGTGAACATGAAGAGTTAGAGACCAAACAGCATAGGCCCTATAATTGTTCCTTGTGGGACTCCATGATTATAATATATTCTTAGACAAATTAAACTGTGTGTGTGTTGAAGGGAGTTTCATGTGGACTCAATATTAAATTCTAATTGTATTTACATCTGTGTGGTTCTGAGCCCAATTTATTTCATATCCAGATGAGTTTGGATTTGTATTATTTCAGTAAGATGGACACTAAACTGGGGCTCGATAATTAACTTTCAAGACTGTGCATGTACAGATTATTCAAATGAGTGCTGTATATGTTTCTATCAAACACCAATCCTCAACATTACAAATATTGTAACGGTTTTGCACATAGGAAATGCACAATCCAAGCTGTCGATGTCCATTTTTGTATCTCACAATTGGAACACTTTGACCACTGCACATTTTATAGATCGGCTCATTATTTAGAAAAATAAAAAGTTTAACTCAAATGCATTGTATGTTTTGATAGACAGTGTAAGCTTATTTAAATGTGTGTGTTTCTTTTCAAACTTTCAAAGGCTGTGATGCACTTCCATGGACTGGCCAACTGTATCTTTTCATTTTTCTCCTTGCATCATGTGTCCAACAACGCGCTCAGAGAAACCAAAACAACAATACTGTGCTTTTGCAAAATTTCCAAATGCTCTTCGTTAAAATTCTGCCACAAACTGTACTGTGGAGGCTCGGCAGTCCTTGCTCTGCATTTAATTGGAGCTAAACAGGTTGACCGGTGTGTGGGAGTGAACTGGCTCAGGGCCCCGCACGGTTCACTCTAGCCCTGCAGTCCTTCCAATGCAAATGTGTCCTCATGCATGACTGTTATGCAGACTAGCTTCCGTTCTTGCATTTCGGATGAGTAAACGATGCACAGAAACACCGCTGAATCAATTTATGATTTTCCGACCTGTTCGTCTGTCACGTCTCCCAATACTCTTCGTTCGTTTAAGACATTATGAAATCAAGTTTATTTTTGGCACAGCTCGTCATTTATCTCTCGCACGTCAAAAGAGCCATTCTCTTCCATTATCGCTGCACCCCTGCACTTTAGTCTCGCGCTAAGTTACACTAAAGTCAGTGTGCATCGAAATAATGGGCCATTAGAGCGGCGTCAGTGGAGAATGGCGCAGGTGCATACAGTGCTGGGATGGTGGGAGGGTTGAATGAAACCGCGGCCTGTAGCCTGGGAGATGTGGGCGAGGCAGAGAGGATGTCCCACAGTCAAACATCAATTACTTTGGATAACACCACAGAAATACTAGTCGAATTTTCAACTGGAAATGTTAAAGTTTGGTTCGGTTATAGCACAAGTTCTGTTCTCTTTGCACTAGACTTGGCCTTGTTGCATACATTTTTGGCTTGCTAACAGAGTGTTGACAAAGATTTCTCCGAGCAAGTCTTTGAAAAACGAAAAGATTATGGTTTGAACACACTATTTAGAAAGGGCCATTATTGCTTGCTGTTGAGAGGGAACAAAGTTATCCCTTAAAACAACGTTCAAATGTAAACTTTCCACAACAGAACATATTTGATTTGAACTTTTGACTTACATAAGACCACAAAAAAACCTGGGACAAAATAATTTATTATTAATCCAGCTTTTAGAATCACGCGTTCTCGTTTGATTATTGACGTCCTAAAATGGCAGCTCTTGTTTGCTTTCGTTTATTAATAATTCAGAAAGTATCAGGCTGCTAACACATCAACTTTCACACTTGTGTTGAGTAGTAGCAGCGCTGCTTTGACTTTCTTTGTGTTACAAATAATCATGATGCAGACTTTGGTAAAAAGAACTCCGGAAGTCAACGCATTTCCAAATCAGGTAAAAGCGAGGAGAAAAAAAGGACACATTGTTTGACTATCCCATCTGCCTTTGTCTTTGCATTGTGCCATTTTGAAGTTGTTTTATTTGCTTTAACTTTCCCCACATTTGATCTTTAATGAGACTAATGTCATTCTCTGTATTCCATGTGCTCAGAAGGCTCCGTGTCTTGTGAAGATTCCAGAGCAGCGCAGAGTCTTATCTCAGAGAAGACAGATGGGATTGTCGATAGTTGACAGACACGCTGATAACAGATTTAGGTTTTATCAGAGATCTGGGCCCGACTGACAGGCTGCATCTTCAAACTGACAAAAGGCCAGAGTCGCAGCATGCAGCAGATGGAGAGGTGTGCTTTAATAACCTGTGCCAGGACCGGCAGGCCACATGTGAGGGCGAGGCAACTGGAAGGCCACACAGGCAAGAGATAAGCGCCTCTCGTGCCGTTTTCTGTAAATTCTGTAAAGTCTTTTAACACAAGTCTAATGCCATGCCGTAAACCAGTCAATTAAAAGAGTTTCCCACTTTCCAGTTTCGGATGTGAAATGAAAGAAAAGCAAGAACTTGAAGATAAAGATATTTGTGGAGAACTAAATACACATTGCATTGACTACCCATCAAAATCTCCCAAAGCATCTTGCCCAAATCACGTTTTCATTTTGAAATGCAGTATAATACGGACATTTAAGGTGCATTATGTAACTTCTCTGAAGATATCTATGGAAATGGTGTAATGGTGTATGTAGAAGAATTTAAAAAAAGAGCATTAACTATAGTGAACAGTAACCATTTAGACAATTTAGGCAATTGAATAGCTGAGTTAAAATGATCAGCAGAATGAGTTTTGTAAAAGCTTATTGACTTTATAAACATGGAGAGTTTCTGGTTTCAGTTGTTTACATAGAGACCTCTGAAAATCCATATTTATCAATCATAACTAATGTAACCTAACATGTGTTATGACACAACATATCACTCCAGGTATAGTTTGAAGCATAAACATCAGTATCCCCAAAACATGCATTTAGCCCGATATGCCTCTTTTAAAGCACAACTTGTGATGCATAGCCATGACTGCTGAACTCTTCTTTAGCAGTGGTCAGCACATGTCACTAACAGTCCGCTGTCCTCATTGGAAGCCCTTCGTGCTTGGGCCCTGTGTTGACACTGAATGTGCATGGCACTGTTTACGACTGCTCACTTGTTTATTATTCTGTGGCTGTCAAGTTAACATCAGGTCACAGTCCTTCAGCTTAAGTAGCAGACCTCAATCCGTTCGATGTGCTGACAGTTGCCACAAAGCTGATTGTACGCCTCAGTGACAGCTCAAGCAGTGGGCATAACCGCACGCTGCTTATGTGCACTGATCCTGTACAAAATCAAACAAATTTCAACAGAAATGACAATAGTATGATTAAACTTCAACAAATCAAGTAAGGTTATTTGATCCGAGAATCCACTGACTGTTGCATCCCAATGCATATCAGCTTCTCTGTACACAATCTATTCAAAGACCATGTATAGTATGTTTGACTGGCCACAATTCGACTGGTCCTGGTCCCCCAGACTGGCTCACTTCGAAGTGTCACGGGTAGCTGCTGTTAATGGTGGTCTGTGTTTCCATGCAGAGGTCCTCTAGTTGAGCAGCTGACGTTATCCAATAACTGTTTTCTTGGTAAATAGTACCTGAACTATACTTTTTTAATAATAAAGTTAATCTCAGGGATTCACAAAAAACATGTTTAGTAGGTTTAGGTTTGTGGCGCTGTGAGACGTGGCTACAGTGTTAACGTCTAGTTACACGTCTGAAGTCTGTTGGGTGTATGTTTAATATATAGGTGTATGGTACACTTTAGTGTCCCTTTATTGTCCTCTGTATGTGACCCATCCTTCAATTCAGCCGGTGCACCTCCTCAGGAGTGTGCCGGCGGACCATTCTCCATGTTTTGGGTCGAAGTAAGAAAACGGAGCATACAGAGGAAACAAACCTTTAGTCACCTGGTTTTTCATTAACTCTGGCCTCTCAACAAACAGGATAACTTTTGGAAACCTGTTGTTGTTGCTGACTGACTGCTACTGTACTGTTTAAAGGTCTGTGTAAAGCAGGCCAAGTTACAAGTCACGTCTGTGGAGATGCGACCCAGCTAACAAACTGCAATTGTTTGTGAGCTGTGAGATATCTGTTACTGAATACAATATAGACAAGTTTAATTCCATGCATCAATATTAAAGGAAAGGAATGTCACCCAACAGGAAAGTTACATAATGCACCTTTAATAGAAATGTTGTGTTTTAAAATAGCAAGCAATATCACATTATCATCCAGCAGGTGAAGACTCCTCCAGTAGAAAAGTTGCATAGTTCCCAAACTGGAGGAGTGCCTACAGCAGATCCCTGGAGGAACATCAGACATCTCAGTCCAGAAGAGCGCAGTGCTAGGAACAGCTAAGATACTGCGCTGAACCCTCATGCTCCCTGGCCTCTGGTAGAGGACCCGAGCTCAGAGATGGATGTGACCACCCGCGGAGGGTGAGAAGGGAATTTTATTTTATATATTAATGTATGCATGTGTTACAATTACGAATACATTTGGTATAAATCATTTTTTTCTTTCTTTACAGCATGTCGTCGAGCATAAGCGACATGGAGTTTTCCTTATGGTTAATGTAAGCCAATATTTATTGCATAAGCATCAAGCATAAAAACTTAAAATTACAGACTGAACAAAAACATGCTAGCTGTTTCAAACTGCTCTTGCAACAAAACCCCAATTGAATTACTTCTACCCCCACAGATGCACTTCTTCCTTTATTTTTCAATCTGCAGTTCAAATCTAGTTTAGCATTAGCTTTATGAATCCATGACTCACTGCTTGTATTGCATCTGTTGTGCAGACTCTATAATACAGTGCAGCTCAATAGCCAGAACAAGGTTAGAGATACAGTAGTTAAACAGGAATCCTAACCTCAGAGACACAACTGAATATTGATTGACAAGTGATAAATAATGCATCACTCCACTGCGTAGTTTGGTATGTAGTCGAAAATGGCTGTGTACTGAGATGCCTGGTGTAACAAAAAATAAACTAGTTTGTATACAAAGCACATGAACAGACAAGGAGATGCACTTTGGGTATAATGGACTGCATTACAGTAACATCCCCTCATAATGACACGTTTTCCGAATAATGGTAGAATAAGTAAACACTTTACTTTAACATTATATATTATATATATTTTTTATATTATTATTTGACTATGTTATGTACTATGTTAAACATCGATTGTCCCAAGGGGCTGGGGTCAAAAAAAGGCCACCAATAAACCAATTACGTTACATGCACCTAAAACCCATTGCACAATATTACACAGTCCACTCATAGCACAGTCCAACATTGCACAATCTTCACATTGCACAGTCCACATTATTGCACAAATAGTTTCAAATAGTCTAATAGAAATACAATACAATAGAAAGTCAAATTAATATTTAAATTGTCACTATACATGAGTGCAAGTTTGGCTACTTTATGTGCAGTTTTTTTGTTGATCAAAGTTTTCAGACATTTATAGGATTTGTGCAAATGCAGCACGGTGCATTTTAGCCCTTTGCTTGGGTATTTCAGCAAATCAGATTCTCGTGCAGCTTCACAGATTTAATCAATATTTCCTGCCCTAACGTACAGTTTGTTTTGTTTTGTACATTTCCTCCCCGCTCCTGAGTCCTGACGATTCTTCGGCTGGCAGACTAAGGTGAAAAGACTTCTCCGCTGTGTCTTCTTGATGGCTTTGGATGAGTCACCTCTGTCTTAAAACGCGGCGTACAAGTGTCTTACAAGGCGGCACTAAAAATACCCCTCGACAGTTGACGAGCAGCGGGGTATCTCCAGCTCTGTGCCGGCACATGTGTCTGGCAGCTCCGAGCACAAGCAAAGTGCATTATTAATGAGGGAGCGCTGAGTGGAGGGGCTGTGGGCCTGACCTGGGAGGATCGTGTCAGAGATGTATACCTCCAAGGTGTCTCCAACCAGGTAGAGGCGATCAAGGGTTGAGAACAAAAGCAAGATATGAAATAAATACAAGAACTGAGAACAAAAGCAAGATATAAAATAAATAAAAGAAGAGAGAAAGACATGTGTGGAATGAAAAAAAAGAAAAAAAAGAATAGTATTTGAAATAGATGATGATAAATATCCTTGGAGTCTGATTTATTTGTTTGGATACTGAACAATACAAATGCTTACTGTAAAGAGCTTAGTTTTATTTTGAAGTACTTCCTGTCTAATTAGGCCACTTCCTTTGAGGTGCACAAGGAAGTGTTCACGTTTGTTTGTTCAAAAAGTGGGAAGGAAGGATGGAATGTGTTGTATGGAGATCCTAGCTTCTGACTGGAAGGTAATAAATTGTACAGTTGTATCGGTTTGTTTTGGTAGGTTTATGGGAATCTAATACTGTATGTTATTTGTGCTTTTAGCTCCTACAGTGGAATTATGTGCGTATGGAAAAAAATAGAAGTAAATACACATAAGTTCCATCACAATGATCGAGTTCAACAGTCTCGTCCATTTCTCAGGTGCCCGAAGTAAATGTCCATTCTCCCATAGACCCAAAAGGAAAAAAAAAAGGTTTGAAAGCTCGCTGGAGACTAATCAACAACGTAGTAAGTACTCAGCTGAACTCAACTTCCTTTAGTGAACACAGTTGATTTAAGTACTGCTCACATGTTCAACATGACCCTCAAACTGAGTTAAAAGCCAAGAAGAAAAAAACAAGTCTGTAGAAGGGACTTAAAACAGGAAGTGAGTAGGCCCGCAGTCTTTTGGATCAGCTGCTGCAAATGCACGGCCACCTCGCTAATGAGTTAAAAACATTACATTACTTCTTATGTTTCTGAAATGTTATAAATCACCAAGTTAGAAAGATTTTTAGCTAAACAGTCCATTTTAAACATACTAAAATAATCACGACATGGGTTATCACATACCTGCTTAGACACCTCTGTGCCTTTGATCTCTTAAAATCTTTAAAACTATGAGAAAATGTTATGACAAATCTATTTCCAGAACTCTAATTTTCTTTCCACTCCATTTGTTTAGACTCCTTATTAGGAAATAAGGAGTCTTAGTTCAAACAGTCCTCAACTATCCTGCAACAATCCAATCCTAGATAATACTGTTCAAATAACACTAGCCCATGTTGCATGGTCAAATGGCGATGCATGTTCATTAACATAAACTGTCCTGACCAAATAAATATAATAAAAAAATAAAAAAAATACAGTAATTGAAATAGGGTCCAAATGTCTACCTACATAACTACTTCTCATTTAGTTCAAAACATATAAAAGCACTTGTCAAACGTGTCCTTTTTCTTCCAGTTTGTGGCAGACAGTTGAAATGTGTTTGTCTGCTGGTGGACTGCATGGTCTGCGACATGTCCAAACTAAAAAAAAAAAGAACATTGTAGTTAATGATGTTGCAAAATGCATTAATAACAAACCATTTACACATTGTTCTTGGACTTCCAGCTTCCCAAACACTTCATCAGTCTCTGGTCTTATTAGAAACACGGTGCTTCCAGTGAGGCTAAAACTTCAGAAATATTTCACATTTGGGTTAACTTCACTGTAACTTTTTAAAATGTCCTTAGTAATGGTCTCAAACCGTACAAAAAACTCGCCTCCTTTTCCTCCAGCTTTTCCGCCGTCTCACTGTGCGCTTTATGCCGACTCTCTGCCGACGCACTTCAGGCAATTGTAGAACTCATTACTTTAATTGGCAATAAACTGCAATTATTTTCCAGCTGCATGCGACATTTCCAAGCAACTACAAACACCGTCCGACTCAAATGAAAGAAAGCAAGCTTCAACTCTCCATTTCCCCTCTGTAAGTCCAGCACTGCTTTACTCGGATAATAATTACTGCTGATGGGTGAAGCCGGTTCATCTTAAAAGTCCCCACACACCAAACAACTCAATTTCCTGCCTCGCTCTTATATACATTCTGTGGCTTTCCAAGGCTCAATAAAAAAATAAATGAATAAATAATAAGCGCAATTGAAGAGACTGGGTTGAGATTCATGCTCTAACCTTCCCACACCGTTCTCACATGCATAATTTATACTTTTACATGTGTCTTGGAACGAGGGCTGATGAGGAGGAATTGTGCTGATATGAGATAAGTTGGAGAACATGCTTTGGAGCCACGAGATGCATTTCAATACGATGGTTTGTGTAAGTGAATGTTGAATGTTGGAATGAGAAAACGGGCGGCGTTGTGGAGGGTCAGAGCCAGATGCGTTTAACATGATCAGAACATATTTGGTGAAGGTGTCTGGACAAGAAGAGAGGGATGTTTAGGGGTATTTCATGACGTCAGGGAGTCGGAGTAAACAGTACATTAGTCCAGTGTTTTTCAACCTTTTTAATCAGTTGCGGCACGCTTTTTGGGTTGAAGTGATACCACGGCACACCAACTACAATTAGAACATGACCAAACCAGATCAGAAAAATATGGTAAATGTCTGTGGCACTGTCTGGTTCTTTAAATGTGTCAATAGTGATGGTTTTGCGTTAGTTTTTGGTGCAGAAGTTGCTCAGGACACTCCAAAATGATAACTGAGTCAATTCCATCCACAACTGCCAATATGTAAACTTAAATTGACATGCACACACTGGCAAAACCTCAAGGCACACTAGTGTTCCCCAGCACACTGGTTGAAAATCAAGGCATTAGTCATATTAGTGCTGATTAATTAAAATGAGAGAGGGAAACAAAACGACAAAAGTAAATCGTCTAACGAAGCCCAATGTCAAATAGTCATGTTTAGCAAATACAAAAGAATACTACAAAACATAATTTCTAACTTATATTGATTAAAAATTGCCCAAATAGTTGAGAATACCTCTTGCCAACTACTTATGTTTTCAACCACTGTCAATTATATGAGAGGAACATTCCTGAATGGCATTAAAAACATCCTTACCATTTGCAGCTTGGCCTAATTTATTTGCTCATTGTAACTGTAGTTAAACATTCTTTGTGACGCTATACCCAAAGAAACATTCCTGCATGTTTGACATTTTATCTTTCTGAAACTTTCCAAAGATGTTTTATTTAATACAATCATTTTGACACTTGCATGCGTGTTGTGTTCCTTTTCTCAGTTGCCTAACTTGACGTTTTGACATCCTACTTTCAAACGCAACAGATCAGAAAACATGCACAGTATCGACTTGTTTACGTGTCTGTATGATGTGGTTTTTTTTTAATACAAGTTAAGTTGAAATTGAACTTTGTTTGCGAATCAGAATGACTTCAGTGATGACACTCTATGGTGAAGAAAGGGTCACACTTCAATAGTGTAAAATGGAGAACACTATTGTCTATTGCAGGGGTTCCCAAACTTTTCTGGCCGGGACCCCCAAAATAGCCATACAATGGACTTGGGACCCCCAAAGCAAAATGAAAATGAGAGTAGAAATAATTTTAAGTGTCAAAACATGTTAAATCAGGTTTAATATTGGTTATTTGAATAGTTTATTGTCTTATTGGACCCTTTTTGACTAAAAGATACTGGTATTAATTAAAAAACAGAGCAAATACAATGTCATATTCATAAAAATTACATCTTGAAATCATCTCGCGACCCCCAGCACACCCCTCGCGACCCCCCGAGGGGTCCCGACCCCCACTTTGGGAACCACTGGTCTATTGCAACGTCATCATAGAGTGTTAAAAATGGACATATGGTGTTGATACACTGTATGGACATTTTTGAAGACTTTATGACACTCATACTGTACACTAGTGTAAAAAATAAACCCAAAAAACACTGTAGGAGTTGAATTTACCCCCTTGAAGTTACTGTGTACCAAATTATTAGAACACGATCATTGCATTTAATACAAATACAGTATATAAATAAGGCGGACAGATTCTTTTTTTTTTTCTTTTTAAATTCTAAAACTTTAACCATGTTTATGAGATCATTTATACCAAGCACATGTTTTGCCATCTTTGTGAAAACTGAGCTTTCAGAAAGTGTTTACTTAACGTACTAAATGGTCTCATTGCGCTTGATTTATTTTCTTCAAGGACGTGCCGTAAAGCTGCACAGGCCCTCCGACGTGCATCCATGCCCGCGTTATACTGGTTATTTGAAAATACTGAACAAGAGGTGATTTAAGGTGACTTTAAGCTTAATGACAACTGCATCTTTGATTGAAATCTGAAGGTGAACAGAGACACACATTAGCGGAGAGGGTTCGGCGGACAAGAAGATCAGAACTCATTTGCGCGTGGTCAATGGGCTCATAACTGTAATAAGTGAGTATGGCAGCACAGGTACACAGGGCCGCAGATCAGGCCAGAGGTTCTCCTAATTAACCTCCGCCAAGGCCCCCTCTTTGCCCAAGGATAAATGGTGCGTGCGCTTGTTTTCACCTGCATGCGTCGCCCCCAGCCTCTTTCTGCATGTGTGAGTAGATCTCTGAGGCAATGAGACCTTGGACAGCGGCGTAATTGATTCAGAGATTCTTCAAATCAATTCTCGGACAGCTGGGGCCGGTGAGATTAGAAGTGAAGCAGCAGCCTGCCCCGAGTGCAGTCAGACAGGCCCTAGAGCAAACAGTAATCTCAGGATTATAGACCTCGGGGAGATGTACCTGTTTTCTCCCATTTTGCTCTCTCTCGCTCGCCCAGCACTGGCAGTCTACATTCACTCCTATAAGCACTGTGCCGCTCTCGCCGAACTCTAGAGCAATAGCAAGTAGACTAAAAGGTGCAGACGCCGAGATTACACCGAACTGAGAGCACAGTCTATTCTCGACTTTTTTTTATTCAGAGAAAGTTTGTCTTTGAATTAGTTTTACAAAGATCAAACACTTACTCAGTACTGCAGTGGTATTTTAGTCATCGTCTGATTTTTGAGTCATCAATAAGTAAAAGAAATCTAGTAAAAGTCATCATTAGCGGTGGAAAGTAATAAGTCTTTGCTTTGTTTTGTACGTTTTCTATTCAATTATTACATAAAGGCACAGTATGCAACTTTCTGTCAACTGCATAATTCCACAGAAAAAAAGAACGTTTAAGCCATACTTCAGAAAATTCATGGAGAGAGGTACTTTTTATGCCTTACTGTTATATGGAGCCAAAGGAACATAATTTCCATGGAAACAAGCATTCAGGCCATATCGGTGTCAGTCGTTTTAGAAATACCTTGTCTAGAGAGAGGTGAGTTTAATGCCATATTGTGAAACATTCTCGGCAAATCAATAACATACATGGACAAACATGGCGGACCATCCATGTGAAAATCTAACTCCTTCATAATGCACCTTAACTTAAAGGAGACATATTATGCTTTTGGTTACAGGACTACTCTCTGATCAAGTAACACAATTTAGAAAAAAATATCTTTATAAACTGCAAAAATGATCTAAAAAAGATTTGTAAGAGAAATGTGACCATTGATTTCCTGTAAAACGAAAAAGAATTTATTAGCTCAGTCTTTTCATGTGGCATTTAACAAATTTTCATTTAATTGGTTGTATCTGTTGTAAAATGACAACACAACATTCCAGAGACTTCTTTTCATTATTTCTTTTTTGTTTTTTTAATATAAGGGTTAGGGTTAGGGTCAAGTTAGAATAGTGTAGTGGGCATAGGGGGTAGGTGAAAACAGCTCTCACTATTACAACGAGCCCCATATGCAGGACAAAACAGAATCATACAAACATGCATCAATCAATCTAAATACAACTCTGAATACACTTATGATAAGGGAACGTTATTATAGCTAAATGCTCAAGGTTGATTTAGCAGAATATGTCCCCTTTAAAGGGCCTGTATCTGATTTTGAACTGTGAGACAGGAACATGATTTAGTTTGAACCATTAGCCCCGCCCACATGGTCCTTCCTTTCACTCCATGACTCAAAAAGACTGTCTAGAATAATGCAGTTGTTTCCATATAGTTCCTCTAACTCTAGCACTTTTTAAACCGCACCATGACAGAGACTCACATGTCTGGGATAGTGTCAAGCAGTTATTTTCCCATGATTCACAGTGTACATTGTGCCTGATTGGGTGAAACGATTTCTTCACTAGTTCTTTCCTAACAATAACGCTTATAATGTGGACAGTTTATACATTACAAACCCAAAGTCTTTCCATGAAATGTGTAATGTAAAGAGAATTTATCTTAACTAGAGTAAATAAAAATCAGGTACAGGGCCTTTAACTTTGGCAGACTTAAAGTCTGATTTTAATGTCATATTGTGGTATGTATTGCCTATTGTAAGTGTGTTTTGTTTTTTTCTTTTGTTACGAAGCACTTTGTGACTTTACTGTCGTTGAAAGGCTCAATTAAACTTTGCTTGCTGTGGCACATTGTAGACATAGAGTATATCTTTCCATTTTTTTTACTCTTTCCATTTATAAAGCTAGTCTGCATGGATCTATTACACACATTATTATTATTTTTATCAATAAAGAAACTGAGAATTTCTACAACCTATGCTCCCATGAGATTTTTTTCTTTTCATTCATGCTTTAAACGTGTGCAAATTACTAACTGCCTTAAAGCTGAAATCTAACCTTTTCCATTCACTACATTTTCTTTAAATAAATGGCTTTGTAGTAGAGATTCATTCAGAAGCGAGCTGAGATTATCGGGCGCAGAGCTCAGAGGAAGCACTTAACCTAATGAAGTAAATAAGGGAGTGCGTTCAAAGGTCGTTTGTATAATTGTTTGGGCCGGGCTCGCACAGAAGAATGATGCAGACCTTTGTCCCACGGCTGGAATATATCTTATTGGCCTTTCCCAGTGATTGAATTAAGTCACAGGAGTAAATCTGTCAGCCTAATGGTGGAAAAATGGGCCTTAGAAGGATGGAAGGACGAGCCATTTTTTAAAGAGCTTGCGTATCGAGGGCTCCAAACGGTTGATTTTTCAAGACGCGTGACTTATGAGTAACGAAGAATCGAATGCATCACATACTGAAACGGGCTTGCAGTACCTTTACTAATAGAGAAACACAATAACATTAGAACAGAATTATATTTTGCTCTGCCCTGGGACAGATTGATAGAGACCTGTCGGACATATTGTACCTCTAGCCGCTCCGACCTCTTTCGAGAGCACTTACTAACTCTTTCATGTAGCAATATGTTTGGGTTGAGTTAGCCAATGCTTTATTTTGTGTCAGCGTGTCAAACCATCTGGAGCAGTGGGCGGCTGGGAACCTATCTCCAGCTTGAGCTAGCCTTGGGACAATGGAACTCTGGATCGAAAACGGAAAAAAAAACGATCGCTATTGACCAAATCCAACACGTTTTGGCAGCAGTGCAAACCATGGACACGCATAAGCCATATCAACGTTAAAAAGGAAACAAAAGTGCAGTAGATTTATTGCTCTGTACAGTGTCAGAATGTACTTTTGAATGGCCGCTAAATTTAGTATTCTTAAACCTCGTCCCACCGCTGGGACCTCTGACTTTTTCTTAATTTATTCCTTTTTGACCACTATCTGATGAAAGGAAACTATCAAGCTGCTGGGCATGTTAAGTGTAAAAATAAAGCTGCAATCCTCTTACTTTCAGTCAAATCCACCATTGACTGACCACTGAGCTGAAGCAGGATCAAAACTCAAAAACAACAAATTAAACATACCCTAAAAAATAGGACTTTTATATGGATTCTGCCAGGACTTGTACAAATTTCTAGTCAAATTAGCTCAGGTTTTTAAATAGGAATTGTCAAAAACCAACAAATGCTCAATGTATTGTCAGACCATCCCTCCAGACTTTACTCCAACTACATTTACCAAAGAAAATCTATACGCCGAATGGGAAATCTGATATTCCTCTGTGCGGAGCTTGTTTGCACTTATAATTAGAGTAAATCAGACGTTACACGTCAAAAACACAGAGTCTCCGCTTCACAAAGAGCCCAACTGTTTTTTTCCAAACGGTTTAAGAATAGCTTTATTTTGAGTCAGGTGTTATGGGAAAAATAGACAAATCTCCATCGGTTTAACATTAGGCGTCTGACGTAAAACTGAGGATGGTACCTGTCGTCAACGTTTTTCGATGAGGGAGACCATTGTGTCTGGAGTAAAAAAAAAAAAGAATCACATATGGGAGAACATGCTAACTCTTTACCAAAAGATCCCACTCCACTGGCCCAATAAAATCAAAAGTGAAATGTATCTTACTGGGATTGATCCAGCTTTGAACCATGATTCAAAAGGTCATCTTGGTGGAGCCCCTTCTGCTGCACCATGGAGATCAACATTCTGTGCATGCAATTTATTAGTGTATATTTGCTCCAAGAACAGAAGAGTGCAATGTTTTGTCAAATCAAACCTCTCCATTTAACCCTAATGCCCTCTTCAATTGAGTTACGCACATTTGGTCAAAGAGCAATATACTTTTTCATATCAAGAAAAAAAGACTTACTTTATTTTAAAATTTTGCATGAATTGTATGTTGAGTGATGTTTTGGACCACCCATGAAACGATGAAATTAAAATTCAAATAAAAAATCTAGATGTGGATTACAGTACAAAGTTATTCAAATAAGCAAACTGGAGAATCGTCCTCACAAATCCTACAATTGCTTTCCTCACACAGTCACTACTTTTACTTCTGATATGACAAAGCGAGGCCACACTAATGACTGCGCCACAATAATTCCTCTTTGTGTTAATATTTCCTTGGGGGACCTTATCCTGTTTGACAACTACTCGCTGAAAGAGCGCACATCTGCATCGCTCTGGAGTAAGGAGATAATGTGAGCGCCAAAAGCACAACACCAGTACATTTGGGCTGACACCACAAATGAGCGTTTAGCCTAATGTTTCCATCGTCTGCGGGGACAAATGACTCACTCAAGCCTGACGTACCAGTCTGCTCACAACACTCCCATTACCATTCAGCACAAGGGCAAGGAAAATACTACTTAGTCTGAAGTGGCTAACGGGAAACGTTTCATGTTTTAATGTTCAGTTATTTTACAAAGAGTTTGATTTGGGGTATTTCTAAACCGACACGAAATACAAGTGGCAGTTGGCACGATGAGACATAAAAACTGTCCAACCCATGCATGTCCTGCTACTACGAATGGACAAACTTATGTAACAATGTATTTGTTGTAAAACACTTGGAAGGGAAAGGGTTATCTTTTTATCTTTGTCTTTATCTTTGTTTTTTCCCAAGCATTGCGTAAAAAAATCTTCTAGTTCAGAAACTTTTCCTCCATACTGTGCATTTTAAAGGCAGCTGAATAACATGCCTATCCCTTTTGAAAGGCATTTTGTTGGACAAGAGCCATAAAGGATAGACAACAATCTAATCAGAGACAAGGGATGAGAGAATCGATACTGGCTCAAAAAGTACTGATATTCAAATATCCATGTGTACATTTTTATATTAATTGTAATGTTACGGATGATATTTCATAGTTAACACACTTTAGAAGTTGCTGATTTGACTGAACCATCTGTGTCAGGTGTTCTATTTGTCTTTTTGAGACAATTTGGAACCCTTTTATTGACCTTATTCTGCCCCGCCCACTTTTGCCGTTTTTTGCACTTTTGTTGTAAACACACTTCCGTTTGACGAGAACTCCGTTAAAGCTAATGACGAACGAGGAAAATGTCTCGCCTCTAAAATGTTACATAAAGTAGGTTGATTTGTGTAAAATGTTTAATGAACACGAGCAACAACAAGTCAACAACGCTCTGATTTCCTGAAGCCTGAAAACTTCTTTTTAGTCCGTGTAGAACTTATTTTCTGTTGAGCTCGTCTGCTCCATGTAAACTAATACAACGGAAACAAGACGGCGGCGCATAAGGCAACTTCCGGAATAAGGTGAATACATGTACTATTTGTTTAAATGTGTTCCTCAATAAGGTTAGATAAGCACTGAATATCGGTATCAAAGAAATTTCCCCCAAAGAACCTGGTATCATATTGATACCAAAAATGGTGGTATCACTCATCGCTATCAGAGACATTGTTGCCTGTGACTGTCCAGACCGCTGTTTCTCTGTCATGGTTCAACATCACAGTGAGAGAAGTGGCTAAGGGGGTCGGACTAAGAGCTTTCTCTGAACATGTCGCTTCACTTCTAGTTCAAAATCAGAGGCCCTTAAAAAAGAAAAGAAAAAAAACTAAACTTGAACGATATGTTGGCTTTTCCTATATATATATTGCATTTTGTTGTTTGAAAAATACCCTTATTTATTTTTCTTTCAATGTTGTTACAGCAAATCCTCTACATCAGTGGTTCTCAAACTAGGGGTCGGGACCCCAAATGGGGTCGCGAAATGATTTCCAGGGGTCCCCAGATGATGGAAAAAAATGTATACAATAGTGTTAAACAAGGCTTGACACCCTTCAAATGCAGTGGTAAATGTAGATTCCTATTTGTTGGCCCATTTTCTAGGTCTATATTCTCAAAATGAAGTCAAACATTAGATATAAGGATAATTTATCACTTTGCGTGTCGCCTATTTTTTGTGTTTGGGGGGTTGCGAATGTGAACTATTGTTATTTTTGGGGTCGTGACTGAAAAAGTTTAAGAACCACTGCTCTACATTATTGTAATTGGCATTAAGTATCACTTAACTAAAATGGGCAAAATACAACACATGCATTTTCTTTTTAATAATCACTATTGAATGAGGCTGGCTTGTGCGCACAGATGACTCAGACGGAGCAGCGGTCTGGAGCCCTGACCGCGTGAGCAGACGAAGGTGCACAGGGGCAGCCTGGCAGATGGAGATCAGGTTTAAAAAAGTGCAAAAAGGCCAATGAAGCGGAACGTGTTGAGGCGATGGGGCGGACTGGGAACAGAGAGGAGAAAGAGGAGAGAGAGCATGTCCAGCTGGGTGTCTGACAGGTGAGCTCATGGAAACAGTCTGGTTAACATCCAACAGACAGAGCAGTGAGCTGTTCCCGACGGAGCAAGCTGCCATAAGGAAATGTTATAATCGGAGGAGGAGAAAGTCCCAGACAGGCCTTTATGTTAAACCTGAACAGAGATTAGAGGAGGTGATGTAAGCGTGAGAGGGTCGAGGCGGCTGGAAGACATTATGTGCCGCGGCTGAGTAGATCGTGGACAGTATGTGATCCTGTAACAGTGGAGGAAAGTACAGAAATAAAAGTACTTCATATATCATGTAATTAGATTGAAGTACAGCATAATTACAGTCCTGGTTTGAAGGCACTGGTGTGGCCTCGTTGTAGACCTGCAGTACTTCCACGTATTTATAACTCCTATTTACTTTACAGCTTTTTTTTCATCTTTTCATTATTTATTTTACATGCCTTTATTTTATCTTATTTTAGCATAGTCTATTCACCTTATTCCGGAAGTTGCCGTACGCGCCGCCGTCTTGTTTCCGTTGTATTAGTTTACATGGAGCAGATGAGCTCAACAGAAAATAAGTTCTACATGGACTAAAAAGCCGTTTTCAGACTGACCAAGAAATCGGTGCGTTGTTGACTTGTTGTTGCTCGTGTTCATTAAACATTTTACACAAATCAACTTACTTTATGTAACATTTTAGCGGTGAGACTTTTCCTTCGTTCGTCATTAGCTTAAATGGAGTTCTCGTCAAACGAAAGTGCGTTTACAACCAAAGTGCAAAAAACTGCAAAAGTGGGCGGGGCAGAATAAGGTCAATACACAGGGACATACCAACGCTTTTAGACCCCTTGCAGGTCTTCATCGGGGCAATCCTGCTTTAGTCGTGGCAGTCATGTGCTGCAGTCACATGACACGCCGGGTGTAAGATACAAAAAACAATACACGATATATACAAATGGGAAGATAGTCACGATGAATAAAAGGGATAATGATTATACCCGTGCCCATGGAAAACAACAAAACAAGTTGTTTCAGTTCATAGGCAAGACCTGCTCACACATCATTTAAGGCGATACAGTACAGGCAAAACTCATATTTGAAAATGTTTTGTTCTCAACGTATCGGCTTTCATGTGGAAACAACAAACTTGTCGAATCTGTTCTTAAAAATGTTTTCTTATTTCATTTAATGCACTTCATCCATAGATTTGTCTGGAACATCGTAACTTCAAAGGCTGTTTTTTTGAAGTGCATTTTTCTCCCCTCGGGACATAAGGATCACCACAAAGTAGATCCTACACACAACAAGATTTTGACAAAACGTACAGAAGGATTTTTTGATGTCTAATTCTAAAAGTGATTTATTGGAGTTTTAAGTCAAAAAAATGAGACGAAATTTGAATTTTTTTTGGGACAATTTTCAGTCCCATGTAGTTTACTTAAAAACTGAACAAGAAATCTAAAATTGCCTCTGTAAAGTTTTTATCTAACTAATATGTGTACAAAATGAACCAAGACATTTAAACCTTGTTCTTTCCATTTTTCAGTTTTATATATGTCCCAAATATGTCATTTTGGCAGTTTTTACACATAAAATGTCTAATTTTTACATGAAAACAGTACATGATGTACAATGTAATGTAATACATTTTTTCTTACATTTATGCGAGTAAACTACAGGAGAAGTTTCAGATTGATATCTTTAAATTTAAGATTTGGTCCTATTCACCTGTAGTGTCTCACCTCAACTGCGTACAGGAAGCAAGGAGGCAAGCAATGTTCTTTTTTTTAACCTAATGTAATTATTACCACCATTGTTTTAGTAAAAAAAAAAAAAAAAGTTATCAAGTAAACATTAACATTTGACAACAAATGGAAACAAAAAGGCCATAGCTCAGATGGTTGAATGCTTTAGTCAGGGGGACCTAGTGGAAAAGTATAGAAAGACTGAGAAGTCCAGGTCTGCATTTAAACCGGGAAAGTGTGTGGCATGTAATTTACTTTTATCTTTGAGACTCACTTATCTGTGCTAAAAAGAGCCCCAACAGTTGTGAAACATTCTGTGGATGCCGTGGTGCAGTGGATACACCACACGTCTTGAATCCTTGGTTCAAGCAGGTTATCGCTCACATCAAGTTTCTTTTGCATCCTGCATTCAAACATCTCTCCTTCACATTGCCAGAACAAATTGACTTAGTTTACTTATCAATTTGACTAAAATGCAGCTCAAAGTTAAGAAACATGCGAGTTACAAGGACGATAAGGGCCAGCTGTGCATAAATTACTCCCATCGATAATGTTAAGTGGTTTATGGATTGAACACTAAATCCTAAAATGTTCCAATAATCCATAAATCTATTGACACTTTTAATCATCATAGAGTGTCTATAATTCTGTTGAAAATGAGTCACACTGACAAATGTTGTTGTTTGTTTTATTTCATTTTGTTGTTATTCAATTGAGATCATGTAGATACCTTTTTTTTACTCAAAACAAACTCTTGTCACTCAACCCTTTCTCTCTAGAGACGGGTCAATAACATAACAGGACTGGACCGTTGTCACTTGCGGTTGCGGTTGCGCTCGTCACAGGCTCTTAACTTGATTGTAGCATGATTAGCGTAGCGGCGATCACGTGACGAGACCGCCGAAGTCAATGGCGATGTCTCCAGAGGTCGTGACCCCGGCCCGGTCCCCAGTGTCAGTGAGGAGAATGAGAGCGGGCACACGAATTAGCCCGACCACCGCTCGTGCCACATACGGTCAGAGATTACAACCGCAACGGAGAGCTGTAGGAACGCGTCGGGCCGGCTGTCCGTCCGGAGATTAACGCGACAAGGCTTTGAGTGGATGAATTATGGCCCCGTGTAGGCATTGTAATCGCAGTTATAAGTTCTGTATTCTGACTTGCTAAGGTTAACTTCAACTTTAACATCTCTTTAGCACCTCTTTTGTTAGCTCCCAGTCCTTTCACTCTGAAATCTGGCTTTAACTGGAAGCACCACTGATAGCTGTTGTTTTTCATGAATATTGATAGTCACATATGTCCTTGCTCTTGTTTCACAATGATGTTTCATGTTGTCTCCTCATGATGTGATAACTATGTCTCCACCTATGTCTGTATAAAAAAATCATGTGTTCTGATTGTCATGTACCTCCGTCGACCAGGGAGAGTCACTATGTCAGGGAAAGGCGACTATTCACTTTGGTACCAGTGAATAAATCAACTCATTGATCAGACTCATTCTCTCTGCATTTTTATCGTTTAACGTGTTTTAGAAATCCACAACAGCAATTCTCCCGTAACAGTGTGAGTATTAGGGATGTCAAGGTTTGTTTATCGAGAATCGTGATGGTTTAAGTCGCAGCGTAATCGTAAGAACTGAAGAATGATAATCGTGACCGTTCATTTCAGATCAATCTAGTCTAAAAAGCTAAACCTAAATGTAAAGTTCAAACCAATCTGGCTGTTTATGTCTCACTAACCTTTTTACGGCGGCCCCCAGGATTCACAACAGCAATGAATCGAAAAGCAGAACAAATTAATGTCCATAACAGATTACAATAAACGGATAACGCGACGAAGTTCTGACAATACAAAATATCGACTACAACAAATTACAATTAACAGACAGCGCAACAAAATATCCACAACAAATTATGACTAACAGACAATGCAACACAACCAAAAGTTCGCAACACAACAAAACAGAGAAAGCAGCAATGGAAGTGGCTCACAATGGATGTTTGGCGCTTTTTCTTAACATGTTGTGGTGGATATTTTGTTGTACAATCTGTTAGTTGTAATTTATTCTGGAAATTTTGATGTGCTAGTTGGTTTTGCCTTTCAGTTCATTGTTGTTATGAACCCTGGGGGCCACCGTATTTCCTGAAGTACAGTATGTGACTAGCTTTATGAAATCAAACTTTCTGAATGAATTATCAGATTTCATAAAGCTGATCACATACTTGAGGCGTTTTTTTAGGTAATTGAACTCACAACAATCAGGAATAATTGTTAAATTGTTGTTTCTTTGCACAATAGTCTTATAATTTGACCAAAATGCCAGTTTATTTAGAACACACAGATGCTCTGGAACATATATGAAGTTATGTAAAAAAGCAAGACTGCAGGACATGTCAGGTTTCCAAAGATGTAGCCTTAGAAGCTGTCCCTTCAGTATTTCCGGTATTTCAGAAAGATTTGTCAATACCAACCAATCCTCCTCATTTTTTGTTTTTTTGTCACATTGAATCCAACAAATTTGGGCACATTAGACGTAAAATAAGTGCTTTTTAACATCGATGCCTCTACAAAAACAGTGCCACGTGTCTCAACAATTCCATTTAAAGTGACGACGTTCATTTATTCCTAAAAGGTAAAGCGTTTTAGCAGCAGTGTAACAGATGCTTCTCGCTGCAAAGAAGATTATTGCAGCGTGGTCCGGTGAGTAGGTTCAGTTGGACCTGTACGCCCATGTGCAGCCATCCAAAAATGCAAGGGATTGGATCGAGAGGAGCAGAAATTAGCTTCTCTTCAAACTTGTGTTGGGAGCCCGGGGTCGAGCACAGTGAAAAATCCACACTTGTCAGAATGTGTAGTCGACGCGTGACATGTAAATGATACTGGCAGGGAAACACAGCCAGTGGGCACGGGCAACGACTGTTCTGAAGTTAGCCCAAATATCTCAGTGTTAGAATGGAATTGAGCTTTGAGCGGATTTTGAGACGCGCTATTTCTCTTTTCCTCTGTACAAACAGTTTGGGTTGTGAAATGACAGCCTTACTTGCATTTGCTGGAGCATAATGAGGACAGCAATTCGAAAAAGAAGAATGCTGTCATTAAATCTGCATCGCAAAACTGTTTCCGTGTCCCACTCCGGCATAAACTCTCAAACACTGCAGAGGGGTCCAGGCGTTTGGGCAGATCACACATGCAGGCCTTAGATCATATGAACGCTTATCAAAGTCAGGTGATTAGACTATTTGCAACTGATGGGTAGTGGAAATAATAAGTATTGTTTCAACTTATAGTCCAAAAATACTTGGTAACACTTTATAATAACGACACTTATTCCTACCTTAATAAAGCATGAATAAAGACTTAAATTTATAGTGAACAAAGAATTTATTAAAAGTGATTCAGGCTTATTAACTACTTAACTGATACTCTAACCCAAATTCCTGGCCCTAACCCTAACCCTAACCTTAATTAAGTGGTAACTAATCCTGAATCATGTTTAATAAACTATTTGTTCAGTATGAATTAAGTCTTTGTTCATGGTTTATTAAGGCTAAATAAGGTGTAGTTATTATAAAGTGGTACCAAATACTTGCCTATTGTGTGAATTATTGAGAGATATAAATAAATACGATAAAATCAGAGACAGTACAGGTTGTTTCTTGGTTAGTTTGCTCTCACAACATATTGGCTTCCATGTGGGAACAACAAATTTGTCCAATCTACTCCTAAAGATGTTTTATAATTTCATTTAATCCACTTGCAGTTAGAGATTATTATGAGTTATTGTAACTTCAAAGGCTGTTTTCTCAATATGCATTTTTCTCCCCCCAATGGAGACACAGCACCTGACACACACCAAACTTTAAAATCTTAAAATCAAAATCTTTTTGACTCGATTGACAAAATGCAAAGAAGGCTTTGTTGATATGGTATATCCAATTCCAAGTGTGATTTATTAAAGTTTTAAATTAAAAAATGAGGCGAACTGGGAAGTTTTAGGCCAGTTTCAGTCAGATAATGTGCACGAAATGAACCAAAAAATGTAAACCTGGTTCTGTCCATTTTTCAAATTTAATTGTCCCAAATATATGTAATTTTTGCCCATTTTACACAAAAATGCCCTATTTCTATATGGAAACATTACATGTAATGTTTTTACATTAAGTGAGTAAACTACAGGATAAGTTTCAAATTCATATATTTAAATTTAAAGGATTTTTTTTGTTATTAGTCTCTAAACATGCTCTTGAGTACCTTAAATTTGCCATCTCATGATCTGAAACAAAAACAAAAAAATCGAACAAGTGGCTCTCTGCTTTTTGGCCTTACTGTGTATATGCAGTCAGTAGATGGCGTCAAGTGCTTTACACAATTTAGTTATGTTGTCACTTTCAGAGACGTTATGGTCAGCTGTGGTCAGCTAAATGCTACTCCAGGTATGTTTTTGATGACGGAACATTGTTAGAACACGGTTAAACGCTCAAAAAAGTCGCAGAATACGTGTCCTGTAAGATTGTTTCCTCTTCACCTGCAATTTCTCGCCTTAAATAAACCTGTGTAGACCTGTATACCTCTCGTACCCTTAAGCCTGTAAATAGTTTCTTGCATCATTAATAACTTCACATTTTCCAGGCTAAAAGTAAAGCTAGTCATTTCTCAAGTCAAAACCGATTTTCCTTGAGTATAACACAGTTAGTCCTGACAGCTCCTCATCTATTACAAACCGAGCTCATGTACATATGCGTACACTACACGCATATGTGACGCAAGCGTTCCATCAACCCCTTTTGTTATCCGCACATCTCGGCACGATAAGAGCATCGGCATAATGAAAACGAGTGCTTTTAATTTGACGCCTCTTAGATTATTGCCGAAATATTGCTTTGTCTGATAAATGATCTTTGGGAACACATTTGAGCGTGTTGTGTGAAATCCGAGCGCGCCGGGCCACGTTTGATTACAGCTGTTCCTTATGCAATCACGCAATCCGGTTTTCCAATTTTCAGCCTACAGAGCACATTAGGTTGATTAGCAGGTGGCCCCGACCGCTGATTAATGTGATTTGATACAGCCAGATAATTCAGCCTCGACGCCCAATATTCCACTGATCCAAAAGACAATGGACATTAATTATCATTGTTGCTAATGCTGCTGGCAGAGAATGTGCTGGTGTGTTACCTTATTCTCATCCAATTTAACACCAGGAAGCCGCGAGAGGAGGAGAGGGAGGGGGGTAAGTATGCAGGAAAACAGATTAGAACTAAGCAGAGCAGACATTTTGTTTTGGATTCTTTGTGGAAATGTAGTTTACGAGCACGGAAGGGAAGGGATTTGCTCGACAAAATCAAGAATTCCTTTAGCGGACCGCAAAAAAACAACTACGTCTGGGTACATTGGAGTGCCTCGGATCTCTCTTTTTGCTTCGGACTTCAGCGAAACATTTAAAATTTCAAATCCTATGAATCCTAATGCTTCATAGATGTATCTGTAAACATATTTTGTACCCGTCTTGCTTCTTGGAAACTCCTCATCACTTTTTAAATACTTGACAATAATCCATGGTTTTAGTTTAGAAGTTAGTAATTCTTGTATATTTTTCTTTTGTTTCACTTTTATATTGTACACTTATGTGGACAAACAACATGTATTATTGGATGCATTGTCTTTTTGGGATGGAAGTGGATCTATGGAACTTGTGAGTCTGTTTGGTTGAAAGAAAATGTGGTGATTTAGGTACTTTCAGCAGTAGTTTTTGTGACTTTCTAACACCGATACTCAACTACTTTATTTTTATTTTTTAAATTTAAGTGACTTTGGAGATTTCTGGGCTGTCAATCTGTTTTTTTTTGGATGAGGCTGATGATGCACATACATATGAAGTATACTTTTGGTGTCAGTCAAGGTCATTTTTTATTATAGTGTGGCAACAACAAATGAATGACAAAAGTAAAAGTAGCAATAGTTGTAGCAGTAATAAAAGTACCACTTTATATTGCCTACAACTTAAAGTGCGTATGACAGGTTTTAACGATTTTCTAATTTTGATTTTATTCGGTGTATCAATACGTATTGTACATTAAAAAAAATCCTGTTTTACGACAATCAAGTTGTGGTTGGTGGAGAAAAATTGAAAAATCTGTTTGAAATTACAGGAAGTAAAAAATTGATGACATCACACTAGGGAGACTCACTCCATCCAAAGATTATGCAAAATTTACACAAAATCAACAACTTAAATCACCCTTAAAACATTAACATTTACATATATTTTGATTTGTCGGACAAAAAAAATCTGTGACATTAGCTAAGTTTTAGCCCAGTGTACAGGGTAATTTCCTAGTGTGATGTCATCATTTACAACCAGGAAGTAACATTACAAAACTAAAAAAAAACAGCTAAAAATCATAAAATGTATAATTATTTTTAGCAAAACTTTGAATATATTCATCTTACCTGTGTTGTAGTAAAATGAGTACTCCAACCTGTCATGGGCACTTTAAGTAGCCTTAATAGAGCATGAACAAAGACTTTATTCATTTGTGTCTGTTAAGAATAATAGTAACGACTGACAAGGGGTTTGTTTGGAGTATTATTAAGTATATTATATCAACTGTGTTAATTATGAATGAAGTCTTTGTTTGTGTTTTATTAAGACTGTTGAAAGTGTAGTTATTAAACACTATTTCCGTAATAAAACCGTTGGTTGCGCTGTCCTAATAGTAGAAACTTGTCATCCAAAAACAGCATGAAAACCCTTGTACGATCTATTTGCGAATACTTTCAATGCAGACAATGTATTCCTAAAGTCAACATTATTCTTTTTCTGCAGTTATATTATACCAGATGCACAACTTATAATCCAGCACAGAGTTAGACAAACCCAGCAGTCCACAGTGTTCCAACCTCATGGAACATTGTCTCGATGTCTGGGTGATGCTGCCATGAGGTTCAATGAGGAGAAAGCCCCTCTGCTCCCCATTAATTCCTGGCGTTCTTCCTGAAACTTCCCCCGGAGAGACCCAACATGGTGGCTCAGAATTCTCAACTAAACATGTTGAGAAAATGGCAAGAAGAGAAATAAAACATAACTGTTAGTGAGACAGGTCTAAAGATGACAAAAACTGCTATTAGCTTTGAAGGTTGCTGTTCTTTCTAGGGTAAAACATTTAATACATGCAGTTAAATAAAATCACATACCTTTGAACGTGAATGTTTCTGTCCGCCTTCAAGAGTAAAACAACCATGAACGCAACTGAGAGCAAGGTTAACAAGGTCAAGTTATATTTCAGATCAGTGTACAAACTTGCTTGTGTCTTTCAATGGATTTTTGAACAATACAACATCACAAAAGTTACATAGCGCACCTTTAATGACGTGTTATGATCGTGTTTTCTCTCAGCATTGCATTTTCACCCGGCACTTTTCACACTTCCACTTGCTTCTGAATTAAAATGTGTCTGGATAATGTATGAGCAAGTCAAATCACATCGAAGACTACTTTTCTTCTGCCGTTGAACACGTAAAAACGCCCTCGAAAATTTCAAGTAAACAAGCTTCCCTGGAAAGACATGAGTGGGGCCCTATCCCGACTTCAATGGAAAAACAATAAAGCAGGACGGGAGGGAGAGCGCGAGAGAGAGGTAGAGAGAGATTGATAGAACTGCACTTCTGATCACTCAACCAACAGCGGCTCACTTTCCCGCTCTGCGCTTTATGCACATTTGTGTTTATGAAATTGCGATCGATTGTTTCAATTACATGCATGGGCGGACCGCGGCGTTGTCACAATTGATGTGCTACTCCAAGTCAACCTTTGTAAAAATCATTCAAGTTGTAAGAGGTGTAAAACTTCTCTGCTGGATATTGCTCTTGTACTGACTGTAGTTTGAAGTCTGAGCGCCGCTTCTTTACAAGCCTAGGTTTACAGAGCTTCTCTTCAAACGGGTTTGTTATTTTAATGCGGAGAAAGTTCATATGGATCTTAATAATGCTATTCAAGATACAGCATTCCTATTAAACAATTGTGATCTAAGAACATGGGACTGTAACAGACCAAAAATCATCCAAACAAAAACTCAGTGAGGATGCAGATTTGTTTCGGAATGTTATCGCTTGAAGTATCGCCCACACTTACTTGCAGTTTGAATGGAAATGGACAAATCGAAACAATATAGTTCAATCTTACAATGAAAAAAACCTTTATTATGGCTGCTACCCAATCAAGCAAAGTCTGTATGACAAGCTAGACGACACATTTCACTAAAACAAAGTGAACATGATTATATTTAAGCCTATTTGTCCCCAGTTTGACAGTTTTTGTAAAGTTTACAAATGTGACATAGTTAGAGGTAATTCCACATCAGATCTTTCTGGCAGTAAATTTGCGATCATTGTTTTTGAATAATTTACAGTGCAAGATGACTAATCTCAGACAGACATTATTTGACACCTACAAGGAGCAGTGGAAATTTGAAATGTTAAAAAAGCCCAAACTAAGAAGTTATATTCAATTTAAGGGGAGTTTCTTTACTGAACCCTATGTTAAGTATAGTTTAAAAAGTGCTCAGCCCAGAGCAGGAGTGCTGCCCCTAGAGGTGGAAGTGAGGCCCAGAGGAGGACAGGTTATGTAAAGTGTGGGATTTATGTTTGGTGGAGGATGATGTTTTATTGTCCATTGTATAATAAAAAATCCTGATTTGTTTTGGTGACCTGAAGGTGAAATTATGTATCGGTTATTTGAAAATGAAATGTTTTGTGTAGCAACCTTTGTAGAGAAGGCCTGGACATTAAGACAACATACTTTGAATCCTGAGATAATTTGATTAAGTTGTGATTATGTTGGACAGTGTTTGTTTCTTCTTCTTTTTTTTTTGCCAATGATGGACATCTTAAGATGTTCATTGGCAGTGTCATATAAGCCCATGTGGGCACCTGAGTTCATGACACTTAAATAAAAAAAATATTCATTCATTAATTCATTCCACAACTGTTACCTAGCAACCATACTGTAACCCAAATAAATTACACAATAGTTAGTTAATAGATTTGAAATAATAATACCTGATAACATCTTTATATTGTTGAATGACTGTGACTGTGTGTACAGACATTTGTCTGTCTCTGTATTTTTAGTCGTTTACTGATGACATAGGTAGGGATTCTGTGTGATTTTTAACTTTTTATATTTAAAAAACTGCAACTTCACAGTTGTAAAACCATAATGCCGCAGGTGCCCTTCCCACCGAAGTTATAATCAGAACATTTTAAGAACCTGTCATAATTTTTTTTAACCTATTATTCAAACATTGAAGACAAAATAAGGTTTTATCCAAATGCAAAAAAAAAAAAACCCAAAAAAAACCTCAAGGTATCCTCGTGATGTCTGATGTTATATAAATAATATTCTCTTTTATTTCTCGCAGTGTCATGAGACGATAGCGTTTCCTTTGTAAAAGGGTTATATTTACCTTTTTGCTGTATAAATGACACGAGCACGTCTGAACAGAGCTTGTTATTGTTCAACATGTTGTAATACCGCACTATTGCACCTGGACATGATTATAGTCTACTACGGTTTACAGTTCTGTCAGTTAAGTCAGTCAGAAGCAATGCAATACTGCAATTATGGCTGTATAATAAAATGGCAGGATGTAATTTTATCTCCAGCTTGAGATGCAACAGAATACCAACAGCCAAGTCACTTTTTTAGTTTTTTAAATGTAAGAAATAAACAAGCAAATTTGCTATCACTTTACGTGCATAACTGGCATATATTTGCATCAAAATTATTTAACTGCACCATGACATTGCAGTTGGTTGACAAGCAAGTTGGTTGTAAACAAATTCGCACCCAGCAAATCTCCATTCATTCCTCTTTCTTCAATATTGTTTTTCCTTGGGCCTATGCAGTGCATCGAAAGGGTCATTCTGGTATCCATAAAGCTTCAGACTCTAAGACAACCATAACAGGACAGTCAAAAATGACACTGACAGCAAGCATGGAGTAAAATACAACAGTTCAACGTGCACAAATGAATTTAGAATCCATTAAACATTCAAAACCAATTGTCTGAACACTTTTTTTTCTTCATTTTTTGTAGTTTAAAAAGAAGCCTGCTAACATTGTTGATATCCTGCTTCATACACTGACTAGACTCTAGAAGAGACTAAACCAACAAGACTCTCATTGTTGTCACCCTTCTACAGCAAATACTGACGTTCATTGAACAGGGATAACACTAAAGACGCTGATTGAATTTTCATTGACTGTGCAGAAATCCCTGGTCGCTAATCCTCATAATTCCTCCATATTGTATTGTCATTAACCACTCATAGGCTGGTAACTACAAATCCTTCCACCTTTCACTACACCGTCCATGGATAATTGCTGTATCCTCCACTCTAAAGAATCCCCACAGGGACAACTGGCCAGGCAGCAGTCGGCAAACAACCCTGCTCTTCTTGACACTGTAATATGAAGCTAGTGTACAGAAGAGCTCACTTGGCAGTAAAGGGTAGAGAGAGGCCTTGTAGAGGTCTGCCACTGCTGACAGAGCAGACACAGTGGCTAATTAGAGCAGTGCATCCTCCCAATGGTGGAACACTTAAATGTCTGCTCTTTGGAGAAAGGAGCTCTAGTCTTTAAGGCCTCCCCCTTCTGGAGCTCTATAAGCCGAGCTTTATTAGCAAAATGGAGGCTGTTTACTTTAAACTCTGGCTTTCAAACACTAAGAGACATCAAGGGAGTGTAGTTCCTCCAAAGAAAAGGCAAGGCGGTAGGATGATGAAAGAGTGACAAGAGTGAATACAAATGATGCCTCTCCAATTTGGTGCATCTGTCCATTTTGCTGTCACTAGCTATGTCCTCTGTGCAGCGTAAACCTCATAGAAAAGCATAGTTGTTCATGTACTATTTACCACAAAAGGCATCCTATTGATTTTACTTATTAGCGTGCACAAAATTGTGTGGAGTATAAAGTGAGAACTATGGTGCGGATTATAGACTGTGCTATTATTTACATATAATCTACACTTCTGAATGGACACGCTATACTAAAGCGATTATTATTATTATTGACTAAATTTGTGTTCTACGTTGTATGTATGCCTTGGTGTCTAGTACACAGCATGTACTACAAAACATGTGCTAGTGAGCAGTAACTGTGTGTGTCTAATACATCTGCTATTAAAATGAAAATCTACTTTTGACAATTGGTATAAGAGAAATGGTCTTCCAGAAATCTATGTCACCTTCTACTAGCTTCACAGGCAAACGTAATCCGGAGGGCTTCCAAACAAAGCCAATGATGACATATGATTCATGTCCCAAGTAGTGAAAATGATGACTTGAAATTGGTTTATCTTCCTTCGGCTGTCAATGGTAAAGTGTCATTCGGAATGATCCCATATATTCTAACCACATAAAGAGAAAGCAGACGTGTGGGTTGGTTCATTAGAAAATACAGTGTCGACTGCAATTAAATAAAATTTACATTCTTGTCAGGTCAAACCCCTTTATTGACTGTGTGCGTAAAGAAGTGCACACAGCTCCATTTCCCACAGGCCCTTCAAGGGACATCACTGAGAACAATATGGGTTAATTAATTCCCCAGACACTTGTTCTGGTCCATGATGACTATTGTCAGAGAGATTTATGTAACGGCACCAGATGAATAGGCAAAGAAAGAAGGCTCAGATATGGGAATGACTTCAGCACCAGGGACAGCTCCAGAGAGGGGCTCTTCAGTAAGTGTTCAGACAAGCAGTTCAGCTCATTAGTTAACCTTTAAGAAATTGAACAATACTTTTGTAATTCCTCAGTTTAATAACAATAATAACAATAATAATAATAATAACAATAGTTGCTGCTGAATGTATTTTTTTTTGTACTAAATGTAAGACTTCCCCACTATAGGAACCTTTTCAATACACACCCAGTATCTGTTAGCTTTTACTGTACGTCATACAGTCGGTCCATAACCACATTGATGTGTTAAACGGATTAGCAAGGTGCGTTTGATGTTTTCTCTCCATAGATAACGTCGCATGTGCAGATCTGGCAGATAGAGCAGGCAAGTGAGACTGACTCCTGTAACTCAATATATGCAAATGTCAGTCAGGCAAAGTTCACTTGTACTGATTATCCTTGTACAAGATGTGTGATTAAGCCTGCGCACAGCAGTGTACATTGATTGAGTGAGAGCTCTGCCCAATGACCCCTGTCTTACACTTTTCCACAATCCAGTCAGTGATGTAGTGAGAGCGAGATAGTTACTTTCACAGGGTCAAAATTAATGCAAAATAAGTTAAAATGTGTTTAGAGATATGACAACTCAAGCCATGGTTTGAACAGAAGATAATAATAAGGATGCTGTTGTCTAATCACTCACTAGTTCTTGTTTTGTGATCAAGGCTATAAAAACAATAATCTATTAAAGTTGAATGTACGTAAGATCTTTTGCTTATGACTGATGAGCATGTGTAATATGTCCCTGCTTAAAGCAGTAATTCTGAGCCTGTGTCCTCAAAGCTGAACTTTAGACCACAGGGGTTCATAAAAAGAGGTCAAAACTAGGCTGCTTGATTTATAATGAAGCAAGGCATGTTGAACAGCTTCTTAAAATTATTTTGTTGTTAACATTTGTATTTACATGCTTTTGTCTCCTATAGAGTTATAATCTATGACATATGTGGAACATTATTTTATTTAGGACATTTTAAATTCAAGTATTTCTCCCCAAAAGTATTGCAATTACATGTTTTGCTAAACACATGTGTGATTCACACAAAAATCGGAGAGAAAAAAAGCAAATTTGACAGAATTTCACACAAAATTCCAAAAATGGGTTGCACAAAATTATTGGCACCCTTAAAATTTGGTTGCACTCAGTTTTGGAAAAATCTGTGATAACAGTCTCTTCCTATAATCACCAATAAGCTTCTTACACCTCACAACCAGAATTTTGGACCACTCTTCCTTGTAAACTGCTCCATATTTTCCCAACAGCAATTTTAAGATCTCTATTGAACTGAGATCTAGACTCTTAGAACTCTCCAGGGCTTTTTTGCTATCCATTTCTGGGTGCTTTTTGAGGTATGTTTGGGGTCATTGTCCTTTTATCCTTTGGTAAGCCCAAAGCCTCTTTGAACGTCCACCATATTTGCCTGTAGGTGCTGTGTTCTTTTCTTTGTAGGCTGCATTCTGTTTTGGTAAAGAGTGGAATGATGTCCTTTACCAACAAGTTCTATCTTTTTGTATGCCTCTTTGTCAGTAATGGGATCAGCCTGGGTGTCCTGCCATAGCGTTTCATTTCATTCAAATTTCAACGGATAGTTTGCGCTGACTCTGATGCACCCTAACCCTGCAGAACAGCTTGAAGTTCTTTGGAACTTGTTTGGGGCTGCTCTAATTCTTCTCTTCCATCAACATCCAGGGAGATTAGCTACAGTGCCATGGGTTGCAAACTTTTGATTATGTTGCATACTGTGGACAAAGGATCATCAAGATCTCCGGAGATGGACTTGTAACCTTGAGATTGTTTCTATTTTTCCACAATTTTGGTTCTCCAGTCCTCAGACCGTTCTCTTCTCCTCTTTCTGTTCTCCATGCTTAGTGTGGCACACACAAACACACAATGCAAAGAGTCAACTTTTTATCTGCTTTTGGTGTGATTTTTATATTACCCACACCTGTTACTTATATATATGTGTGTGTAAAAACACTTTTGGCTATTATATATTTCCTGGTTAACAAGACATGAAATACTTTATTATTAGATGCAGACAGTGTGCAGTGATCTAATTGTTCTTCTGTTACAATGTACATTTTGGGAGAAAACAAAAAAAGTAACACACTTACACAAAAAAGTTAGGTACCCCCAGCAAACCAACAATTATATGTGACAAGGAAGAACAAGTTGTCAGAGGGTCAAGTAGTGACTCAACCGCTGAAGTTTAAAGCCTCAAAGTTAAAAATGAAAAATTACAAATGTCTATAAATCAAGCCTTTTCATAAACCACGCATAAAACCACCCTCGATTAATCACAACCAACCAGCCCAAAATAGTTTTTAACACTTTTACGTTTCTCAGTCTAACGCCTCGTGAGAAGACCCAATTTTGTTGAATAGATTGCAATGAATCATTTTCAAATGGCAGAAGCCCTTGAAATATTTAAAGCTTAATTGTCATAGATACTCATCAGACTTATCCTGCAGGTCTTCCTAATCTTCCATTTTAAATTGCTCTAAGATCTTTGCCGATTACAAAATCTTGCAGAACAAATGGTGATCATGTGAGTTAGATTAGAATACCGTATTTATATAAAACCCAACCAGCTCAGTCTACATAAGTACCATTTAACTACAGTTTTTTTCTCCTCTTGGTGCCTTTCTTGGACTTGGAATCCACTTGTTCCTGCTTGCTTTGCGCTGGTCAGAAGCGGCGGGCCTGTCTTGCTCCGTGTGTGTGGTGTGAGAGAGGGGACGGGGCCCATATGAAGCTGTGGGGTTCCGGTCGATCTCTGGTGTGAGCCGGTCTTCACACTCATCTGCTGCGCTGATGGACAGACATACACTATTGATCCCCCAGGAGACAAGTTCCACACCACGGACTCAAAACACAAATAATACTCTGTGCTGGATGTGTGTGTGAGTGTGGGCCGCAGACAAGAGAGAGAGGGGAAGGAAACCAAGATCTGGAGATTGCTGTTTAAACTTTACTCACCAAGGACATAAATAAATACAGGGAGTAGGTTTGCTTTTGGAGCCAATATAGGTAGTGATCTAAGTGCTATTTGATAGTCTTTTGATAGTCAAGTAAGGTTTTATAGCATGCATAAACTTTATCTCTTTAACATTTGTTTTAGTCTTCTTGATTTAGAGCTGAACTTTATCTGTTGAATTCAAGTTTAGCCTTGTTCAGTCCAAGATTTGGTTGAGATTCAAGATGCAAAACATTTCTGTGATGTCAAACGTTTGAAAACCAATGTCGTTTTATTTTGATTAGATTGACAGGAGAGTACACAACCCTTTGAACTTATTTATTTAACTTTTCCGTACAACTTTAAATGGTTTCTAAGGGTGCGTTGTTTGGTCCTAAATTGAGTCCATTTAAGTTGTGACGTAATCTTGGTTTGGTCCTGTGTGTGTCCTTCTGGTTTAGATCTGGTTTGGTCCAATTTTTGATGTGGTGAATGGAAGTGTGAATATATATTTGTCAGAAAAAGATGATCCTTCCCTGAATAGAAATGGGGGTCCAATGAACAAACTGTCAGCCATTTACAAATCCATCATCAGGCTTAAACCAAAACAATAGTTCTCATCAGAATGTGCCACTGGGAGTGTAGGTACAAGATCTACTCAGCCTGCAATATTGACTCAGGTTCACCTCCGGATGTTCATGCTCTGCAATCTGATTGGCCAGGAGTACGAGCAAAGCAGGTGATTGGCTGTTCCTCACACTAAAGCAGGAGTGTCAGCCTGAGCCGATGTGACCACCGACGATGAACAGATTTCATTCATTTAACATGAAAATGCATTTTGCTGTAGGTAGTTCTTGAAATGTAGCAAGTGCATTTTTGTCACACACACACACACACACACACACACACACACACACACATATATATATATATATATATATATATATATATATATATATATATATATATATATATATATATTGATAGTGGAGTTACATGTTTGCTTTCTATCATTTCTAATCATCCCCCTACAAATATAAATGTTCATAAAACAAATTAAGAAACTATAGATATGTTTGAGCATGTTTATTGATCTCTAAATATAACTTTGTCCTCCATGTTTGAGTGTATTATCTGTAGAAATGAAAGTGTGTACGGTTGAATGATCTATATGTTATTAGTAAAGAAATAATAATGTGCCAAAGCACGTAAATGTCACTATTATCCCTTCGTAATCATAAAAGCTTAATTTACTCTTAACTTAGCAAATATATTCAGTAAAAGTTAATTCATCAGCCATAATCAGCTCTGTCTCGTAGTTGTTTGTCTTTGTACTTGGTTTTAAACTAAAATACTGAGCAATGGTCACAAAAGCACTACAGAATAATCTCTACTCTAAACATGTACATTTCAATATATGTTTTGCAACGTTTTCCACATCTGAGCTGATATTGCAGGCTGAGTAGATCTTGTACTTACAGGACGACGGACGATTATGCTAAATATAATTCAGGTTAGCTCCTTCAGACAGATATAAAGCAGTGGCTTACCTGTTCCCTGTCAGAGGAATTGATGAAGCGGCTTGGATGAGTGACAAAATGCATTCACGTTCAAAAAATATTGTTTGTTTGTTTAGCATTTAAGCATTTATTTCAAACACATACACACAAATTGAGTTTTTTATGTTCTCCCATCCAATTCCCAATCATTTGTTTGGGATTTTGACAACATAAATTGCACAAATTATCACTTTGATGACCTGACCCTCTGACCAGACATCTCGGGCATGACCCACTGCACTAGCACAACAGAAGACTACTGGACACTGGAGTGATGTACGTCTTTCTAGGGAGAAGTACAGCGCCACAACATGCCGCATTGATCTACCAAACTAAAACACTGCGGGGCATAAAGGGCCTCAGCACAATCATCAGCATTCAGTTCCTCCTATTCCAATTCTCAATCAGATTTGCGCTCCCTTGCCGCCTTTGAGCCGCTGTAAGACGCACGCTCCGGCTTTGCTAGACATTATTTTTGAATTCCTTATCATATATAGCACAAAGGATAATCCGCAGCATCCGCAAACACCATGGTGTGACTTTATCTTCCAGGACTAATAAACATGTGTTGATGATTTAGAAAAGCCATAGCCAGAGTGAATGTAATCGACAGACTCAAGCGGAGACATTTATGCAGGAGAGCGCGTGCACTTTGTAACATAATTAAAAGTTGTCCAGGACCGGGGACCGCCGCAGGGTGCAATTACTCATAACTGCCAATGTGATAACACGGAAATCTGCAGATCTCTGTATTGTGCACTAATTCAAAACTGCTACAAATTAGAGACAGTTTTTTTCTTTTTCTCACAGGTTGGGTGTGTGTATGTGCGGCAGAATATAATAACAATAAAGGTTCAAAAGTTAAAAAAAAAAACTGTATTCGAAGCACGGTCGTGGAGTTGGGTGAAAAAGTGTACTTTGAGTTTTGACATTGATGTAAAGGCCCAAAGTGGTTTCAGTATAAGTGTCATTGAAGTGCCCTCTAACTTTTTAACTTTTATTTTAATGTGATGCATTCAGTATAAATGTTATTACACACTCAAGCCTGTTTAAAATATTTAAATAGTAATGATATTGAAAACATCCTTTGAACAATGTTAATTTCTACGTAAAGTTTAATTTCTATTAGTTTATTAATACATTTTCTTACTGTTTTTATGTTGCATTTGCTGAATGTCCCCCTCTCATCTCATTTTTCGCTGCACTGTCTGTTCAATAAAGCCTACGTACCCAATGGGCCAAAGAATCCTAAAAAAAAGTGTAAAATCTGTCATAAAGTCTGGAGTTTTAGTAGTTGTTTAAAGTCCAGAGAAAGTTGTAAATGTGTTTTGTTTCACTTTTATTGTCCTTTTTTATGACCGGTGTGGCGCTGATGGAGAGTTAGGCAGCTTTATTGTGTGAAACCTTATTCAGTTACATATTTCTGAATCTTTCTTTGAATTAAAAGTGTACCGTGTAACTTTTCTAGTGGAGGGAATGCCACTGCTTGTCTCCATTGCTTTGCCTAGAATGTTGCGCATCATGATATTAAACTTATCTATCTCCATGGAGACAAGCCAAGTCACAGGTCAGATCAGTGGAGAAGCGACCTCACTCATAGTAAGACTGCATGTTTATCAAGGTATTCTTTTTTAAACATCTGTGATTGAATAAATACAAGATGTGTGCATTTAAGACCATACTGTGGAACGCTATAACATCTCCATGGAGACAATAAGGTGAAGAACCCTCCATGATAAAAGTTACATAGTTCACCTTTAATTGTGACTCCCCTCAATGAACAAATGTTATGCATTGTTTGTGTTGTTGAGCTTGCCCTTGGGTACTTATATCTATATAGGACTCATCAAACTAGCATGAATGAAGCTAAATATGACTTTTAGATGAAGGAGCAATGTTAAAACATGGTTAAAAGCTAAAAAAAAAAGTACATTTATCTTAATATGCGTCCTTTAACATTGTGTGCTTTTTGTTCGTTTCTTTTGTCAATATGGTGATAACTGGCTTTGAAGTGTTTCTTAATGCACCAGCAAAATGATAAATCAAACAAAAACCACAACATCATTTTTAAGGAAGAAAATTGCTGGATGATCAAAGCGGTGACACCAGGGTTCCAGCCACAGAAAACTACCTTTTGTCGCAATCATTTGACAAGCTTGTCCATCCAACTTTAAAGTCAAATCAATGACGCCGCCGCTCGAGGATAATCAGCCGCAAACCCCTCCTTAACGCCTGAAAAGACCTGTGCCGACACTTGTGCTTTAATGACACCTTATTTATGCCGCTGCAGATTTTTAATGGCCCATTGATTTATTTATTTTTATTTTTTTGCAAACGAAAACAAGGTGGAAATGCACACCGAAACCATTTATAATGTAGTTTGGGGCCACTAAGCATGTCTGCACTGGATGCTGCATATAATTAATTTCTCATTGTTTGCCTTAGACAGGGTCGTCGAGGTTAATTGAGTCTTGCTTAAAAATTCTGGCTGGGGGCCACGTGTGCAGTCCTTACAGTATATTCGTTTTAATTAATATAAAACGGAGTAAGCAAGCGGCCTGCCTAGCCGAGCCTAATGATGGGCAAATGCGTGGTAAACAACAACAAAGCGTGGCCCTGTCTGCGCCGCGCGACGAGTGGCGGCTAATAGTACAGTAGCTCGGGTGCTCTGCTGTCACCGATAGATACCCTACTCGAGCTTGGAAAGTGCGGGGAGAAGATTAACACCGAAACAAAGTGCGCTCTTGGAAAATTTGCAGTGCCACAACTCTCTCTGAAGAATGCTAAGCTAACCGTCTGCAGATAATAAACCCTTTATCGGCGGGCTTTGGAATGACTGCCGATTCGAAACTAGTACTTTCATGAAAACTGCTCATTTTACAGTTTGCAAAGACGCTAAAACACTCCACTCAAATGTGCTGTCAAAAAATGTAGCTGTTCTTTATCCGTTTAAGCACGTCGAAGCACAGACCCGATGAGGCGTTGGCTGCATCTCGTAATTGAAACTTGAAGAAGATATCTTTAGGTTCATGGGGCATCTGTTGAGTGCTTTATGTCACATCGATTTATCAAGCTGAGCAGCAGTTACACGGAGATGGTTAAGGGTGAGTTTTCGCTTTATTTATTTATTCATTTTTTGCTGTATACATAGAAATACATTAACTGACCTGCATTTTGAAGAAATGAGTCACACTTCTTTTCCAGCCCTGAGGCAACTGACAGTAGTACACACTCAACTCTTAACCCTCCGTCTTGGAAGTGCATAAACAATATGGTTTGCATTATTGAATGACTGCAGTATCATGCTGAAACATGGAACAATTGTCCAGGATTTCTTGGAATGCAAATGATTGAAGTGTTGTGTATAAGCTGCCATATTGTCTTAGGATCATCAGTTTCCTCAATGCAATAGCTCGGACTTGTTATTTAGTTGTCTGTGACTATTCCAGGCAGTGGGTTATGTTCACCGGATATCACATTCTAGAATTCACAGAGTTTAAAATTGAACTGGGGCGATTTATGGTGGAATTTATTTAACTGCGTATGACCTGGTTTATGGTTCATGTCTCTGTTATTACCAGGCCAGCCCACATTTAAAGGTCCCATAACATGCAAAATCGACTTTTCAGAGGTTTTAACCTTCCTATAGTGCTATTTGGGCCTCGTATGTGTGCCCAAAGTGTTTTTTTGATTGATTCCCGCATGTTTTCGCTAGAGAACTGTCTTTTCCGTCCCCCTCGGGTGAGCAGGCAGACGGGGGCTCCTCACCAGGATGACGCGGCTTCACTAGGATGACGCGGTATTTAAGCCATGCCTCCGGGAAGCGCACAGCCGCAGAGTAAAAACAGCTAATGCTAATGCTACACAGTAATTACACGATGGATACGACAGATCGAAGAGTTAGCTTGTTATTTACCAAACGGCAACGTCCGTCGTTGAGGCACTGGAGCACGTCAAACTCCAGGTCAGATCCAGGACGTAGGACTCAGCACGACGCACCGTCAGGACGGATAAAAGGTTTATTCCCGTGTTTGTGCATCGCTGTTTACCAGAGCACACGGCGCATGCGCACTATCTCCGCTCTAGGCTTCGGCACGAGTTGGGCGGGGGAGGCGCGCGAGTTGGGCGGGGGAGGCAGCCTGCTCTCTGTTCGGGGGGGGCAGATCTCAGAGTGAGCCGTTTGCTTTTGCAAGGAGGGGGGCCAGTCCAAGAAATGGGTGTTTTTTGGAAACTGTTATGTTATGGATATTACACAACGCAAAATTTTATCAACAAAGCCCTTAGAATAGACTGTGTAAAGGGCAAAATAGCAGAATATGGGACCTTTAACACAAACTAGCATGTTCAAGTCCTCCTGGTGACATACATCCACTCTTTTTGGTAGTATAGCTTCAAAAAGTTGCGCCATAACTCAAAATACCTGATTGTTGGCATCTGAAAGGACTTCAAACCATAATGCAGAAGGCAAATGAGGGAAATTTCTTGTGAATTAGGTTCAACATTTCATCAAATTCTGGAATGTGAACACAACCTATTGTTTGTCTGTCAATGTGCGTCATCGTACTGAAAGAACGGACGAAGTAGATGAGGTTTAATGAGAACTATATGGAAACTATGGCAAAAGAAAATGTAATTCTGGACACAGGTTTTGAGGGTGAAGACTTTTCGCCACTCATCCAAGTATCTTCTTCAGTTCATCCGACAGTGACATGGAGAGTCACTTCCTTATGTCTGTCTGAGGGAGGAGCTTACTACACTGAAGCTACTCGGAGGAGTAGCGAAACCTCTTCAATCTTAAAACGTCAGTCCCTCTGATAGAATTTAACTTTCTTTTCACGAAAACTACCTGGACCTTGACGACTGAGGGTCTACACAGATATCTTTCCAACATATGGAAACTACGCTCAGTCTAGGGACAAGTGTGCAGAGCTAACAACGCTAACTAAAGGACGTTCTTCAATTGTGGTAAAACTCAACTATTCTTTCCCCCAAACTGGTCAGACAAGTTCCCCCCGAGAGAGTAAATCAATTCACAAACAATGCACATGGGCCATTTGTAAAACTGTGTTGCATGATGGAGGACATTTGCAGCCCTGAACCTTTGACTGTGCGTGTGCCAGTCCCACTCAACATGCAAGTCGCCATTGTACAAGCTAGCTGCACAGAATACAGAGTCGTTGCTTGCCGGTTTGGGGTCCCTGAGTTGGCGGTTCTAAAGTTCACGTGTGTGTTCTGCGATTGGCATGCCGTCCTCGGTAGGTCACCGTTTGTCCAGCTGCAGTCCGATTGCTGGTTTACATGACGTCTGGACAAGGACTAGAGGAGATCTGGCTCATTCGTGTCTCATGGTTTTGAGAGAATCCATTGGCACCTCAATCAATATACCCAGGTTTACATGCTCTTTGGAAAATCGATTACAACTGGACCTGTCGTTGATGTAAACGTTTGGACCTTTTAATGAGAAGAAGAGAAATGAATGGATGAATGTTCCTTACCTTTAAGCATTTCTTTCAACACGGGCTAATCAGATTTACACTTCTCGCTTATGACAATTCATTTATCTTCAGCACAATCTTCAGCCCATTTAGTAAAAATCCTTATATACCCCCTATATCATAACATTACTCCCAACATGTAGTCATGCATACTGATGACGGAGGGCAGGTCAGGACTGCTGATGAGGAGCACAGCAGCTCGCATAATCAGGGAGTTTGTGAGAAATATTAATCACTCCTTGATTGCACTCCATAGCTTTTCAGCGCCATTTCAGCTCCTACTGTGGCTCCTTGACCTTAAAGTTGTTGTTTTTTTTCTTTTCCCCACTATTTTGTTCATTGAATAACTATAGTTTTGTCATCCCTCCTCACATCTTTTAAGTCTCACGTGAGTCTGAAGGTAAAGGTTAAACAAGCCATGAGTTACTTCAGCTGGTGGTCATGATCCGAGCACGGAACTAATGTCATTTTTAATAGTGATGTTTTGTTTAGTTTAGTTTAGTCTTTATTTGAAGGGACAATGTACAGAGACATTAAGCTCATAAAAAACAGAGATGTTCCACACCAGATTATAGCTGAATAGATAGTTTCCATCTGCAGTCCCTGATTTACAAGAATAAATAGTACACTGCAAACAACAAAAGATTAGTAAAATCAATTCACAAATTCCACTCTGTGACTCAAGCACTCTCACACAGCATCACACATGAACAGAAAAAAAGTATTTCCAACATTTGTCTTATAGAATATACATGACCTACCTATTTACCTTTCACTATTAAATCAGTCCATAAGCCACTTATCTCAGTTACATTACAAATATATATATTTACATATTATACACATACATACTTCCACTGTGTGTGGAGTTTACGTCTTGAACTAGAAAGCAAGAAAGTGCTACATTGGGCTTATTTGAGGAGAAGCAAATATCTGTCAGTGCTGACAAGTCTGACCGCTCCACAACCACTTCTACAGAGAACAGAATAGTTTGTTTGACTTTTTAGTTCAGTGGGAGGATTGTTCCATTCTTTTATTGCGTTATCCAACAGAACAGTCTCAGCACTCCCCAAGCTGTCACTGAACTGTTTTTATCTATTGATTTATACTGTATGAGGCATTTTATTTAACATACAAGAGTACAGAACAGAAACATGACACAGAGAGAGCAAACACAATAGTCATCATAGTCATCCCATTTGAACTGGTGTTAAATGGATTACACTGGCAGTTTTCAAATTAATTCTGTAATTTTTCAGTAACGCTTTAGATTAAAGTTCCTTAGTAAACCGATTATAAGGAGTTAATAACCACTAGTTATTTGTTAATGCACTTATTATACCTTATACATGTTTATAATGTATTATGTCTGTGTTGATAAAATGCATGTACAGGGCATCAATTAGCTGCTTATTCCATTGTTTTTATGTGTTTATCAAGCAAATAAATGCCCCTAAATGCCTTATAAGTGCTGACAAACACATAACAAGTGCTTATTTATGTATTACAAATAGTAATAAAGGGACCATTGTTGTAGAATTTTCCGTCTCGTGCATCGTCTCAACAAGGGCGCCTCCATTTCTATCACTGTTGACATTTCTATGTGGTTAGCTCTACCTACGACGGCCGTCATCCCACTGTTACAGAATGTGTCCTTCTCTAACATGATCAGTTTCCTCATCTCCTCTCACAGAACGGTATGCTATGCACTTCTCATTTTATCTCGGCCTTCTTAGCTACTATTTGAGCCTCTGAGTGGAAGCATAGTCAGGCTTGAATAGCTAATACTAGTACAATGTGTTGAGTATTCAAGTCGCCAGGTCCGGACTGATGGTAAATAAACTTCTCGTGCCTCAGACATCCAGAATCTCCTGCCTCTCCTTACAACTCTAGGATTAGTTTGGACAAGACTTGTTTTGCCCCAACAATTTTGATCTAGAGAGTCAACAATTTTTCAGGCGTCATTTATAATTTTTGTCCAGTCCACCCATTTTCCTGGCCTTCCTGCTGTCAAAAGTACGTATCCATTTATTATGTCCAGAGCAGAGTTCTGAGGCCCAAATACATAGTTTTGACGAAAAGTTTTTAATCTGAACTCAAAAAGTGAAAATGTACAAAATGGACAAATTTTTCACTCAATAAAATTCAAAATCTGGAGTTTTGTATCTAATATGTCAACAAAATAACCAAAATTTAAACCTGGCTCTACCCATTTTTGAAATTTATGTCATTAATATGTGCAATTCGAGCCTTTTACACATAAAATAACCCTTTTTCCCCCAATTTAAAACAATAAATGAAAGTAAAAAACAAAACATTTTCTGTCATTCACAAAAAAGTTTCAAATTTATACTTCCAAATTTCAGTCACAACTTGATGGTGATTTGAGGCATTGCACCATGTCCTCGGGCAAAACACATCCCCACCTTTGCCTGCATGTGTCAATGTAGAGCTTTCAGCAATAAACTACCCAAATTATTTTTGAATGCAAATCGTTTTTACAGATTAGCACATCATCCCACTCTTTTCATCCCATTTTAGAGAGCCTCACCTTCTAAATCAGGGTTGAAAACTGTATTTGCTTTACCATTTGCAAGTGCCATCCGATACTTACAGAAGATAGATGCTTTAGCTTATGGCGCTGATAACACTAATAATTCAATAGATAAATCAGGTCAGGCCCGGAATCTATTATTACTCCATGGCTTTCTCATTTATAACCAGTGGCTGCAGCCCGCTAGCAGTCATTTTCCATCTCACCGTCTGTCTGGATGACTGATCAGGGCCCGTGATTGGCCGAATACGTCAACGGCAGGGGCGCATACATCTTGAGCAGCGGCTGAGTCCGGAGCCCGGGCCGTACGGCGGAAAGCTACGGTAAACGTCGCAATCAGAGCCAAGATTGGGGCGATTCTTCATATAAGCTTGTCGGCACGCGGCACTTAAATAATACAGATGTGGAGCCGGAGCGAGCCTTTGGTGTGTCGGCCAGGGCTGCGGTGGGTTCGTGGAGGTGATGGCGGGGAAATCGAGGTTTAATTATCGGCGAGGTGTAGTAGAGTTATTACTACAGCTGTGTGTAGTCGTAGCATAACATTTTCTCTTATAATCTTATAATAACTGCACTTATTCATGCCTTAATGAAGCACGAACTGAGACTTAATTCACTAGTTTTCTAAAGAATGATTCATTGCTCAGTGATTTATCTAGTTAAACCCTAATTCCCAACCTTAACCCTAACCTTAATTAAGTAGTTGCTAAGCCTGTGTTTGGGAACAATGACCGCCTCATGGACCTGGGCCCACTCAAACAGCAAGTAAAACAGTCGATGGTGTCAATATTAACAATGATTAAGAAACATGTGAACGCAGTTATAAAACCTGGCTTTTATCACTTGAGGCTTTAATCCAAAGTCTTTTTTATCTTCTTTTATCACACAGGTGAAAAGGAAATTTGAAACTTCTCCTGTAGTTTACAAATGAAGAAAACGTTTTTCATTACGTCATGTTTTCAAGTAGAAATAAGGCATTTTATGTGTAAAAAATGGCCAAAACTACACATTTGGGACATGAAAAATGGACAGAACCAAGTTTAAATTTCTTGGTTCATTTTGTACAAATATTTGTTCAGAGGGGATTTTGGAAATCTTATTTAGTTTTTGGACTGAATTTTTTTTTTTTTTTTTTAAACTTCAATAAATTAGTTTTAGAATTCAATATTAAAAAAATCCTTCCGTAAGTTTCGTCAAAATCTTCCAAGATTGTAAAGTGTGGTGTGTGTAGGAGTTACTTTAAGTGGTGATTTTTTTTTTTTTTTTTTTTTGTCCTAAGGGGATAAAATTGCGGCAATATCCCATAGAAATCTATGGATGAAGTGGAGTAAATGGAGAACAAACATTTTATAATATCAGATTGGACAAGTTAGTTGTTTCCACATGTTCAAAACATGTTCTGAAATACAGTTTCTAGTTTGTCTGTTTATAGACCTATTCAGAATTTAGTTTTTATTCTTCTGACCGTGTTTAAAATGTGAGCAGAATCCTATTATTAAAACATAAATCACAAATCTAATCACAATTGCAATACTGGTCAGAAAAATGACAATTGGTTATTTGGTTCATCGTGCACCCTTATTGTTCATTTTAAACTACAATATTGATCTAAAACGACCTAAATCAATTGTCCTGTCAAAACTGCAGTACTGTATTCTGCTCTCCACTGCCCGCCTGTACGGACAGCTACAGTGGATTTAAAATGTATATATATATATATATATATATATATATATATATATATATATATATATATATATATATGTATGTATGTGTTTAAATGGCTACACAATGCTGTTGAACTCTTCGTCTATCTATGTAAAAAAACAAATAAATAACTAAATAAGCAAAGACACTAACAAATCACAAACAATAAATAAGTAAGTAAATAATAAAAATTGATAAATAAATAATACATACATAAAGGAAATATTATAAATAAAAGACATTGCACAGTACAAAATAATAATAATAAATACATAAATAAATAATTAATAAAAATTAAAGGAAAAATATGAATAAGACATTAATAAGTAAAAAAACAAAACAATAAAATACATTTTTTTTAAAACAAAAAAACTTAAAATTAGATAAGAACAGAGTATGTACAGTCTCAAATACGGGTCAACAAAGAATATTCAAACACACATGATAAACTCAAGATACAACTTTACTCCATTAAGGCTGATTTGGCACAAAATGTTTGGATACGGGATACAGTAATTGTGACACAAATATCTATGGCGGTTGCTAAACTTTGCATACAATAATCAAACTACCACAAAGCTCCCTCCGATTAATCCTCCACAATACACTTCCAAACCCTGACCAACACATTTTCGCCCAACACCTGTTCCAAGATCTGAAGCGAGTCCTCAGACAATAACAGCCTGCTGCATTGGAAAATATTACAATTGTTGCAAACTGTTAACCTTCCCCGGAGGAAATTACTACTCTTGTCCCAAGGGAGAGGCGTAGATACCTTCCAGTACCCGTAGTCCCTAACCTATGGTGTACCCCTAACTACCACTAATAGCACATTTAATCAACAACCATAACCAGCAATAGCCTTTACACAAATGACCAGCTTTACAGTAGTTTAAATTAACATTAGCAGGTAGCAATGGTAACTTTTCAAAACAGCTTATAACCACAATAACCACAATTTAATAATAACAACTCACCAGATGTTGTGTGGTGGAGCAAAAGAAACCGCAGGAGAGGAGTAAGTTACGTTTGAACTAAAATTTATTAAACTTTAGTCAAAGTAAATACTTTTCACTGCAAGCGTCCCTATCAATTTAGCAACTGGTTCTTGGAAGGAGAGTGGAGTGAGAGCGGTTGGTGGAGCAATTGAGTTCGGTGAGTCAATGGTCGTGCCGGGGGAGCGTCTCTGGAACAGGTCCGTTGAGATCTCCGATATTCTTTCTCTTTCCATCTTCTTTTATGCTCAAGCTCTCAGCCCAATCTCCTCCCATTTGCGTGCAAAGCAAGTACATGGTTTGACCTTTTAACATTTGTGACCGATGTCCCTTACGGGCCACCGTATGAGGCGGGGCCCCCGTGCTTCCGCATCCCCTGCTAATTTGCCGTAGCATTTAAAGCGTGGTAGAAGCCAGTCGAAGCTAGCTGTTTCCACTGCAAAGGCAAGCCTCGTGTCCTGCTGTTGCCGTCTGATCGTGGTTCCCTCGAGTGCTGTAGGCCTGGTAGGTGTTGTGTGTGTCTGTATGAGTGGTTAAATGTTTGACTTTCCCTTGTCTGTGTTTTTAGACTCGGTTAATACAGCCGTTGCCCAGTGGCCGTGGTTTGCTACGCCCATACCAGGCCTTAGGTAGGGTACATATTTTAATTGGCCGGCTAGAAAAATTTTGGCTAACTCTTGTTTCCTCATAGATGCTGATGGGCTCTGCCGTTTTTATTTGGGTCTTAATTGTTTATTCTTTGGTTTGCTTTGACTCAGCCGTGTGACCAAATCCACTGTTGCTGCACTTTGTTACACCCTGTTTGTAAAGTAAACTGTGATTTTATTAATGGTGTGTTTCTTGTTGCTCCAGGGTCTGGTTGAGCGCTGGTTGCCGCCAGGTGGAGGGTTGGTGGTAGAGTTTCTCACTTCAGGTCCATCACCCCTCGTGTGTTGTGGTATTTTCTGCACCCCCTTCACATACTTGCATGCTTTATTTTCGATCATAATTTGCTGTGTTTTTGTGTGCGTGTGTTGCACGGACTGTAGTGAGTACTCTGTCCCATAAATATTAGTGGCCTCTACAAGGCACCCATGGCCGGCTAGCCCTGAGCAGTTTCTTTTAAAATTTGTTATAAATCTTTCCCGTTTTTAGAATATATAATAAATACAGTTTTAAAGTATTTTCCTTGATTTTTAGGATGTGTTTATCATTGTCTTTGTTTTTATTTAGAAAATAAACCGTTTTTAAAATTGTACATTTGAATTTGTCTCTTTTTAACCATTCACTGCATCCTTTTATATTGGTTTAAATTGTTTTAATTAAAAACTAATAGAGAAAGACCTGCCCCTCGGTTACACATTCATTTTACAAGACATGGAAAATCCCGTACTTCTCTAAACCCGTCATGGAAACTTTTGACTTTTCTCAAAGTGCCGAGAAAAACATCTTTAGTTCGTTGTACTGACCCCACCTGCTTCTCTAAAAATCTTGAGCAAACAGCTCTAACTTACGTGTTTTGACACACTGGACCTGTCTACTTCCCTAAAAGTACTGGGTAAACAGTATCAGTTCATATTTCTTAAGACATTGTGTTCAGTTTCTTGTAAGTTCAACTACAGGGTACTTTTCCTAATAAGTACATCACTGCTGCTGCGCCCTGCTATTGGCTATTCAATGTTGCTGGGCAAAACCTAGCACAAACAAGAATACAATTGCAATCCTGACCTTAACAGCAAACGTGATGATAGACATAATAATAATGAGTGATATAATCATGACCATGTATAATGCTGATTAAATGTTGATTAGCCTTTAATCATAAACATATAATGCAAAACAAATTATAACATTTCTTTAAATGGTAATCAATTTTAATCACAAACATAAGAACTCAAAATAAATCATTAAATGATGATTAACTTAAATCACATCATAACAACTCAAGATAAAGCATTAAATGTTGATCAAACACAAATCATAAACATAAAAATCAGAATTAACCATTAAATGTTGATTAAACACAAATTATAAACATAAAAATCAGAATAAACCATTAAATGTTGATTAAACACAAAATTTAAAATATTCATTAACTTCTAATCATACATGTAAACTAAAGGTAATTGGTGATTATCTATTAAATGATTTTCTTTAATCATAAACACAAAACTTAAAGATAAATGGTGATTAACTTATTCAATAATACAAAACAAAGCAGATAGATTACTAAATAACAATTGACTTTAATCTTAAACACAAATTTGATTGGTTTTAATCATAAGCATAATGATGTCAGATAAAATTGCTATGGCTACTTAAATGCTATTTAGCTTGAAGCTGTTTTGAGCAGGCCAAATCTTTTATCAAAATCTTATATAAGGCAACCTTCTGTCAAGGCGCAGGAAGTTCCTTATATAGGCACATTGCATTACACAAACATTACCTGGAAAAGTAGGATAAACATTAACACAAACTAAACAAAAACAAGTCCCATCAATCTGCCCCCAGCCACCCACTTCGAACATGCACTTTTACGGTACATCATTCCCAAAAGAGCGTGCCAAAAATGCTCTTCACGACATGGAAAACTACCGGCCTCTCTCAGAAGCGCTGCCGTATCGCTCTCCGTCCGCACAAACGTCTTGTATTTCTCAGTCTGCGCGCCAAGGCTAACGCGGACCGGTTTATTGTGCGGCGCGGTATGAAATTGCTTTATTGTAAAACACACAAAAGGCCCTTATAACGACGCTCTCCTGCAGCTGGAATCCTCATGTGTCTTTTTGTAATCACAACAAAAGACACCAATACAAAAAGATAGACTATTGCTCCCAAACTCTCCATCCACCGGCCGATCGATACCACTCTGTCGCAGTTTTTTAAAAGTTGACGCGCGGCTGTCTTTTTTTTTTTTTCTTCCTCAGACAAAACAGAATTTGTTCGACTTAATAAACTTCGACTATTAAAAGTAAATTTCATCAAGTCCCCAAAAAGACATTTCTATCAGCGTATTAAACTGTGAGATGAGTTCCTATTGACCCATTGTTGAAGGGAGATGTTCGATCTTGTCCATTGTGCGTGGTCTAGTGGCAGGCTTCTTTATGTTTCGAGAAGAATCGATGCCGTAAATGTTCCGCAAGTTTTATTTTTGGGGCTCGATTGAAGCAATCTTTCTTTTTTCTTTTTTTTTTTTTGCTAAATAATTATGAACAATCTCGGGATCTTTGGATTGCACATCTTCCTCAGACAGTCGGCGGCGTATAAGCGAGCCTGAAATTGATTCTCTCTTTGAAAAACAGAACACAACATTTTCTGGTCAATCGTGAAAGTCTTGTATGTTGTCATTGTGTCCAGTGTTTACAATGGAGGCGGGCACTGAAGAAAGAATGTCGTTTTGATGTGTGGACATCGACGTGAAGTACTTAAAACTATCATCTTCAGTCAGGGTGGATTATTTTTGAAACAAGGACTGGGCAAAGTCTGATTGTCTGACATTGGTCGTTGGATTGTGCATAAAGGCCTCTAAATCAGTGACAATAATCAAATGCAGTAACCAGAAAAGGATGACTTTACCTTGTTTAATATATTCAGGAGCTACAAAATCAAAAGCTTGCCCAGAACCTTTGTCGTAAGCGATAAGAACTGATCTGCATGTGTTTACCCGAGCGATCTGTTCAAGAAATATATTGATGCACAATTATTTCCTAAATTACCTATGAGACAAGAAAAGAAATATTAAAACTCCTGATGCATTCTCAAATTCAAACAAAGCAATATAAGTTTGAGGTGTGTAGAGATACCTCATATTGTAACCACAAAATCAAGAGCAAATTAAGCAAATCAGGGAAAACTATTTTCCAGGGTTAATGTCATTGTTTGTCATCTGCAAATATTAAAAAATATTATTCTTTTACTATCAAGTGAATGTTACATTTTATTTTTTTTAAATAGATTTACCAACTGTATCAGTTCTCTGTTAGTGTAATGTTATATTACACATGTATTATGTTACAATAATATACTACACTATATTACTACTCGAGTAAGAGTGTTTGCAGAAACCAGAAACTCACGCAAGAGTTAAACATAGAAAAGCATAAACACAGACTTCATTTATAATGTTTATATATATATATATATATATATATATATATATATATATATATACTCTAACCCTAATTCCTAACCCAAACCCTAACCTTAATTAAGTAGTTACTAGTAGTAGTTCATGCTTTGTTAAGGCTAATTAAGGTGTAGTTATTAAGAAGTACCAAAAGTGGGAAAGGAAAGGACAGAGGTACAAGCTGGGAAGCAGAGTGGCTGAAGGCTCTGTCCTCCAATGGTGACAAGTCGGGCAGAGGACAGAAAGCTGGAGAAGGGAGGAAGAGAGGAGAGGAGGAAGAAAGGAGGTAGAGAGGAGGAGAGGAGGTAGAGAGGAAGAAGAGAGGAGGTAGAGAGGAGGTAGAGATGAGGTAGAGAGGAGGTAGAGAGGAGGTAGAGAGGAGGAAGAGAGGAGGAAGAGAGGAGGAAGAGAGGAGGTAGAGAGGAGGTAGAGAGGAGGTAGAGAGGAGGTAGAGAAGGAGATGAGGAAGACAGGAGAGGAGGAGGAAGAGAGGAGGCAGCGAGTGGGCGTGGCCCATGGATGTATTAAATGAACTGGATAAGGTACGCCCCCTCTGTCTGTGGTCCCAGATTGATTTGTGGCCGTGCGAGGTACTGCAGCCTCTTGGAACCAGCCTTTTTCTAAAATTGCTCATTATAATTGCAGACAGTACTGAATTATTATCGGTATTTAAATAAAATAGAAGGAAATGTTCTTTTTCTACCGTTTCTAAAATCACCGAAATTACCGCTTTTATATGAAGTGGGGATTGTCAGTCGACATGGCGCCCCTAAAACAAAGATGGCAGCCTCCGCTTCAGGAAGTAATAACAAAGATGGCAGCCATCGTTTCAGAAGTAAAACAAAGATGTCAGCCACCGTATCAGGAAGTAAAATGCGGAAGTAAGAAACTTGGGGTCATGCGCCAATGAGCACTCTCCATAGGGATAAACAGGACGGCCATCTTGGATTCATCTTCCAGGTTTTATTATAGTTCTATGGCGTGGCCATGTGGAGCAGATCAGAGATGTTCAGAGGGGCCAGGTTATGAATGCTGTCAAAGTGAAGAGGAGAAAGTTATAATTGTTTTCTGAAAACACAAAGCAGTTGTTGTTTGATGAGAGATGTGTGAATGGTGCTGTCCCGGTGATAATGAGAGCTCTGAAGTTCTGAAGGAGCTGCAGACTCTGGAGGGACTTGATCCAGAGACCAAAGAGGAGATCGTTGCAGTGGTCAATCAAACCTCCGTCTATAAAATAACATACACAATAAAGATGTTGTATCAATGTAATTAAATCTAGCATTATATACTTATCTGATCTTTATATTTCTGTACCTTCATGATGACATATGTCGGTACCACTTTATAATAACTACACCTTAATAAACATGAACAAAGACTTAATTCATACTGAACAAAGAGTTTATTAAGCCTGATTCAGGCTTAGTAACTATTTAATTAAGGTTAGGGTTAGGTTTGGGGTCAGGAATTATGGTTAGAGTATTCGTTACGTAGTTACTAAGCCTGAATCATTCTTAATTAACTCTTTGTTCACTAGGAATTAAGTCTTTTTTCATGCTTTACAAAGGCAAGAATAAGTGTAGTTATTATAAAGTGTTACCCATATGTCTCTCGGTGTCAAACAGAGATGCCAAGATGAATTTGTTCATTGGATAATTGCAAATTTTCCAGTTGCAATGCAATTGTAACGACAACAAAAATATGACATCTGCGACAATCGTACGCAGGAACAATGAGGAATTTACGATCAATATATATCCTCTAAAAAAGTCAAACTATACTAAGGTACTTTTTATCTGTCTGTTTGCGTTTTCAAGATAGTTTGATTTCATAAATAAATAGCTTATCCGTTAGACTGGCCGCGAATTAACAGCGATTGTGAATAATCGTAAACACGCAATGTTTCTTCTCTCAATAATCATCAAATGTTATATTGCGACATCCCACAGTGTCAAACGTTGTATTTGTCTTTTGAAATGTCATTGACGTCTCATTCCCCTGTTTTATGTCACAAACATATGGACAAGAATGAGCTGCAGCACTTCATCAGACGCTGCTCAGATCCTCCATGCACGTCAACCACATCAATAAACAGTCATTCATTATTATTATTTAATCATAACAGTGTGATTCTCCTGCTCCCACGTGCTGGGGTGATGGAGAGCACAGACCGGCGTCTCTCCATAGAGGGCAGCCGCACTCCCAGAATGTCTTGTTTGCCGGCGCTGTGTACATTTTGTATTTGAAAGAGCAGCAAGTCAATGAATCTCGATAATGCGAGCGCCCGGCCACATAACTCACGTTGATAGTCCTTACATTGTGCCAAAGGGCCATAAATCTGCTGTGGGAGACATGAATATGCAGCGCTGCCGGGCCGGGCTCCTGCGTGGACCCCCCTCCCGCCCCGATCCTCTCCCCCTGATACCAAACAGAAAAATAAAACCAATGAGCCGCAGCGCCATCTCATCAACGGCTTTATATCACCAACAGGGCCAGATCAGGGATAATTGCAAAAAATCATAGAAAAAATTGTATCTGGGAGGCTTAGGTCGTGTGCAAACTACGCATTTCCACGTGTTAGATGTAAACGGGATATTCAACAGACATCTCTAGTGAATTTATTATCTGTTGATCGACGTTAAAGATATACAGTTGTAACTAAGGGTGTCGCAGTAGAAAATATCACTGTCACGATTACTGTGAGAGGAAACATCAGGATTTTTCCCGACTGTACGAAAGTCTGGATACAAGCTTTCTACGTGAAAAAGTAATGATAATGTCACAGAAAAAGACTTTGCATTACTTTACATGTAGTTTGAAATAAACCATTGTTGTTGCAGACTCATTATTATTATTATGACTATTTCTTTTAGTCTTTACAATTAGTGACCTAAATAATCATGATTATCGAGTATCCTATAATAATCTTGACATTCCTTTCACATTAGCACCAACTTTTCCATCGACAAATCACTAAAACTAAAACCATGATGTGATGTTTAGGCTACTAATCAAGACTTTAAAACATTAGGTATGCTATGTTTAGTTTAATTTTCCTTAAAATGTAGGAGTAGAGCTTAGAGAATATGTAAAATCATTGCTTTTGAAGTCTAAATACTAATTGAATCAGTATCTATTGGCATTTACAAGCCAAACATTTGAAAAAGTCTTAAAACAGAGTTAATATTTGAAGTTCTGACCACTCATAACTCAACGGACAAATAAAATACTGATAAAGTGTAAGTATGGGACAACTCCTGTGCAAAAAGATCTCACAGGCCACGACTGCCATAAGTTCGTGCACACATGAAGAATGATCTTGTGATGTGTTTATCTGCTCTGACAAACAAAAAAGGGCTGCAGTTTTGAAAGTTACAATGACAGCAGAAATGTGCTTCCAAAACTGTGATTTAGATCGTTCACTTTTTTATTAATCGTGTCACTATCTCAGCTAGTCTCGTTCTTGTGTCTCTTCTGTTTTTGTGGGAAATATGTCCTGTCCCATTCAAAGTGTTCAAGAAAAATTATGAATGACTCAATATCTACCAGAACGGCTGCTAGAACCTTATAATTAAAGGGGACGGTATACTAATTCCATAAATTAATAACGACAATTTAAACACTGATTTAAAGGTCAAATGTTTGAATTGGCAAGAGCTGAAACAGTATTGTGTTGAATAATTTTACTATTTAAATGGTAATTGGCCTGTAAGATGTAATATTCATGTAAAAACAATCATTTCCGATACAAAATAAACCAATTTACACAAAAGCCTCCCCCTCAATGACCACCACAGTAAACTCGCAGTCAATTTGGCTTCAGATGCTTGCAACAAAACAGAAACAAAGTCCTATCCCCTGCACCATAAAGTGTGGTATTCTCTCACACGCAGCCCACAGAGCCTCTGCAGTGAGGAAACACACAGCACGAGCTCCCCTCTCCGCTCCCACCACACTGTACACACAGCGTGCCCAGTCCAGAGCGTGCGTAACACCGGACGAACGGACGCGCGGACGGAGGAGCCAGCCGAACGCACACAGAGACAACACACCAGCTTCAAACGCCTCAAATAAAAATGAAAAACCGCTCGGTAAACGCTCTCCGCTGACCCCTTTCCCCTTTGCGGGGCTGTACTTTCTCCAGTCTCAGAGGAGCACGCGTTTTAAACTACGTGGAGAGTCTCGTTCTTGAAATAAACCGTCAGTTATCGCGAATGCATCTGCGGGGACGGCGTAAAGCGGGCGACGTGTGCCATCAGAGGGGTCCCTATCACTTCCATAAAACACTCGCCGCACTAAGTTGACAACTATGCGTAACGACGCGTGCCTCTAGTGGCACCGGGGAAGGAAGGAGGGTCCTCAGACGCACGCACAGGCGCCGCTTCCCTCCACCGCGCTTCCTCCGAGCGCGAGCACAAGGACATTTTATTTCACGGCGCAACAAAGGGGCTTTTGGGACCCGCATTCTTTAGACTTTTCACCCCCCCCATCCTTCCGCGCGTAACCGGAGTCGCCTCAAGAACTAATTCGCGTCTGTCAGATTCCACCGGTCCGCGCTTGTTTAACATCGTTTTTTTGGATAACGGAGCCGTGTCCCCGGGCGGTCCACTTGTTCGTTCTCGCGTGTGTACTGGCGCTTGGAGGCTACCCAAAGTTCCGCAGGCGCAGTGCCCCCTTTTCCCCCCGCGCCTCTCCTCTCCTCGCCGCCGCTGCCTCCTCACTGTAGATACAACGCGCCCGTGTCGGTCGGTAGGAGGGGATACGACGACAGAGACTCCCGTAGCAGCCCGCGATCGCAGGTGTGCCACAGAATCCGCCGGCGTGCGCGGAGCTCCGTCCCGAAACCCGCCGCCGTCGCCGCCGCCGCCACGAGCACACGAAGACGAACTCGGAGAATGTTGCAGCGAGTAAAATGAGTTTGTCGCAGGCGCCTCAGTCTCTGCACATGCTTCGTCGAATTCAGTTTGGATGAGCTGAACTGAGCCGTCTTTGGAATTTCCTAAAAAAGAAAAAGAAAAAAGTGGATCCAGCGACTTTACAACCATGCGAAATACTTGGCTGTCTCCCCGGGAGCGGATTTGGGAATACTGGACGTGGCTGGTGGCGTGCCTCTTTTGGATTCACTACTCAAACGGGATGCCTCATGTCATCCGAATAGGTGAGTTGTTTGACGCACGCACCTTTTGTGTACACGGCCGAAAAAGTTGCGCTTCGTTTGAGCGGTGCCCCTTTTTGCTCCCTTTGCCCTTTCCCACACGGGGTTATTATTGCAGTTATCCGGGGCAGCAACAGGAGAGCAGTGCCGTGAAACAGACGCTTGCCTGGATGCTGTGGTTCGTCGTGACCTCTGTGTGTGCTTGGCGTGTGCCTTTCTTTGCATTCGTGGATTAAATTCATTTGTGACTTGTTTTACTCTTTATATTTGTGTATATATATATAGATTGCAAATTGCGAGTTCGCTGTTTTTTCAAAGTTTCAAATCTTTAACGGGATGAAATCAAACAACGCGGTCGCAGTAAAGCAAAGTTTTGTCAGAAGTGTAAAATCTCATGCCTGGCTGTTTTGTTGTCACGTCCCGCCTTTTCAGTGTGAGAATTGTCATCTGGAACACGGAGGAGAAACATTACCAAACGGACAGTCTCAACGGAATGAAGATCAATACGCTTTTTGTCACAAGAGAAATCGTTTTTGACATTTGGCTGAGCGCCCATCCCGGACAATTACTCAAAATGGCATTGGCCCACATTAACACAGCAGCAGCAGCAGCAGCAGCAGCAGTAGCGGTGCACGCGCGGGGACGGGGCAGAGCGAGGAGCGCGTCTTAATGGCACGGGGCTTTTTGTCTTCGACGGCGAGTGAATGCTAAGTGGGTTTTATTGTGTACTGGTGAGGTAAACGCTCACTTGAAAACTCCTACGTGCGGAGAAGCGTGAGTAAAGACGATCCGGCCAGCGTAGAGGCGTGCGTAAAAGTGCAAGAAACGCGTTAATTGACGAAACCAGTCAGGTGATTTAAGCCCAGTCCCGTCACGTGACCTCGAGGGAAGACGTTTCTTACACATGGCGATAAAAAAAAAAAAGTGTTGCGTATGGACGGCGTGTTTGGTCGTATGCAGATGTCACGCGGGCCTCGCCTTCTCTGTGATTGACTGCCTCTCTCCAAGGAGCCATGCCTTCCTTGACATTGCAGCGCGGGGACTTTGGCAATGCTTTTGCAAAAGGCATTAATCTTAGAGTAAAGCTACACCTCTCAAACTGCTCTCAAATATCACCGTCCGATGAAAAACATGTCTCTTTTTTTTATCCTCATGGAGATGCAGGAAAAGCGTTTCTTTATGGTGGACACACATACACCTTGATTTGTTTAACAGTTTGTTAAAATAGAAGCTTTATCAACTAACTCTAAAGCCATCACACTTATTTAAACATTAGATTCTCTCCACAATCTTCGCATTTCCTCCTGCACTTAAGGTCAAACGAGATGAATCAAATTATACGTCCATGATTCTGCTAATTTTGGAAATCTCCTTGAACAAAATCGATCAGTGCATCGCTGAAATGTCTTAACATTTGAGACGCGGCGCTCTATTTGCAGTGAGCAGATGCTGGGATTATTTTTAGGGAAAGGAAGGATTCTGCTGTGGGTGTATTGTCTAGATTTTGCTCTTGTAATCGGATAACGAGGGTGTCAAATGCTCCAACAGAGGGCTCTGTAGTTGTTAAAACACTGGAGGTGGGCGGCGATGCTAAAAGCTCGCTCGTGGTCTTAGGTGGTCCCATGCATGCACTGCACCATCTGGGTAATGTTGGCCATCCAAGGTAGAGACGTCGTCATTGATTCGAGTGCGTTTTTTTGGTTTCATTTCCAGTCCTGCGCTTGCAACTTGAGGCCAGATGGTGTTTCGGTTTTATTTGTTGGAAGGAATAAAAAGAGCCACTAGTCCTTCTGTATTTGTGCTTCACACGCTGCGCCACACTTTTAGTCTTCCACCGACCGCCTTTTGTCATGTTGGTTGCTTTTTTTTTCTTCCCCCCTTCACGGCGCGATGTTTTGCAGCCTCTCGTCTCATCCAGGAATCGTTCACTTGATAATGGCATAAAGATGAAAGTGCTTGAGTAGGAGAGGGATAAAAGCAAGGCTGTATACAATTTGTTTGCGAAAAATGACACGAGAAGCATGGAAAAATGGCTTGTTTTTTGCCATATTTTGTACGAAACAGCCATAATGTGAGATTGATGAAATTCGTTTTTATCGATTAATCATGTGTTAAAGGCGGAAAACGTTCCACTTTGGCGTTTTATGGCCTTAAACTCAGATAAAAGTTGCATTATATGGCATCCAGGTTTTGTTTTCGTCGTTTGTTTTGCTGTATCTCCAGAAAAGACAAAAGATAAGTAAAGATGCATTCACAATAAAGCCATAGTTTGGATCAGGCCTGTGAGTAGAAGGTCGTGAATGAAAGGTCATCTGGAGTAAAAACCTAAGAACAAGAATAACTGTCGAAGTCAGAAGCAAATAAACGTGTCATGGCACTTGTTTATCCTCGTTGTGGTCATTTTAGCTCTGGCAATGCTTAGTTCTGCTTGTAACGGTTTACAAATACCAAGAACCAATTTCCTGAACGTTCAAAAACAACTTTATCTTTATATTTTGACTTCTCAGTTCAATCAAATACGTTGCCAAGTCTGGGCTTCCTTGTAGTCGAGTGGTCCAGGCAGCAGCAGCAGCAGCAGCGTCGTGAGATTGATTCCCGGCTTTGACAATTTGCTGAATGTCCTCTCTGCACTTCGAACCCATTTCATGCTATTCAATATTACCCAATGAAGCTGACTGCACCAAAAATCTGTTAAAAATACTATAAATCCAATGACATGCCTGCAATCGAATCGAAACTGGAACACTCGAACAGTAATTTGGAGATTTAGAGTGATTTACTGTTGCGATCAGAGTTAGATTAGCGATTTATATTTTAATAACAGGATTCTCTTCAAAGTTATACCTTTTAAACGCGCCCAGGAGAATTGACAAAACATTGAAAAATGCCTATGAGCTGACAAACGAATACAATAATCACATATAATTCAGTTCATTCAATTCATGTTTGTGCAGATCTAAACTGGAGTTGAATTGGACATGATATTTTGTTGTTTGTGAAGGGAATTGTGAAAAACTGTGCGATTTGATTGCGATTAATCTTGAGGCACCATTCTGATATCTATGTTATTCTTGAATTAGTTAAACAGGTCATATTTCCTTTTGTTAAATATGTCAAACAATGTGAACTTTAAACCAATCTTACTGTTTAAACACAAATCTAATCTGATCGCAGAAACATCGCAATTAGATATCTTTACGAAATCTTTCTTCCTTATCATGTGTACTATGTTTCTATGTGCAAAAACAGAAATAAATCTGTGCTCTTCTTAATAAACACGGACTTGTATGATCATGATGAGTGCAGAGTTGTAAAAGCTTATGAAATGATATTCCGGGAGTGTGGATGGATCCTGTTCGGTGTTGCCTCCTCTCTCTGGCTCATATTATTCAAAGCCTGACAGGGATTTATTGAATAATCAATGGCTTTATCTACCTAATACTTAAAGCACTTAATCAGTGCCAGTTAATCAATCTCCCACATGATTTCATGTTGCTTTCATTTCCTCGGTCTCTCTCTCCCTCTCTCTGTTTAGTGTCCCGTCCGCTCCAGGCCACAGCCAGACCAGACTTCATTATTGTGAATAGAAATGAGATAAATGGTGTTTGTGGTCATTTTGCTTGAAGCCTGCGAACCACTTCAGAGGCCGGTCTTTATCCGTGCAGCACGATGCAAAAAGAGAGCGAGAAAGGGGGGAGTGTGTGATTAACTGTGGGAGCGGGCGTTCAAGAGTGCTCTCCTCCTCCTTGCCACGAGTCTGCACAAATGTCTCCTCTCGAAATGACTCAGGCAAAGTCGAAGAGTGCAAAAAGTTGCGTTAATTCTTCGGGGTTCTATTTTTATCAAAACAAAGGGGCGAGGTCAACGGGATGACTCAAAATGTTCAAAAAAGGCCGTCAAAATAGTGTATAATTCTGCCGGCGCCGCACAGTTTACTGATTACTTTTGTTCGACTGTTGAAATCCTGACGTATAATTAACTTTTTTATTTTCAAGTGTTTGTTGTATTAAAGTGGGAGCAGCGTCTGATTGCGGGTAATTTGCGACGTCTAAACGGTATCATTTGGAATCCAGTCAAGTTTTTGAAATGAAAGTAGGTTAAAAATATAATACAACATTTTAGAAATAGATAAAGTAGAGAAAAAATGTCAAATTTAAGGACATACCCTTCACTACTAGCCACTTTATTGATGGTAGAAATCAAATTGGGATTGCAATTGGATTTCTGTTTCAAATCTGAATTGGGTTGTCAAAATGATACAAAATTGGATACAAATCGATTTTAAGATACAACTTTATTCTAAAACTAGTACAGAGACTAGATAATACATTCATAATAATAATAATTGGAGCAATATACTGAAATCACATTAACAGGACAAAATCTGACCGTTTAAAGTATCTCGAGCTTTCTAAGAACAAGACAACAGAGGTTTAATAAAGAAAGTACAGTTATTTTGTGTGGAAAAGGTAGTGTCTTAAACCTTGACCTTGTCCTGAAAAATGTCATTGTAGAAATATTATTGTGGAATTGAAAATTGTGTGCTGTAAGCTGTGCCCTGCACCTTAATTGTGGTGTGATCCTTTTCAGTGTTATCTGAAGAGTTTGAGCTCTTTTTTATTTTCATTTTAGCATAATTTTTCTTTTTTGATCAACACTGGGGCAATCTCTTTATTGCTTGTATAATGTATAATGGAAGAATGGAACTCCAACTGCAAACCAATTGGCAAAAATAGTAGAGTAGAGTATATTTCTTAGTATCGAAATAGAATTTGAATTTTTAGTATCATCGTCACTCTTCTTCCATAAAGTTGCATATATTTTGTCATCTGCAGAGGTCATTGCATTACTCAAATCACAGAAGCCATTGTGCCCATTCAAATTGCGATTTCCATCCCATTGCTATTAATTCCACTTCACCTTTACCTTTTGAAACAATAACGTCATGGCATTCAGCCCAAAAATCGAGCAGGAAAAACAAGGACGACATGTTTCATCTAACTTGTATTGAATTAAGAAGCCATCAGTCGCTGAGTGGAAATGAAATATTCATCATCTCCGTCTAAATCTGATCAGTCCCAGGACAGCGGGGCAGGAAGCAGCAGCAGCAGCAGCAGCAGCACTGGTGGAGCTGCACAGGGACCTGCTGCTGAGAATACGAACAAAGGCTGGAGGTCACTGAAGAGTTGAAGACAGACACAGGCTCTTTTGATGTGTAATTCTATTAGCAGTTAGCAGCACAAAGCAAGGATGTTTTATTTTGACGAAGGCATCCGGTTTACTTGGACAGAGAGTGCATGGGGTAAAAATATCCCATGTTAAATGCAGCTGTGGAATGGAAAGGGTGCGTTCACACTTCATGTGACAAGTGGTCCTGGTTTGATTCTGGTTTTGTCCTGGTTTAGTCCTGGCTTGGTCCTGGTTTGTTCCTGGTTTGTTCCTGGTTTGGTCATGTTTTGGTCCCGGTTTGGTTCTGGTTTTGTCCTCTTTTGGTCTTGGTTTGGTCCTGGTCCTGGTTTGGTCCTGTTTGGTCCTGGTTTAGCCTTGGTTTGGTCATGTTTTGATCCTGGTTTGGTCCTGGTTTGGTCCTGGTTTAGCCTTGGTTTGGTCATGTGTTGATCCTGGTTTGGTCCTGCTTTGGTACTGATTTGTTCATGTTTTGTCCTGGTTTGGTCCTGGTTTAGCCTTGGTTTAGTCCTGGTTTGGTCCTGCTTTGGTACTGATTTGGTTATGTTTTGACCCTGGTTTGGTCCTGGTTTAGCCTTGGTTTAGTCCTGGTTTGGTCCTGCTTTGGTCCTGATTTGGTCATGTTTAGTCCTGGTTTGGTCCGGCTTTGGTCCTGATTTGGTCATGTTTTGTCCTGGTTTGGTCCTGGTTTAGCCTTGGTTTAGTCCTGGTTTGGTCCTGATTTGGTCATGTTTTGTCCTGGTTTGGTCCTGCTTTGGCCTTGGTTTAGCCTTGGTTTGGTCCTGGTTTGGTCATGATTTTAGCCTTGGTTTGGTCATGGTCTGCTCCTGGTTTGGTCCTGGTTTAGCCTTGGTTTGGTCCTTGTTTAGCCTTGGTTTGGTCTTTGGTCCTGGTTTGGTCCTGCTTTGATCTTTGTTTGATCCCGTTCTAGATCTGATGTAGACTTTCCTTGGTCTAATTTAGTCACGTTTTGGTCTGGTCCAGGTCAGGGTTGTCAAAAGTCAATCTAAAATCCAATACTAATCGAAAGTAACAGTATCAAAACCTGATACTCATTTGAATAAGTATCAGTACTAAGAGAAATTACAAACAGGCCAATATTTGACCTTTGCTAAATAGTTTTACAATGATAATGAGCTTGATCAGAACTAGTATAAAACCACATGGAAAAGAAAACATTACTATTTTCTGTTTATAATTACAGCCCACTGTGTTAAAACAAGATTAAAATAAGCCCTTCATGTTTTGTGCAATACTTGAACCTTCAACCAAGACATTTACAGACACATCTTTGTACATTCTAGATATAATCTGAATACTAATCATTTTTGTCAATATCGCCCACCCATAGTCCTGTTTTAGTCCCAGTTTTGATGTGGCGTTTGTGCTGAGTGTAAATACAGCCAAAACAGGCCAAAGTAAAGCTAAATGAGAACATACAGGATGCCCTTTCACCAGCGGGTTGGCAGATTGAGCCTCACATCTTCAAAAAATCGTATTTTGAGTATGCAGGCTTTATAAGTGTATTTGCACTTGTACTTGTTTGGTCCTGGTTTGAGCCCAGTGTTTATTCCGATGTATACTTTATTTGGCCCCAATTTAGTCCTGGTTCAGCCCTGGCCTTGTTCATGTTTAGTCCCAATTTTGTTGTGTTTGTGCAAATGCAAACGCACGCTTAAACACAACCTTTATATAACAGACACAGGCATTATTAAATGAAACTGTCAAAATAGTAGAGCTGTTGTCGACTAAAGAAATTCTTAGTCGACTAAAGACTTGCCCTGTGCATTGATTTATTGACTAAAAGGGGCGTGACCTTGACAAAATCTCCAGATCGGACCAAATATTTGACCCAAAGTGCACTGGCATCACAAGAAAAAAGGCAGAATAAATGCACAATTCAATCACAAATCTCTGCCATCACCTTTTTTTGTTTGGTCCAGGTAAATTCTTTATAATCCCAATGAAATAAAGAGTCGACTAAAAAAGAGTTGACTAAAAAGCCATCAATAAATTAATCAACTAAACAAAATATTCATCAATAATACACTTTAATCATAAATATAAAGCTTTCAGTCAGCATTTTTGCAACGTTTATTGGTGAAAAATTGGTGAATTTCAGTCAACTACTCGAAAAATAATCATTAATTGCGGCTCTGACGTTGAGGGAGATCGTGTCCTTGTCCTTTACCCACCAATTCCCCCTGCTTGGTGTGTGTGGTTTGAGCTTTTCCTAATCAGAAGCACACTTTTTAATACATTACTAGTTTATTTAAGGCTGAAATAGGGCACAGATTCTAATCAAGTTCAATCAGTCAAATAGAAACCTTTACATATTTGTTGGCTTCTTGAATATCACCTTTTTCGACAATCCAACGAGAAAACACATCGTCAAAATGGCTGAACAGAACCCACTGCCGCCGGTGTGTGCTACCTCTCCGCCGCCGCGCGCACATATTATTATACAGTCTATCCGCCTCGCTCTGGAAACATATGTGCGGTCTCATCGGGCCTCTTGTACACAATCCAATTCCACTCTCGCTGTCAGCACTTGGGCGCCGTGTCATTAGCTTCGATCTCGCTGATGAGGAACGGCAGATGTTCGTTTTGTTGAGTCTGTCTTTGAATGCTTCTGGATATTACTCGCCGGTCTGTGATCCTGTGCGCGTTGGAAGAGGACAAGATTTTGCCGTAAACAAATATGGGCTCCTGACAGGCAAAGACAGTTTGTTATTTTGTTTGTGTGTTTGAAGAAATGCCTGGTTTTGAATCTAATTTAAATGGCAATAGCAGTGGTATCTGAGGTAGTATGGCGTTAAGCGTATCTATCTTGCATTTATTCAATTACAAGTGTTTTTTACTCAACAGTGGTGGAAAAAGTACTTGAGTTTGTTAACAAGATACTCAATTAAAATTAAAAGTAGCACATACAAATCCACTTAAGTAAAAGCAAAAGTATGTCACTCATACTATAAACTCAGTTGTGATGATCCTGATAAGAATTGTGAAGATTTATGGTCAAAGAAAGCGTCTGAATTGATGATTTCATTTTAGACAATAACAAAGTGCGATATATGTATACATTGTTAGAAAAAATTCCATGTTAAATGATAATGTTGACTAGTGCTGTGCGATGTGGTGATAAAAATCTAATCGTGAGTGCAATTTTTGTGAAATCGTGGTATCGTGATTCACTGTTTGTCTCTTTAATGCAGCTGTCTGTTTAAACACTCTTTTTCTCCTGTTGTTTAGCCTCTGAGCAGATGACTTTATTTACCTCTTAAAGACCAGGGCTGCGCAATTAAACCAAATCCACACAAAAAACGCAATTTTAAGGAATGCAGTTAGCGACTCACAAAGGCTGCAATTTTTGAAGTGCAATAATTTCTTCCACAAACAACAAAATGTGATGCGATAAAAATGCCTTCAAAAGCGACAAAACACGACTTAATGTACCAAAAATGCGACTAAAATACACAAAAATGTGACTAAAAAGTGACAAAATTGTGTTTAAAATGTGAATTTGAACAGATTCTTATTATTAAAACATACATTGCAAATCTAATCGCAATCACGCTGGTCAGAAAAATCAGAACTAGATATACAAAGTGAGCATGAATTCTTGATCAAATCGAAATCATGATCTGGCCCCAGGAAAATCGCCCAGCCCTAATTTTGACACTACTTTATGTGTGATCTGAAAGCTGAAATATTGTCATTCTAGATGGAAAATATTGTTAAAAAATGTTGTAAGTTGGTGCCGATTATGAGTCAGTTACTTATTTAATTCTCTGGAAACCATCTCTAATCAAAAACACAGAAAATGTTCTCTTAAGAGCATACAAAACCTCCACACGATAAATACTGAGCCTGAAAATCTCACAATACTCAATATAGTAATTATTGTGACAGGCATCTATCATTTTTAATTCTACATTTTTGTCAAAACTCTGTCTTTAACTCAAAACCTTTAAGCAGGATGTTACCTCAAGACCATTTCTGACCATCTTAAACCTCAAAGAAGTACTTTACATTTCAGTCCTGTTCAAAAACGTAACTGGAGTAGAAAGTACGGATACATGCGATGAAGTAAAAGTACAAGTAAAAGTACAATTCGCAAAAAGTATTAAGTAAAGTACAACTACCTAAACATTTTACAGTACTTTGTTACTTTCCACCACTGTTTCTCAAAAATACCTTAGTTAATCTTCATTAGCAGTGTCACCTTTCCACAGAACAGACTTGTAACTTATATTGTGTTATCATCCACGTCTATAAGAATATAGATACGTTTAATGCCATACTGTGCAGCATTCTAGGCAAAGCAATAACATCATATAAGAAAAGTTACATAATACAGTTTTAAAGGAGACTTACTGTGCTTTTTTCCAAGACTTAGTATTGACCTATATGACCTATAAGCAGATCATTTTATATTTTGTTCATTGTAAACCGCTATATTGATCCAAAACGGCGTAGTAATATAAACGGTCTTGTTCAAAACTGCAGGACTGATAAGCCCCGCCCCTTCATAGTGACATAAGCAGCAGACTGACGTTGTCTACATGTTTTTATCCATGAAAAGTAGCTATGTGACATCTGAGAACGTACACGTATCACTCAGAGTCTTCACACAACTTCGAGCAAGCTAACCACGAGGAACCACCGTCGTGACAAGGTTACAAGCTCATTACAGTTGATTTTGCAGAGTATGTGCCCTTTAAGTACCGGTCTTTGCGCAAACTACCACAGATTCCGTGCGATCCCTTCCTGTCGGCCAGTGATGTGACTTATCACTGCAGTATTTCCGTCTGGAGATGTATTGCACTTAACTCACTGCGTCGTCACTTAACTCAGTATTATCTGCCACGATAATGACACTATATATAATGGCTGGTGTAATACAAAAACGACTTTACGCCGCCCTTTCATTCATTCATCTTTTAGTGGCTATAATTAGAGTCAGGAGGATGCACAATGCTCCACAGATCTTTGACCATAAAGCCAGGCAACTAGATTTATGTAGCACATTTCATACAGAGATGCAATCGCAGAAGTGGATGGAACGTTTCGATTATGAAATAGAGGTTAAAATCGAGGTTTACGATTGAAAAAATGTAAAATAATAATCCACGTTTGTTAAAGTATATTGCAAAGTGCCAAAACATATGACTTCCTTAAAATTGAATTCTCATTATGAATAATAATCTTGATTTAAAACCGTTTTATGCACTGTACACCCCGTAAAATGGTTGTTAACATTAGTTCAATCTGGTCAGTCACTCTTCAGCACTTTTTGGGTTTCATCAAATGAGATTAACCAATAACTGATGTATGTTTGCAGTTGGTTGGACCTTATGTTAAAGGTGGAATGGAGGATTTCTCGCCGATTTGAAAATCTGCGACTGTCCTTTTTTTGAAAAAGCGCATGCGCAGGTTCCCCCTCCCTCCCGCCCTGTTTCTCCTGACTGAACGCCTAGCTAACCTCGTGAACGAGCACGCCCAGCAGCACTGCCCATGCGCATTTGTTTACAAGACGATTGGTGTCGCTTTCTCACGACAACCTCCGCGAAGAAGATTTAATAATACACTCCACATACAATAAGCTAAAAAAAGAGTCAGATAAACAGTTACCTGTCCAGCAGAAAGTTTGCAGCGGAGGCATCAGCCTGTTTTGCGCTTTCAATGCTCGCCAGCGCGTAAACGATTCCCCCAGAATAACACGCGTTTTGTTTCTTTCCTCTGCAGACTTTCGTCTCTTCTGTGAAAGCTCGAAAACAGTCTTTCTCTTTCGCTCCTCAGCCATTTCGGTACTTCGCGGATGAAAGTTTAGACCTACAATGACGGAACTCGCCGCTAACCTGCTACATAAACACACTAGCATATCAACCACGCATGCGCGGCCAGGGGAGCGAGCGTTTCCCCTGGACGAGCCTGCAGGCGTGCACTAGCACGCAGAGAATGATTGACACCTGAGCGGACCAGTTATTTGTGCTACCCACGAGGAAATGAGATTCTGATTTGTTGCCCGAAATCCTCCATTCCACCTTTAATGACTAATTGAAAAGCAGAATATTGAAACTGTGTTTACCCAACAATACAGCAAAGTAATAATTAAGACATATACGACAATACGTTTCTGAACGCTGGATGCATCCGCTTTCCTTCCTCATGTTGAACAAGCTCAGTTTTCTACTTAATTTCTTTTTTAAACCTGCATTTAATGTTCCTTTCGTTTCCTAATCGATTTTTTTCCACCCATTTTTTAGCCGTGGCACACTTTTTTGGTTGAAAACATGGCACACAACACTCCAAAATATGAACAAATCAGACCTGAACTTTCCTTTTTTGGTACATTTTTGTTGTTTTTGTATATGTTCAGGCCTGTCCAAAATGATAAACGATTCAATTAAATCCATGGGTGAATCCGTTCAACTAAAATTGGACACTTTTTCAAGGCACCACCAGTGTTCCCCGGCACACTGGCTGAAAATCAAGGTTTTAATCAGTACCATTTAACACAAAGATAGTACAATTTCTTCCTCCAAAGTCTGAATTCTAAACCAAACCAAACATACTGTGCTATTGAGTGCCTCCTGATCTCGGTTGCAACTCAATTAATTGATGACATAGGCCTGGAAGTGATGAAAAAAGGATAAAAGTGTTGCGTTATTGGAAATTATTGCGATTTGCGATATGGTTATTAAGATCTGCAATATCGATATTATTACGATATTTAAATACACTTTTTGCTGAAACTAATGATTATTTTAGTAGTCAACTAGTCAGCAATTGTTTCTATTGAACATTTTTAACCAAATAAATGTTGAAATATTGTGAATGAACGCTTCTAGATAGAGAATATAATAGAGGAAAATCACAAATGGTTCTTTTTTTTTTTGCCACTTGTCTTAGTTATAAAAGTCTTTAAGTTTGTGTTTTAGAGTTTAGTCCAGAGATCGATGACCATCCTCAAAATGACTGCAATTACTGTTTATAGTTGACAGGCTCCTTAAGTCCTGCGCAGATGAACTGTGTGGAGTTATGGAGCATGTCTTCAACATGAGCCTAAAGCTGAGGGTGGTACCACAGATTTGGAAGACCTCCTGTGTGGTACCAGTGCCAAAGACACCGCGCGCTAAAGACCTCAGCAGCTTCAGGCCGGTGGCTCTCACGTCCCATCTGATGAAGACACTGGAGAGGCTGGTCCTGGACCACCTCCGCTCCACCGTGAGCTCAGCCATGGATCCGCTGCAGTTTGCGTACCGGCCTGGCATTGGAGTGGAGGATGCCGTCATCTTCCTGCTGCACCGCTCTCTCTCTCACCTCGAGAACCCTGGCAGCGCTGTGAGAATTCTGTTCTTTGATTTCTCCAGCGCCTTCAACACCATCCAGCCACTGCTGCTGAGGGACAAGCTGGAGTCGGCTGGTGTGGACTGTGACCTGGCAGAGTGGATCCTGGACTACCTCACGAACAGACCCCAGTTTGTGAGAGCCGGGATTGTGTGTCTGACACTCTGACCTGCAGTGTGGGGCGCCGCAGGGCACTGTCTCGCGCCCTTCCTCTTCACCCTCTACACCTCGGACTTCAGACACAACACGGACAGCTGTGTTCTGCAGAAGTTCTCTGGCGACTCTGCCATCATCGGACTCATCACGGACGGCGATGGCGCAGAGTACAGAGGAAAGTAACGCGGGACTTTGTGGACTGGTGTCAGCAGAACCACCTCCTCATCAACGCGGGAAAGACCAAGGAGATGCTGGTGGCCACTCCACTGCCCCCTCACCAGTGAACATCCAGGGAAGGGACATTGAGAGAGTGGACTCATACAAGTACCTGGGTGTTCATCTGAACCACAAACTGGACTGGACTCATAACACAGACGCACTGTACAGGAAGAGTCAGAGTCGGCTCTACCTCCTGAGGAGACTCAGGTCTTTTGGAGTGTCAGGGCCTCTCCTGAGGACCTTCTACGACTCTGTGGTGGCATCAGCCGTCCTGTGCGGTGTGGTCTGCTGGAGCAGCAGCATCACAGAGAGGGAGAGGAAGAAGCTGGACAAGGTCATCAAGAAGTCCAGCTCCGTCCTGGGCTGTGCTCTGGACTCAGTGCGTGAGGTGGGGAACAGAAGGGTCCTGGCTAAACTCACGTCTATGCTGGACCATGAGTCCCACCCTGCAGGACGCTCTGTCTGCCCTGGAGAGCAGCTTCAGTGACAGACTGATTCACCCTCGCTGTGTGAAGGAGAGGTTTCGCAGGTCTTTCCTTCCTGCTGCTGTCAGACTTTACAATGAACACTGTTAGCCCTGAACATGTGTCATTCACCCGCTACAATCATGTGCAATATAATTTATCATACTATTAATACACTTTTACCTCACTATAGTCACTTACTGTATATAACAATACACTTAAGCCACTTTAGTTACCATTTTTACTGTAAATGAGAGTGTGCACTTTATACTTTATATTGTATTTTTTTTTTTTTTTTTTTTTTTTTTTTTTTTATGACCATGTTTATTTATCCTATTTTATTGCATGCGCCTATTTCTTTCATTCCTGTCCTAAACTGTGTGTTGCAACAGTGGAATTTCCCCATTGTGGGACAAATAAAGGATCTCTTATCTTATCTACTAGTCGTGATTATTCCGCTAATTGTTGCAGCCGTATTTTTGATGCAATAACGTCCAACAATTTGTCCAACCAACAAATACAAAACCTAGGCTAATTTAGTTTGAAAAAGCTAGATTTTATTCACGATATTCATATTCCTTTTCAATGTATTCATTTTAAAAACAGAACATTTCTATCAGACGGAAGACTTTGACGTAACTGATGTATTTTGTCTGTTGCAGTATCGTTTTTGCATCAGCCAATATTGCGAAATCAATATTTTTGCGATATATTGTGCAGACCTAGTGTCATTTATAGCTTTTTAGCCTGTATTGTTATCGTAAATTGTTGCAGCTGAATCCTAATTTATGCCACACTTCTGTCCCTGTTTGGTGTAACAGTGTGTAACTCTCATAAGGTCTTTTCCTACCGGCGCCAGAGAAGAGCAGGTACTTAGCCCCATGTTCAGTCACACATAATAATTCTCATCCAATAATCCCGGTCTCCAGAGGCTAATAGAGCGGATCTACCAACCAACCAGTAAGATAATCCTGTGCCACAGCAGGGCCCTACGGAGCCCCAGCTAGCTTAGCCTTAGCCACCGCTCGCAGCCGGCAGATGGTGTTTTCATATCATGTTACAAAGTGTGCACTCCAAAGTGAAAGGTCCGCTCCGAGCATATGTCTCTCATGAATACACAAAGACGAGGAGATGAGCTCTTTGTTCGCACGTTTGAGTGTTTTATAATATACCGAATACAATTACGAGAGTTCTCAGGAAAAAGCCTCGAGTACTTAACGTCTATATTAGCTTTGCATTTGATAATTATAAGCATGTAATCTGAAATGGAAGATGTAGAATGAGGGAAAGTTAAAGAACACGTTACTTTCTACCAGGGAGGCGTTACCTCATCATGACTGGTCTTAACACTGCACCTTCTGGCAGCAGAGGGAATTACCCCGAGCAAACAAACAAAAGCTAGCTTGCCCCAACTTGCTTTAAAAAGTGTGAAATTGCAATGAACAGGATTTTATGGTGTAGAAATGTAAAGAACTTGTATGGATGAACTTAAAAAACAGCAACAGGAAACCCTGTACAGAATTCTCCCATTGATGTTTCAAATCTGGGAAATTTGAAACAGTATTTTGTGAGGTTCACAGAAGGAACAGAGAAGACAACCTTGTAAACAGGATAACGGAGACAAGCATGAATGAAGCAAAATACAACTCCATGTATGATTTTCATTAGGGAACAATGTATGGTTAAAAAAAAAAAACTAACATTTTAGATTATGTCACTGTGGCAATTCCTTGGTTCCATGTTTCCTTGTACAGTTTTCACAATTACACCAAATTCTTAGGTTCTTGCAGCGATAATTCCTCTTTACGACTAAGTATATGGAATGTATTAGATGAAATTCTTGACACTTAACGCAATTCCGACTTGCACGTTTCCCAATACACGACATGTGACCCCAAACAAATATGAAATGACTGAAATCAATACGTGTATAATTGTGATTTATTGACTGATGTGGTGCTTGAAATGAAAATGGTCAAACTCATTTGCAGGCACGCAAACTCTCCACTTTCTCTCCATACAAGAGAAACATAAGCAGACATGTAAAAGGATTTCGGTCCAAAGTTGTTGAACGTAGGCACTTAGACCCAATCGTTTACTATTGGGTCTACTATTTTGTGGAATTGTTAAGTTTAAACACAGTTGGTGAAGAGAGAAAGATGGAGAGGTTTCTGTGCTGCTTTAAGAAGTGTTGTAAAAGCTGAAATGACAGTATGAAGAAAAGGAGAGAAGGTCCATTTTTATGCATTGTTTGGATGACTTAATAGGTCGGTTTAATAATTTCTTCTTTGTCTCAAGTTTGTGTGAAAAGCGAGACATGTTTTGCAAGATTATTGAGTTTAAAAATGTAATTCTTTCTGCAGCTAGAAGTACTGTATTTGCTTAATCTTGTCACTGAATGCACTGTAAATGAAAAGTTAGTTGGTTTTATACAAAACTCAGTAAAGCTGGGTGATAAGGTGATGAAAATAGAATGGTGAGCTCGTCCCTGAGACAATCTGCTCATTTTGTGAAATCGTGGTATCGTGATTCACTGTTTGTCTCTTTAATGCAGCTGTCTGTTCAAACACACTTTTTCTCCTGTTGTTTAGCCTCTGAAACCTCTGAGCAGATGACTTTATTTATCGGCTAGGGCTGCATAATTAAACAAAATCGACACAAAATCGCAATTTTAATGGATTATCAAATCGCAAAGGCTGCAACTTTTGAAGTGCAATCATTTCATCCACAAAGGATAAAATGCCTTACTTAGATTTGGATAAAAAACTGCTAACGCTGTAGTTTGGATTTGTACAAACATGTTCTGAAACATGAAAAAAAAGCAACAAAAAATGCATTCAAAAGCACCAAAAACGTGCCCACGAACAACAAACGCAACTCAGTGTTCCAAAATGCAACTAAAAAGTGATAAAGATGCATTTAAATATGACAAACACAACTGAATGTGACAAAAATGGGACTAAAAGCGACAAAATTGTGTTTAAAATGTGAATTTGAACCGAATCCCATTATTAAAACATAAATCGCAAATCTAATCAGATTCAGATTCAGATTCAGAAAACTTTATTGATCCCAGAGGGCAATTCATTTGCAGCATTTCCCAGAGCAGTTCATACACATACACACAAAACACACACTGCGTGAGTCCATTTCACAGTTACAACAATATTAAATACAATAAAATTAGCAAATACTGCCATTCAAATTCAACAGTTTAATCGCGGAGGGCACGAAGGAGTGGGAAAAACGATTTGTTTTCCTCACTGGCGCATAAAAACGGCGCCCTGAAGGCAGGGTGTTGAGGCTGTCCCAGGATGCTCTTTGCTTTATTCAGCACCTGCTCCTCCCACAGAGAGTGAAGGTCCCTCAATTTGATGCCTGTAATTTTTGAGCAGGTTTTAACAATTGCCTGCAATGTATTTTTGTCTTTCAAGGACAATCCGTGGAACCAGCAGATAAAAGAAAAAGTAAGAAGGCTTTCAATAAAAGAACAATAAAAATTATTAAGAATGGTTCTGTTTACATTAAAAGAGTTTAGTCTCCTCAGCAAGTACATTCTCTGCTGTCCTCGTTTAACAATGGACTCTGCATTCAGGTCAAATCTCAGTTTGTTGTCAATTAAAGTTCCAAGGTATTTATAACTCTCGACGACTTCCACCTCCTCGCCATGGATGACACTAACACTGTGTGAAGGGGCACGTCTGAAGTCTATTTCCATGTCCTTTGTTTTAGAAACATTTAAATCAAGAAAATTGTCCTCACACCATTTTACAAATTGTACCAGAGCAGGCCCATGGTTGGCCTCAGATCCTGACAATAGGGTCACCAGAACTGTGTCATCGGAAAATTTTATGAGAAAACTGTTCTCTTCAGAGGATCTGCAGCTGTCTGTGTACAGGATGAAAAGTAGAGGTGAAAGGACGCAGCCTTGGGGAGATCCTGTGTTAGATATGGAGGGAGGAGACATTTTTCCATTCACAAACACACGCTGAACCCGGTCAGTAAGAAAATTTAAAATCAATAAGAGCAGCTGGTCTGGAAGGTTAAAATCTGAAACCAGTCTTTGGATCAAAAAAATGTGAGGCTCCATTTTTATTAAGGGCAGAGGAAAAGTCTGTAAATAAAAGTCTCACATGTGCCCCAGTGTTTTCAAGGTGCTTGTAAACAGTGTTCAGTAAGTATAACTTGGCATCTTCCACTCCTTTTTTAGGCTGATAAGCAAATTGCAGTGGATCGAGTTTCCCTTCAGTTAAAAGCAAAATATTAGACTTTAAAATATGTTCAAAGCATTTCATGACAAGTGATGTGAGTGCCACTGGTCTGAAATCTCTCAATTCCTTAGAGTTGTTTGTTTTGGGAAGCGGTATCACCGTCGATGTCTTCCACAAAATGGGAATTTCACAAATATCAACACACTTTTGAAACAATCTACTAAAAACAACACTGAGCTGAGTGGCACAGTGGTGAAGGGTGCGCCCACAGATGGCGTCAGGGCCCTTTGCCTTCCCTTCCTTTACTTTTTTAAATAAGGCACAAACCTGATTTTGCGAAATCACAATTTCATTAACAGGTTTAAGAGAATTCCTACATTCAGACAATTTTTCTAGTAGATGTGTTCTTTCAAAACGAGAGAAAAAGGAGTTAAATGCACTTGGCAACTCAAAGTCAGGCAACCCGTCAACAGTAACTGGTTTTCGGTCCTCTTTTTGAAGGCTACTTGAGGCCATGTTCTTAATACCCCTCCAAGCTGCTCTCAGGTCACCACTACTGTACTGGGCTTCCACTTTTTCCTTGTATTTTAGTCTGGCCTTTCTTAAATCCCTTTTTACCTCCCTGGAGACTTCCTTTTTCTCCAGTTGGTCACCAGTGCAGTAGACCACTTTCTTTTTATTTATTGTTGATTTAAGCTCCTTTGTTACCCATGGTTTGTTATTTGGATAAATAACAACCTTTTTAGATGGGACAATGGAATCAACACAAAAAGTGATGTATGAAGAAACAGATTCGCATAAGTCATTGATATCATCACATGCGTCAAAGAAGCAGTCCCAGTCTGTACATTCAAACGAAGCTTGGAGAGTAGAAATGCTGTCCTCTGACCAACATTTCACTGATTTTTCCACCCGTGGCAGACGCCTGAATACAGGGTATACCGTGGCATAAGGTACACGCAGTTATGATATGATGATCCCAGAGGAGGGAACGGAAGGGACTTGTACGCACCACTCACGGTGCCGTAACATAAGTCCAGGGTCATATTCCTCTGTGTTGTGGTACATGTGACATACTGTTCATATGTTTTAAGAGTCACACCAAGTCTGCAGTGATTTAAGTCCCCTAGAATGAATTTCGGGGCATCGGGACAGATAGTGTCAAGACGGTGCGTGACGTCACCAATCAGCTGTGCAGCGGCTGCAGCGTCAGCACAGGGATGCACGTAAACAACCGTAAAAAAGAGCTGTTTGAACTCTCGCGGCAGGTAAAAAGGTCGAAGAGAGATCGATAATAGTTCGACATCAGGAGTACAGATCCTTTCTCTCACTATAACAGTGTTACAGTACCTTTTGTTTACGTAGCAGCAAACTCCTCCTCCACGCGTCTTGTTGGTGATTTCCTTGTTTCGGTTCAGTCTGAGAGGAGCCCCAAAGCCCCTCAGGGATAAATCCTCATCTTTATCCGAGTCGGTGAGCCAGGTTTCGGTGAAGACGAGTAAGCAGGCATTCTTGACTTCTTGCCTGACCGTGGCCCAAGATTCCAGCTCATCGATCTTGTTTCGGATTGACTGTGCGTTCCCTAGAAGGATGGAGGGGAGCGCAGGTAGTTTGCGGCGATCCTGCAGGCTCATCTGTTTTAATCTTCGGTGTATTCCACCTCGTTTTCCCCTTTTACGCCGCCCAGTTTTAGCAGCCGTGCGGTGAAGCTCCGGTGGGATGTCCGGCGGTGGCACGACAGTTTTCGGGGAGAACTGGAGCTGGATTAAGGACTCTCGGCTAAAGGTAATGCGCGGTAGAGCACCTTCCCAGAGCGCGCTCGGTTCGTTCGTCCCATGACTCGAACAAAACATGATAAACAGTGCGCATAAGAGCAACAAGTAGTCCAGTTTGAGAATCCACATTGTTGATCAATTTGAAACGGTGACACGCCAATCACACAGACAAAAGTTCATAGAAATCAATCACTGCTCGAGGTAGCTACCCGGGTCGCACGCTGCGGAGCGTCCCCGGAAGTTAATCGCAATTGCACTGATCAGAAATATCATGATTAGATATTCTTTTGCAGCTCTATTATCTGCAATAGAAAAATACAAAGCGAACACAAATCATGATAAAATCCAAATCATGATCTGGCCCCAAGAAATTTGCGATTGTTTTTTTCGCCATATCGCCCAGCACTGAAACTTTCATAAAACATTTTTAAAATCCTGGCTCATGCTGTTGTTCTTCTGACATGTCCCCGAGTCTACATAGCATCAGATTCAACAGCCTGATTGATTGGGTCCACACTCACCCATGGGCCCCTGGGGATTCCATACCATTACACGACGGCTGCGGTTTGGATTTGACAGCGCTTTGAAAATCCAGCGCGTGTCAACGTTGGCTATTTCCCTTTTTCGAACGTCGCTCCGCTCCCATGCAATGAATCACATTTCATGCTCCAGCCATTTGTCTTTATTATGTGCCCTTGTCCTTAGCGTTTGACTGTGCCATCTCCTCGGGGCGCAAGTCCAATAACATCACAAACATGAGCGGAGGAAAGCTAGGTTTGCCAGGGCCGGGACTACTGCAGAACTCACTGGTCATTAGAAAAAGGTGCATTGGTTTAAGATGTCGCGCGTATATGTTGTTACCGCTGTCACGTTGGAGGTTTGCCGAATGTCTCTGCCCGCTCTCTCCCCGTTTCGCCGTTAGCTGTACTGTCAACTAAAAATAGCACAAAAAGCTGTAAGGTTAAGGCTATGAAGGTTATTAATTCAGGATTGTTTTGTTTTTTCTTCTTTGTTTCCTTTTCTTTCGTTTTTTAACATTGCATTTAAGAGATGCTAAAATCAGGGTAGTCAAAGGTATCAAAATCAGATACTAATTTGTACTAAAAGTAGATTTGATCTAGTATCATTACTAAAGAAATCCGATATAGGCCACTATCGGAAGTATTAGACCTCATGGTTATGCAAAGAAAGACCTGTTATTTTGTATTGAAAATTACTATTGTCTGACAAAAAGGCAATTTTTATAGTTATTTTAGTGTCAAAATCTGTATCGGGTATCAAGCCTATTCCTTAGAATCAAAATTGAGTTTGAAATTTTACTATCGTGACAACACAGCAATAATTTAGAACTGCTATGAGTTTAGCCAGAATTCAAATGTAATGTGTCTGGCAAACAAATTATATCACAGTTTCCTTGGAGCTGGATCACGCTTTCAATTTTATTCTGATTCATGTAAACTGCAGGTAAATAAAGGCCTCTGCTTCTTTTGAAGACTCACCCTTCACTGAGATTGGTTGAATTCAGCTGTCACTCACTCAGAGCGTTGCAGGGGCTGACCACAATGAGAACTGGGTGGAGAATAGTGCGTTTGAACAGACTGCTGCACCGAATAGAGAAACAGAATCACAATTTGATGATGTGACCAAAATAGATGAGATCACGATTCGATGTTTACCATCATATTCATTTATTAACCTTTATTCAACCAGTGAAGAACTTGCCTGGCCTCCATTCAAATCTCCATGTGTTATTTAATACCTGAGATGCCGCCACACAATTTGACTTCAGCGGGGCGGGACAAACATGCGTCAATCAGACAAACAGCCGACGTGACGACAGCGCCACAAAAGCATGGTTTATGCGTGAAAGGCAGCAGAGAGCGGTTGTCAGTCGAAAAAAAAAAGGTGTGTAGTTGTAAAGCTTCCTCTCGCTGTGGTTTTAACGACACGTCCTGGTCTTTTAAAAGAGAGGAGCCCTGAACATTTTCTCTGTTATGGATGCCATCTTGCTTGTTATCGCTTATAATCGCGGCACACGGATATGACGTTCTCCTCTCACGGCTCTGATTGGCTCGATTGCCGCAGAATAAAGTAAGTGGAAGGGGTTTAGCGATCATGCCCACACCCACTTTCTTTCAAAACTGAAAGATATTGAAAGATAGTGGGAATGCTGGTCAGGCTAGGGAAGAACCCACTGACATTGAGACCTCGTTTTCAAGGGTGACGTGGGGTAAACCATACCGCCAGACCCTACTTCCACAACTGAAATTGTTTTTCGCTATTACTACTAGTACTACTGCTGAGGTCTTTGATAAGGCGCTTGTAATTCTTTATCTGCCAGAAAGGGGAAACGAAGACAGAAAATGCAGTTTGTGTCAAATGCCCTTGAGTCAAAGTTATGTAAACTACTTTACAGATAAAATACTCTACATTCATTACAATGCATTTGCTCACAATGGGTCAGAACAATTGATTGCTTTGTAGTGTCAATCTCAAGCTTATGAATTTAATAAGGTTTTACTCGGGACTTTATAAATAAACAACATCCAAAACAGGACTAGAAAGAAGCTGTTCTCAGGGTCACACTTGTTCCAAAGCACAGCAGTTAATTAGCATGATCTAGTTGGAGGCAAATTAGTCTTTTTTTTTTTTCCTTCCACATTTAGCCCGGGAAGTAATTTGTCTTTGCTATAGCAGACATTAGGTATACATTAGCTTTGAAAAAAAAAAAAAAAAAAAAGAAATACGCACAGAACAGTGGTGGAGCACAGATGAAGCTCGGGGACTCTTATTTAGCTTGTTAATTAGCTTGAACCTTTTGATCCCAATTTGAAAACTCGCCACGTTGCGCTGCCGCCTCCGTTTGTGCCTTGCCCTCCAGCCTGATAAAACCATGCTTTATTCCTTTTTAAACAGTAATGCTGTCCAAGCTAATGCGGCGCGCTCGTACTCACTTCTCCTCACCGCGCCGCTGTGTGTCACCTTGGTTAATCCTGACGTTCACGCTCTTATGGAATCAACGGACGTCTGTATGAATCGACAAAAAATACTACAGAGACCTGTAGATTTGACCAAGTTTTATGACCAGAAATAAAACAAAAAGAGATATTATTATTCTGTATTTTTCACCCATTTTAGTCATTGTTATTCATAAAATTTTGAGTATATTGTGGCTTGATTGTAAAAAAGCTTGGTGGTGTAGACTGAGGAGTGCGTCATATGTTCATTAAAAAGGGTGTATTGTTTAACTGTGGTATCAAAAGTGAAGTGTTATTCGCTATGAATTACAAGAACCTTCTATACTTGAGCTTGCAGGCAGTAATAATCGAAGTACAAGCTGAAAAACTGACTTTGAAAGTTGGGTAGAGGAAACGGAAAGATCTAATCAATATCAGTGAGCTGAAGAATACAAAAAAAAGAAAAGAAAAAAGTAACAAATGAGACTGCTCGCTTAAAACAACGGGGAATGGTACATGGGAATATACTTTGACGCAGCCAGTTGTGGATTTTTAAAGTCTTTACGACAGGTTCTTACGACGGAGTATAAGGGCCATTTGGGGGAAAAAAATAAAAATGCGGACATTACGAGAATAAACTCGTAAAATTTCGACATTAAACTCGTAATTGTATGACTTTTTCTGGATTCGACTTTATTCTCATACATTTACGAGAATAAAGTCGTAATATTACGAGAAAAGTCGTAATATTACGAGAATAAAGTCGTAATATTACGAGATTAAAAATTGTAATATTACGAATAAAGTCGTAATATTACGAGATAAAAAGTCGTAATATTACGAGATTAAAAATTGTAATATTACGAGATTAAAAGTCGTAATATTACGAGAATACAGTCGAAAATGTGTATGAAGCCAGTACCTGTGTTATGGAGATATGGAGCATTTTGTGCGGTTATACGTTGAACTAGGGTTTACATTACAGAAATACTGTGTCTTTTAGCACAGCATCACCACATTATCATTAGTTTAAGGACTTTGAAGCGACAATGCAGACGCTTTGGGTTTGTTTTGGTCGGAAGAACCAAACAGATTTGGAAGAAATAGCTTCTTTTCGTAATATTACGAGATTAAAAGTCGTAATATTACGACTTTTAATCTCGTAATATTACGACTTTATTCTCGTAATATTACGACTTTTAATCTCGTAATATTAAGAGATTAAATGTCGTAATATTACGACTTTTTTCTCGTATTCTTACGACTTTTAATCTCGTGAAATGTATGAGAATAAAGTCGAAGCCAGAAAAAGTCATACAATTACGAGTTTAATGTCGAAATGTTACGAGTTTTTTCTCGTAATGTCCGCATTTTTTTTTTTCAGTTGGCCCTTATACTCCGTCGTAGGTTCTCAACATTTTCTAATTATGACTATTAGTTTTACATTTGTGGAGTTGCAGTTTGTGAAGAAATTTGAAAAATAAAAATTACAGGAAGTAGTGCTGAGAACGGAACACCTCTACCTGTGATGTCATCAAAAAGCGACATGCCTTTGTAAAAACTGACACAATATACACACAAAAGACACAATATTTTGACAGTTTAAAGAGTCATTCAACAAAATAAAGTCGCTATCAGGTATTCATATTTGTCAAATCATAACTATTGTGTAATCTATGTGGATTGTGGCCCTTGTTTTCAAAATGGTTGCCGGGTAACAGTTATGGAATTACCTCTATGTCATATTTGCTGGCCATGTCCAACCAGGAAGTCACATTTTAAACTGTCGAACTGGGGATAAACAGGCAAAATGTTTGGTAAAATATAATCATGTTCACTTTGTTTTAGTGAAATGTGCAGTCTAATCTGTCATGTAGACTTGAAATAGTTGACTAAAGAAATTCTCCGTCGACTAAAGACTTGCCCCATCGACTGATTAGTCGACTAAAATATCGGCAAAAATATCAAAACTATGACGTATCTCCATGTAGCCGACCCGAACTGCACTCAAAAGATCATTATTACACAGGAATTTATGCAAAAGCAGCAGAAAAATACTAGGAAACCGTGTTGGACTCCAAAATCTTCAGCTAACTCACTCCATATCTTTTCTCTTCTTTGCTGTTTATTCCATATAAATCCTTTAAATCTAAATAAAATAATTAGCTGATTAATAAAAACATTGGTCGATTAAGACACCATAAACCGATTAATTGATTAAACGACCAAAGGATTACAACCCTAGTCTCCAGTCACTTTTGTGTTTGAGAGACTGTCTGGTATATTTGCACTTTTTCAGGCTTAATTCTTCAGCACTGGCCAATGTTTTGTTTTGTTGGTGAACACTTTAGTGTGAAGAGGGCTTTGCACAAATGGGCCAGCACTGTTTTTTTATGGGCTTGTGGTAAAACAGGGCCATGATTGAGTTTGTAGTAAATGTACTTATTTATTTAAGATTTTTTGGTCCAAAAGCTTTATTTGACAAGACAGTTGTCGCGTGAAATGAGGAGAGAGCGACATAGACACTCAGCAAACATCTAAGGCAGGAAAGTTGAGTTTGTAATACATTTAAATGACATAATTGAAGGACACACATCTACATACATACATCTTGGCCAAAAAAAGACATCATCAGAGTTTATTAGCCATTGGTTTCTCTGGATTCGAAATGATCAGTGTCATGAAAAAACTTGTATCGTTCTATTTCTAATCTCAAAACAACAACAAAGACATTAACACCATGCACAATTCCTCCCCGTCACCGCGCCAAACCTGCTCACCTCTGTCTCCCTCGCTAACTCTCAGTCCTGCTCATACATTACAATAACCAGGACCTATTCTTCTCGGAGCAATCAGGCGAGCAGACAGTGCAGGTATCAGCTGCGCCGCACACTTTTAAATCCCATTTAACTCCGGCTAAGGACAATGAATGGAGTCTGACACTTTTCTCATTTTGCCCTTTTAATCAAGCGCTCATTGTTGGAGGTGCGCGCCAAATGTCAGGTCCTGGTTGCGCGCCGCTCCTCAAATTGCCGTAGCATGACTTTAGGGAGATTTGGTTTAAGGGGAGGAATAAGAGGAGCTGGCGTGGAGTCCCTGGAGCGTAGGCAACAGCAGGACTTCCTAATCAACTGTGAGAGAGACAGAGCCGCGGTGTGTGCCCCAGAGAGGGAGAAATAAGCAACAGATAAGACAGAAGCACTCCAGGCCAGGGAACGCTACAAATGAATGGCTATTACTAGAAATATGTCCCAGAACAACAAGACTGGAGGAGGACGTGTTTAGAGAGGCACAGTCGACCTTTCTTCACCCAGGAGACGACGATCTAACTGTCTCTAAAAACTCTTGGTTTGACTGTTTATTTGAGTGTTGCTAAATCAGATCTGTGCATTCAAGATACTGAGAATACAAGGTTATCTGGAGCATTCTTGAAGTTGAAATCTGAAAGGCGAATGTGGTGTTGGTTGCTAAGTATTTCTTTTTGTGTTAGTGTGACGTTTGAATGTCAAGGGTGAGAGGTACAGTATGTAAGTTTATTGTGCAAGTGGTCCTATGTGAAATAGTTATATTTATATAATGTTTTTCTTCTATATTTGGAGGGCACTCAAAGCGCTTTACATAAAAGAACCACCAGCGCACAGAGAAACTTGAGGCAAAGGAGCTGTTTTGCTCCAGGACACAACAATAATAAAGGCATGCTATTGTTGCGCTCCGCAGTTCTTGCTTTTGAAAGTGTTCGGTGCAGGTGGATAAGAAAACAAGTGTTCAATTTAGAGATCTCAGTTTGAAAGCTCTTTGTAGTTTACTTAAATTATTGTAAAATTTAAATAGAACCCGATTTAAAAGTGTTGCCACAATTTGTTGACATACTAGATACAAAACATATTTTGGATATCTTGATTAGTATTTAATTAAACTATTTTACTGAACATTGCAGTAAAATAGCCTTTTTTTTAAACTTAAAATTATAACATATCAGACATAATTTGGTCATCAAATCCTTCTGCACGATCCGTCAAAATCTTGTTAAATACTGTCTTGTAAAGAGTGGTGTCTGTCGGTGCGAAAATTGTTGATCTTAATGTTGGAGAAAAATGCTTTTTGAGAAAACAGCCATTGAAGTTACAAAAAAATGAAATAGTAAAACATAGTTTTGTGCAGATTGGACAATCCTGTTGTTTCCATTTGGAAGCTTTGAAGTTGAGAAAGCAAACTGAAATTGGGGGAAAAAAGAGTTTTGTCTACAAGAATGGCCTGTTGTACTTTGGATTTTTTGGAGTTTCCATGAATTTTCCACTAACAGCAATAATTGCACCCTTCAAACAAAAAAAATTATTTAAAATTATCGATTTTGACCCAAATGGTTTAATCCGGTCTGCATCAGGTCCACCCCATGTCTACCTCTAACTGTATGTCGTAAATTGAAATGGGATGTTTTGCCCCATCACCGCCAATAACAACACCACCTCTGCCACCGTGGATTGTGTTTGGACCTCCGGGGGTTACCTCTGTAGCCCCTGAGCTCATCCCTGCCCTGATGGATGGCCCGGAGGTTGGAAGCCAATGTCAATTTAGTTAACACAGCCAATACCCCAAAGATTCCACTCAGCACTCGCTCTGTGCAGCCTAGACAATCTCAGACCGTCTCCCCTGTCTCCGCCGATGTTTTACTGTCTGCCGATCCGCTGTCCAGGTTTGCCTCCTTCTCCTCCCCCCTTTCCCCGTGAGGTGGTTAACCGCAAAACCGTTCCCTGGTGATTGATTTGTGCACCAGCTTGTCTGCATGAGATATATGGAGGAAGACAGATTACCGGTGACAGGAGAGGAGACACGGGGGAGCTCCGTGGGTGGGGTTTGGTGAAGCCATTAGTATGAATTAAGGGCCGTAATGTGAAACCGCAAATGAACTTAGAGACCGGCAGGTTTGGACCGGGGGGGGGGGGGATGGGGGGTGGGCAGGGGGTACATGGTGGCTGTCATAGTAACCGCCGCGGGGTCCTGCGACGGTGGGGTTCAGGATGTGAGGGGAGATTAGGAGGTTTATTTCACAAATCGGTTCTGAGTCACTGAGAGAGAATGAGGCAGTTATATTGTTTTGTTAAATTTGGCCAATATAAGTGTAATGTAGTTAAGAATGCTCATCTGGTGAAAATGAAGACTTAAATAATGATGCTATGTTTACATTTGAGCAGAAGATTTGAGTCTTCATCTGGACCTAACAAAGATCAAACTTAAAGAAGACATATTATGCTTTTATTATTGTACTGTAGCATACATAAATCATTATTTTACATTTTGTTCATTGTAAACCATAATATTGATCTAAAAACAGTTGGATTATAGATTATAGAAGATGGCATTTCACTGAAGCAAACGGCAAATTTCGATTTTCACGCTTTTTGTTGTTGAAAAATTAACATTTTTGAGTGGCATGTATGACTTGGATGATGTTTGTTTGAATAATTACAAGTAAACACAGAGCGGAAACAGGAGGTCGATGAAACGCTGAAATGCAGGACAATGCAGGATTACTCCAAATGCATGAAGCGAATGATCAGGGAACACACTTATATGCTTCAAACCTTATAAAAGTAAATGTTGCTGTACATGTCCCCCTTAATTGAATTACCATAAGCAACCTGATAGTTATTCACATTATGAAATACATGAATAGCTTTTTATTATAATACATGAATATATTGGTAAATATTGGTGATGTACACAGTTATTTAGTACATTTTACTGTGTATTTCCATTGCTTTATGAGATGATAGAAAATAGTTACTCCTCATTTGGCGTAATGTACACATTTCTCTGGAGTAAACGTATTCAAGTATAATATAGAGCATATGTACGTATCAATCCTTCCATTAACAAGTCATGTGTGAATGGAAAAATGATCTGGGGTCTTATTAATAAAACTTTATGTGGAATTCTTGCTAAAAGTATATGATCGGACGAAACAAAAGCTCAGATAAGTGTCCTCAAACTTCTTCCTCACGCAAAGTTGAGTATTTTTCGACCTTATCGCTCATTTCCTCAGAAAGTTTTCATTTTAAAGATCACGTACGTAACATTTTTGTATGTACGCCTGCTTTGTAAATAATGGTACTTTTGACGCCGGTGTCTAGTTTTGTTTACACAGCGATCAAGATAACTAATCACAATCATTTAGTCTGCCGTGAACACAGATTTTGAAATAATGTGTTTTCATTATTTGCTTTTCTCGGCTGTAATCTCTGAGATGCTCTTCTGCCGAAATAAAAGGAGAATTAATTGTGAAAAAGCTGCTTAATATTCACATGAAAATCAGGAAATGCCTCTAATTGCTTTTCACCAAGAGAGCACATAATACCACGAAATTCCGCCTCTGTGTAAATAGTGTGCAATCAGCTACTATTATCTGGTTTGATGAAAAGGATCAATTGGAGTAAAGCTGCTATAATCATATGCAAATCCTGCTCGACATCTGTGCTTTATTAGGCTGATTATTTTCCACTGCTAATGCAAACAGTATATGGACTTCTACGTCGCCAGTGGAATCAGAAAACCCTCCAAAGATTCATCGCACTAGGGTTAATTGAAAGTGTATTAGAAAAGGACGCCAAATCCATCCATTCTCAAACAGTTTATTATAAGCACTGCGTTCTTCTTTATTCCAGCGGGGTGCCACTCGTTTGCCAATAGTCCACTTACCTGAAAAAAATATTACTGAAAATCATTAAAGAAAAGCAAAAACGTTAATGAATAAAGTTTCTAGTTGCATTTTCTAGTTGCATTCTTCTAACATTTCAGGTTTCCATGATTTCCGAGGACATTAAATTGATTTACTAGAGACTGATATTAACCCTAACATATGGGTGCCTTTTCAAGATAACAGTATGGGATAAAAATAAAGTTAAGCCACTGCTGGTACAGAAAAAAAAAAAAAGTCATACATATTTTCTCTGTTTGTTGCTAGGAGAGCACGAAATTATGAAAACTCTGTGTATTCAATATGAACATTAGTGTATTGTGTATTTCATAGGGCTGTACAAATCATAATTGGAATTCAAGTGGACACAATTAACAAATCGCAAAGGCTGCAATTTTTGAAGTACAATAATGTCCTCCACGATCAACAAGATAGCCTGTTTTACTCTGCAATAAAACTGCACAACACTGTAGTTTAGATTTGTTAAAACACTCTCAGAAAAAGGCAACAAAAACGCAACTTAAAGCGGCAAAAATACAGCTAAAAGCAACAAAATTGTGGCAAAAAGTGTCAAAAATGCCACTAAAACGTGACTAAAAGCGACAAACACACAACTAAAAGTGACAAAAACATGACTAAAAGTAAGAAAAACATGATAATCAGTGACAAAAACAGGATTAAAAGTGACAAAAACAGGACTATAAGTGACAAAAAACGCAACAAAACATGACAAAATGAAAAAAACATTTGGACAATTGATTCTTTTATTAGTTTGTCAGTTCGCATTTCAGTCTTTTTGTCAATTCTCCTTGCTGTGTTTACAATGTGAACTTCGAACACAATCCAATTATTACAAACATAAATCGCAAACCTAATCAAATCGCACCCAAGTCGTGCAGCTCTTTATTTGAGTCCTAAAAAAGACTAAAAGACTAAAAAACAGGGCTAAAAGAACCAAACAAAAACTTAAACAACACATTATAATAGGACTAAAGTAGGACCAAACCGGGCCCAAACAAGTGCAAGTGAAAACGCAAGTGTTGTTTACTTCTATGGTACGCCTATCGCAAACGTAACTAATTGCAATAATACATACAACAGTCCATATTACGACTAGTAAATTGGATTGTGTATGTGAAGTTCGTTGGCCCGTACCGCTCCTCCGCCTTAACAAACTAGACACTTGCCTTTCTCCTTAACTCCAGCCTAGCCTCTTTCCACTTGAATGTTTTTCCATTTGCATCAGGGCGGTCTTTGTTAGCCTGATTGCAACTGGAAGGAAATTTATAACATTGACCACATTTAAAATAATTGGCATCACGCTGGCATCACGGAATTAATGCTTAGTTAATGTCCTGCTCTGCCTGCCTCGGCACTGTTCAGATATGGATCGCCTGTCTGCCACCGGGGTAATCACTTTAAATGTGGTTAGGCCCATTCCAGGCAGAAAAACACACGGCTACAATAAACAGCACTGGGGCCGGCTATTTCTTAATGAAACGTTTGAAAAGGACTCGTAATTGATCCAACGGTTACATATGATTTTTGGTTGTATATGTTTTATGTGATTGAATAACGTTTTCTCGGGGCGGTTTTAATCAGCGGGAAAGCTCTGCGACTGCAAGGCGTTTCCTACTGCCTTGAATCTTATCATTTCTGAAGATTTGTCAGTGGGATTCCTTGACAAAATACAGGTCTTAGCGCTTTAAATAGATGTCGAGGTTAAATGTGCACTTTGAAACGTACTTACTTACCTGGAATGTTTCCTAATATGGCGTTAAAGTTATGTATTTTGCTTTTATATAAGTGCATGTTAAATTAACTTGGCCTGGACGTGTCACTTGCATGTCTGGATACGTTTAATGCCAAACTGTGGAAGGCAAGCGTAAATGAAAAGATATGTGCTGCAGACAGAACAAAATGATGTGTTTTTGCTCCTTTTCTTTTTATTCGTATTACATAAAACCAAAAACCAAATGAATGCGCAAATAAATACAGGACGCAAAGAATAAAAACGACAACAATAATAAAACAAAACAGATGTAGCTTGCATGTGTCGCCCAACAAAAAACTTCCCATCTGCCCCAGTGTTTGTTGAGTTGGTCCATTTTCAGATTTACTGCCCACACGATCCTTTCCGTTTGATCAACGTCTGTCGTCAATCGAGTCGGTTCAGTCTGAGCCATCGGTTATTTTTTGTAACTTGCCTTCGTCGCTGTTGCCAAAAGAAAATTCAAAAGGTATCTATCAATTGAATCCATTGCAGGTGATTTAGGTCCCGGATACTTTGTTTTAAAGTCAAAAGCCGCCACGGGAGAAGGCTCGGAGGCCGCAGTGAGGGGTGGCTGAGCTGGATGTCAGACGGTGTTAGAATCTCAAGACCGAGAAACACTGTGGAGCTTTCCATATAAGATGATGACATTTCAGTGGAAACAAGTGAACCAAAACATGAAAACTCACATAATTCCCCAAACTTATTGCATTCAACCTGCCTTCACGTTTTGAAAATTTCACCGTCAGCAAAAGTTCATCGTCAAATTGCGAATTACCGATTATACGATACATGGCATTTAGACTACTTTTTACACCACTATATGCAGATCTACACCCAGCGTGGCGTCAAATGAGGCATTGAGACAGACAAGAATAAAGGGTTGATTTGAGCGGTGGAGTTCGGCCACGGTCCGCAGGGGTCCGGGGGACAATCAGGCGAGCTTGTGTTAGGGCCTGTAATGATGGCTGGCTCCAGACCAGCCGGATCACGGGGCCCTTGTTCTCCGTCAATACTCTGCTTAAGCGTTAGCGCAGACAGGGAGACGACGGGAGGAAGACCTTTTCAGCAGGACACGAGCTGTACGGGCCGTTATGGAGAGGCGGGGAGAGTAGATGTAAAGAATGGCAACGATTTTTTACACGTTCTATGATAAAACTTGGATATCTTACTTGCATATGAGATAAAAATTAGTTAACGGGCTTCATATATCAACAAAAGACAGGATGATTTTCTTGCACAATGAAGAAAGTCGCCTATCTGCACTTTTACAAATTCATTGCAACCGTTGATGTAACAATATACACATTTCATGGACCGATGAAACAGTATTTATTGCGATATTGTGGCAAGGCTGATATAATTGTAGAAATACCTTCACTCGTAAAAAGCCTTGACTAAAACTTTGGTTGCAGTCATCTTCCAAATAATAATTAAGATTTAAAAGTGCTTAATAACAGTTATGACTTCATAATGTCTGCACTGAACTGGAGGAAAGTAGCATGGTCTGTGTTGCTCCGTCTCTTTCTTTAGCTATTACTGCGACAAAACAATGCATTTACAGGGAAAATGTTATGCTATTGTGACTTTTTTAAAGCTTTTTCACTGTGTACTAAAAAGGTTCCGTCATCTAAAACATACCTGGAGTTGCATTTAGCTTCTTTCACGCTGGTTTGATGAACCCTGGTTAGAAAATCCTCTCCCCTCCGACCGTCAAAAACACTCCCTGCTGAACTCGCTCGATGAATGATGTTTTTTTCCGATAATTGATGTCGCTTATCCGAGAATCTTCTGCTGTTTTAAGTCCTTAAATCATCCCCAGACTCATTCAGAGCATTTCTGCCGTCCAAACCCGATCACTGTAACTGCAGTGACAGATCCAGACAGATGTTTGTTTGTTTTTTTGTTTGTTTTTTACAATAGGGTTTCAGAGGTTGTCATCCGGACGCCGTTTAAAGATCGAGACGTTTGAAACGATCTTTAAACGGCGTCCGGATGACAACTTCTGAAACCCTTTCTACGATGGACCACACCTGGACGAATGAGGGTTTACATCGACGTTTTTTACAATACATTTTTTTTTTTTTGTAGTTCTAAAACATGAGATTCCAAACTCAAGAGCATGTTTAAAGGCAATAACAATATAAAAAATGCGTAATACTTTTTCCTGTAAACCATGGAGCTTGTAAGTTGATATGTTGTGACAGCCTATTATATTATTGTGATACTTGGACTTTACGATGTCATGACATTTTGGTTAGTTGTAACTGCAAACTGTTGGATTTGGGCTGCATTACATTGTTTGTCTCTTTTCTCATATTTGTCATTTATTTGGTGGACAATGTGTAGCTTGAGTTTTGACTTCTTGTTATAGATTTCCGATTAGGTTAAAAAGCAACTCTTAATTTAATTGTTTACAGAGTTCCCAGCTTATATTATCATAAAAGCTTTGTAACGCGCATAACATTCCTTTATCACGACTCCGAGAGACTTACCGATCCCATGTGACCCTCAGTAACCTCCGCTAATTGCGTTTGTAGCTCAACGAACAATCAGAACAGCCTTTTGTCACCTGTCTTGTTCGACTTACATTTCAATTTGCTGGCCCAATCAGCCAAATCTACGAGGTGCCGTTTCCGGGACAATTGAGCCCCTGTTCGGTCAGTTCCAATCAATTTATGATTATTTAAAGGGTTAGAACGAAAGAGTTAGAATGGACGAAGAGTCAGAGAGAGGGTAAGGTGTGATTTGAGCCTGCCTGCCTTCGCTTCCCGGCTTTCCACGCTGCATGATTTGAGATTCAGGTGTTACACTGAGGGCTGGTGGGTTGGAATAGCAGCACATGGAAATGGCTGTGTGATTGCCTGTGTGATGGCAGGCTTGAGTGACGCCAACCCCCCCACACTCACTCCTCCGCAGACCCCTCTTCCACCCGCCCACCTCTCTGCTTGATTAGCCACGTAGGCCCGAGCTCCCGGATGACATAACGGCTCACCAGCGCCCCCTCTGCATTCGCCAAATGATTGCACCTTGCATTGTAATTGTTCACCTGCTCGGTTCGAGAGTCCAACCCATGTTTAGATTGCGTTCTCATGTCAGAGCCTGAGAGTATGGTTGTCGGAGCAATCCAAGAAATGCATTTACCGTTTGTGCACATGAAAGTATGTACACATCGGAGCCATTAGTCTTTCAGGAGTTCGGATAAAAACAGATTTGAAAGTGCATTTGTAACTAAAATATTCAATAAATATGCATAAATAGGCCCATAATTTATAAACAGCATGGAGCACAACAGTCCCACCCACTTCGAAGTAAATGTCCTATTATTTTTTGCCATAGGATTTTTGACAAAAATCAAATATTAAGTTTAAAGGCACAACAGAGGCTAACAAGTATATGTGGTGACTAATGTCTAATGATTAATGTCCTTAACACATTTGATTTCAGACCAAAAAAAACATGGAACTCAAAATTCTGGGAACTTAGCATTTAATTAAGTTTTATCAAGATCTTCCGCTCATTAGTTACAGCTCATTAGCCCGGAGCAACCTTTTGATATTATTATTTTATATGTTTGTGTATTTATTTCATAAAGCTTAATGAATGGAAAATTAACTTCCATAACCGAGTAGTGGATGGTCACTTTTGAGTTCAACTGAGTCAAGCCAATAAACATTAAATTATGAAGTATTTAGATATACCATATTATCTGCAATTTAAATTTCAATTAAATTTGAAAGTGGACTATATTTGAATCATGAGAAATGAGTGAGGAACGGTAAACAGTTTCTTGAATGGATAAGGTACAAAACCTCTCGACATTTACCACGGTGTGAGTTTGGTGAAGAGATGGGCAGTGAAAAGTCTATTTATTTCTTCCGAGTGATACTTTTTGTTGCGCCTTCATCTTTATGCATGCATTTTCTTTACAATTAAACCGTAACACTTTCCCTGCGAACCTATTTCTCTGTATTGGATGGTGCTGGAAATCACTTCTCGGTAACATCTCTTTCACCCTCAGAACATCATAAAAATACAACCTACTCATCAACTGCTATTATGTGGTACAGGTGTATTATGCCGGGAGAAGTGCGAGGATGAAATGGCAGAAATGGCGTCAACATTGTGTCAATAAGTGATGCTTTTATTCCCGCTGTCTGTCTGCCAGCCTCTGCAAATGGCCTCGCCGTAAAGGCCTGTCTCGGGAAGCCGACCGAAGACTGTATTGCTAGGGTGGCATTTATTATCGCTGAATTAGAAGACATGATTAAAAGTTAAAGCCATCAGAATGAATGGGGTCGGAGTATTGATCGGGCCAGTGTATTTGGGTGACCTGCTCTGGGTGAAGAGCTCATCAAATCATACAGGACTTAATGATTTTTACGGGCTGGCAAGGGCCTCTCGGTGACAGCAGAAATTCTCAAAGCTGATGCGTTTGTGGCTGATTGTAAAACGGGGTGGATGAGGTTTGTGCGTTTGGCAGGTTCGTGGCTGTAGATGTGCAAATGTAAAGACGATTAGAATAGTAGCAAGTGTTGAATGTGTGTTGTATTGTGGTGAATCCATGGGTTTCAGACTGATTTAAAAAAAGAGAGCAATTGAAAACAATATGTCCTAGCTTTTGAATGGTGTAAAGTCCTCAAAATGTTGCACAAATATTGCAGGGGCGCAAGGATTTGAGCCTTGATTTTCAACTCAAGCAACAATAGTATGCATTGAGATTTGAGTTCATGGATTCTCATATAAACAGCAATTTTGGAGTGCCCTGCAAACATCTGATCTCCCAACAAAATAACAAAAAACACCACTGCCATACTGAAAGAACCAGACGTTGGCATGGACAATATTTGTCATATGAAACAACTTTCTTTTCTAAAATGGTAATATTTTGGTAATATTTTTTATATTTAGTAATAAATGGTAATAAAATTTGGTAATATTCTATCTTCTATTCTATTTACTTTTTCCACCAAAAAAGTGTGCCGTGACTCAAAAAAGGTTGAAACTCTGGGTTAGAGTACACATGATTTGAAGCAGTCAAGGGTGAATATTGGCAGCCTTGCTTTAGTCCATCCCACGGCAGTTGTGGCTACAGACATTTATGGGGAGAATACTTAAAAATGTATTGTGTAATGCATGTCGCTACATTGTCAAATCAGAGTACTGTATTCTGAATACTTAGAATACTTTCACTTTCACTTACATCAGAATAGTGTAACAAACATGAATGAGGATGGAATCTGCAGCATGTTTGTTGCACTATTTGTCATGCATTTATTCATCACAGATTAGAGAAAGATGAACGGCACAAGCACTTGCCACAAGAGCTGTGCTTTCTATTCACTATTACCGTGAAGCTTGAAGTCAAAATTGCATAAAGTACAGTCATGCATTCACGTGATCTTGGTGAAGTAACTGTATACTGAATTCCACCAAATGTAAGAGTAACACTATCACATTACAGTTACTCTAAAGTATTCTAAAGTACTCTAAAGTATTCTGAGTATGTATTTTACGTGTACGAGTATGTATTTTACGTGTACATGTTCTTACATATTAGCTTATTGAGTATGAGAACTAGCAGTGTGGATGTAAGCCGCTTTAAGAATTGTAAAAAGTACTATATCAATCCAATCTGTGTTTATTTATTTTCATTATGATTACTACTATATGTTTTTTAAAATATATTGATGTATCCCTGAAATCACTCAATTCTGTACTGTGTACACTGGCATTCAACAGCAATTATCTGCATTTGAAAGGACCATTTTTTTTAATTAGCTATGTTTATACTTGCAAATTTCCATCTTAAGTGATTTGCTCTAACATAAAATGGTAACAGTATTCACACTATACAACTACACGAGTAGACCACTCAGACATACTTGCTCTCAAGGCCGTATATAGTACATTCACACCATTGCAGACAACATGTTTGCACCTGTAAAAAATGTCATAGTTCCATGTTTTCAGCCTCACTTCCTTTACCTTACAGTGATTTAAACGCAGCTCCTCAGGATGAATGGAAAAAGTAACACTTGACAGTAATGGAGAAAATCAAATAAGCACATGAAGTGTTTGTATTAGTGCAAATCAAGCAAAACGATGCGTCCATTGCTAGTGAAATGAGCACAGTTACTATTGATTTAATTGGTGACATACTGTTAGACTGAAAATGTGTACAAATGGCAGGAGCATGGTCCCTCAAGGGAAAATTAAACGGGACAGGGGACAGTTTTGTACTTGCAGCAATCGAAACACTGTTTAGGTGAATAACATTCCTAAGTTTTCTATTGGAGGCTGTAGCAAGACTCAAGTGTTGAGCGCGGCATGCATTTGTGTCATTTAAGTAACGTGTTTGCCTTGAAATCCATATTATTGGACTGCTGTGGTCCCTTTTGCAAAGAAATTTACCTGCAAGCACTAAAAAAGACGCTTTGAACTCTGAAAAAGTCGGGCTAACTTGATGTCAATACTAACCCTAGATAAACATTGTTGACTACTATCATAGAAGGTGCAGAAGTACAACATTGAAGTGCTCTGTCTAGTTGCATTGTATAGTTAAAATGTTGATTTGATTTTCTTTCTAATCCGGACTGTAGTCAAAAGAGCAATGCCCTCACATCCTGGCGTTCTTTTCCGTGCTGAAGGAGCCTCTTGTTGCTATGTCTGGGGCACTGCTGATGTTGATGTCTGGCTTTTGGTTCTACGGTGTTATTCAGAAGCAGTTGATTGCACAGATCACCTCCAGCCCTCAGCCTGCATAGCCCACTCACAAGACGCCGCTAAATGACTTACTGTCTCCGTGTCAGTCCTGGAGATATTTTTTTTGTCCACCGTACACAATACATATCTCACCCGTTTTTTAATGCGTTGCACTTTCCCTTATCTTTCGAGAAAACACGCATTGCTATTTTTTGGCGTTTTCAGTTTCAGCGACAACTCCACGTAATCCTGTATTAGCGCCGTCGCTTCAATTTTGAGCGATTTCACCTGCCTCGTGTTTACGGCCCCATCACGACCCACGACTTGTGTGTCACAGCTCTCCGGTGCAATAGGACTCCCCGTCTGTCTCGCACACAGCGGCGGAGTCTTTAGCCCGCCGTGGCAAACTTGTATAGAAAAATAAATCCTCCGTCATATCCCGGCATTTACATAAGAAGCGCGGGAGCAGCCGATGAGTGGCTTGTCGTAACATTAGCCGCTAAGTGGAGGAGCGCTTCTGAGGTATTCTGCAGTCCTCAGTGGCGACAGGAGGAGTGGAGATGGGCTTTGTGGAGTGTCCCTGAAGGGCGCTGGAAGCAGGGTGAAGATGACATGTTGGTTTATGGCACCTCTCTTGTGCGCGTGTGCGTGTGTGGATGTGTCCAAGCCTGTGCAGCCAGAAGATAATAAAGATACAGAAAGGTGATGCTGAAGTTATTGTGGAAAATATATATATGCCTAGTGACTAGACTTCTAGACAAGCTGCAGCTCAATATGGAAGTTAGAGACTGCTGGGGTGAAAAGGGGGAAGAAATCATGCAATTACGATCATGGGACTTTGGTGTTTATACGTGTTGTCCAGAATAATTGGTGGCTATGTTAACCTTTATATAACCAAGGAAGTTCAGCTGAGATTCAGAGGGAGTTGCCAGATCAGGCCCTCCAAACGATTTGATCTGGCCCGCGGACCCATCTTTAGGTTTAATCCTGGGTTAGTTCTAATTTAGACCTGGTTTTGTCTTGCTTTTTTTTTAATTTTGCTTTAGACCTGGTTTGATTCTGGTTTAGTCCTGGTTCAGACCCAGTTAGTCTTGTCCTAGTTCAATTCTGGTTCAGTACTGGATTGGCAATTTTGTAGAGTAGTGTCATTTAGTTTTTAACAATTTGCTTTTTATTCTTCAACCAAAATCTAATATAGCTGTGGTTAAATTATTGTTGAAACAGATCTATAGTGTCGGGGATATTTTGTGAAAGTGGTGATGTGTTCCATCCCGAGTCCATGGCCCTCCAAAAAATGTGTCCATTAGGAAAATGAAGTCGAATAGCCCTGTCCCAAAACAACGCCATCCCAGCAAACTCTTTTCTAAATAAACAATTGTAATGAAGGCATGAGCTGCATTATTTACATAGCTCATATTGAACCTAGTAGCTTGTCTTTGATAGAGAAAAATAGCATCTCATCCATCGCTCAAACACTGCCCGCTCAGCTCTTATTCTTCTTTACGTCATCAGAGGTACATGACTCCCTAAAACTGAAGCATAGTTAGACTGGACTGGAATGCACACAACCGTAATGTCTTTGGGTTCATGTCTTCGGGGGGAAACAAACTTCTCCTGCTTTAGAACTAGCCTCATGCCTCTTCTTCCAACTCTCGGGCTACTGCAATAATAAAGATAATGAAAAACAGTCATGCATATTGTAAAATGGGACAAAAATTTACTAAACTGTGTATATGGCATTCTCCATTGTTCCCTGTCTTTTTTTTTTTTTTTATTACAGTGCAACTTAGGCAGCTTTGTGGTGAAACTATGTCATCTACTACGACATCACACGCCTCTGATGTCCTTGCAAGGGAGAAGTTTATGTTATATGTCACACGTTTATTTTTTTGTTTATGTTTTGTTTTATATTCATTTGATCTTAAGAACTTGGACATAACTACGTATTCGTCTGACTGTCAAATATTGGACCGCTCATAAATTTGGAAAAGATACACGCAAAAGCAGACATTAACATACATTTACAGACAATACTTAGATTATCCTTGTTTCATCCTTGTTGTCATAGGATAGTTCATGTAGAGATAGTTCAGTGATAAATTAAAACGTCTTTGCAAAATTGTATTGACGATAACTTGATTGATTTGATCACTGAGCTGAATTTGAACTTAAATATGTTTTATTGGTAACGCTTTAGATTAAGGTTCCTTAGTTAACTCTTTATAAGATGTTAATAAGCTTTAATAGTTTGTTTATGCACTTATAACGCCTTATACATGTTTATAATCCATTAACCAAAACATGTTTGAGTTAATAAACCACATGTACAGAGATTAATGAGCTGCATATTACATTATTTTCAATTATCACACTAATAAATGCTTGTAAATGCCTTATAAGTGCTTATAAACACATAACAAGTGCTTATTGATGCATTATAAATAGTTTACTAAGGAACCTTAATCTAAAGCGTTACCGTTTTATTTTGTGAGGTTGACAGATCCCTTTCCAATTCCCAAACAGACTCACTGTGGGTCCATTTCTGCCCAAGTTTCTGTTAACTTGAATGCCATTTCGGGTTGGAATTTAAGTCGAACATTCAAACTCCTCACTGACTTCACTCGAATCCTGGACCTTCTTCCTTCGAGGCAAGCCTATCCGTGCCACATGCTGCACGCTTATTGAAACAATTTGTGAACACAGCCAAGGATATTCAGTTTATTTCTCCAACAAAAAGCTCAATAAAAAGACACTTGGCCGTTGTCGTTGCAGCAGTTAGACCCTCCCTCCACCGGCACGGCGGATATTCGACTTTTCCAAAACCCTTGTGTGGCAAAGCGTGAGGAGAACTGTGGTCAAATTTCAGCTCGAGAGCCAATAAATCAAGTCCAATCCACAGTCGTGCATTAGGACACTGCACTGAGGAAACTTTTATCTTGGAGTCTCACCTTGTGGCGCATCGACCAGGCGGATAAAGAACACTCGTGGGAAATGTAGTCCTTTAGTGGTTTTATCAGATGTGTGCGCAGCAGAGCAGTGGTCCTTAAACGGGCACCGTGGCTCTCCTCTTGGCTCGGCCCGCTCGACAATCTGTGTTTTTTACTCTATTTTGGAGCTGATAAGTGCTAACTGTGCAGCTGACGGGAGGCATTTTTCAACCCCCGTGTCAAAGTTGCTTACGTGAATTGTCGCTGTTTAAATGTAAGCCTTTTGGTCCTTGCATGCTGTGTTTTTATGCTTGGGTTTTGCAAGAATTATGAAAAAATATAGTCCATAAAGTAAATAAGGTTGATGTTTTAAAAGTTTTAAAACTTGTCAAGAGAAAATATTGCATACTCCCTCAAGTGATTATGAAGAGGCTTTGAATTAGTACGTTTTGCATCTTTAAATTTTAGGTCTGAATGGATGTTGTTTGGCCGGTTCATTACTTTATGGTTCTAAATGGCTGGATTTTGAATTGTTACGGGATTTGCCAATTATGGACACAGTAAGAAGTGTATTATGTTTTGTTATGGAGGTTGAACACTATTCCATGAAGAACGCTTGACCAGAAGATAAGTTACTTTATAATAGCTACTTTTTTAATAGCCTAAATAAATCATGAACAAAGACATAATTCATAATGAGCTATTCAGAAAATGCAGGCTCATTAATGAATACCCCAACCTTAACCTCTTAATTAAGTACTTTCTTAGTCTAAATCATGTTAAATATACTGTGTTCATTATGAATTCAGTCTTTGTTCATGCTTTATTAAGGGTAATTAAGGTGTGGTACCAATAGGTTTTGTTTTTTAAAGTAAATTATAGCATTAAACTATTTCCTCTGCGTATATCTGCAACATTTGTTCATCAACTAAAGCTACGAATTCCAGGCAACACAATAGCATTTCCATGGTGACAGACCCCTCACTAGAAATGTTCCATGCTGCACATTCAAGCAATACACACAGCAATATCTGGGTCATTCCTAAACAATAGCCTCTTTACTCTCAGACTTTATCATCACGGTTTGAGATGACGTTATCATCTGGAGCGCAGTAATACATGATGGATGGCTAGTGTCCACCGGCCACCTGTAAGCTATTCCTCGGTACGGGCAGAATAATATGAAACACCTTTATAGAGCCATGCTGGTTCAGTGTCACCGCTGGAGACAGATACACTCGTCTCAGTTCAAGGTAAAACATTTCATTTTGTTGACAAGCGGCAGCGCGCCTACAGTCACCATGCTCGCGCCTCTGAAGATATGTAATTTTATATTCCCTTTTTGAAAAATCGCCCGGGTGACAGACTGTGTCGGTGCCGCGGGCTCAGATCATTTAAACGGTGCCTCACAAAATCAAAAGGCAAATAACGATGAGGCTGACAAGACGTTTAAAGCAGAAACAGCCGAGGTGGTGTTTTCCAAGCCACTAGCATTAAAGCTCTTTAAAGGATCAGTGCATTTAAGTCAAGTGTCAAACGTGAATTTGTGTATTTGTGTTAAGAGATTCTTTGAAAGACGTGTTGCCAAAATTCTTTGAAGAAATTACCGCAGTCTATGACCAAACTGCAGCAAAAAGCAACGTTTTTTTCTTGTTTTTTTCTTGTTTTTAATCAGGGTCATTGATGTCTTGATAATAGCATCAGAGGATTGCAATCGCGGCAAATGTCAGTTGCTGTTTTGCAATGGTCAGTAATAACCCCCACTTTACACCAAAGAAATAGCAGCGCGTAAATGCAGCAGTGCAGCAGACACACAGGTAGGAATTACTTTTAATAAGAACTGTCGGACAATCTACAGCAATGCCATTTGTGCGTCCAGCAGGCATAATTGCGCTAATGTTTTGCAAATTGAAATTGTTACAGACGCTAATTTCAGTTGGAAGTGGGTGTCCTGGGCTGGTTATTTTGGGGATCCTAATCTGAAAGTTTGGAAACCCTTGCCCTAAAGGGAGGAGTTAAACTTTGTTAGGCATAAACTCATTCCTCAAATTACTTTCAATCAGGTGAGAACAAACTGACAAATTATGAGTTGGCCACACTATTATGCAGAATTAGACTAGAGAGGCTGATGGTCCTGACGACGCTGTGGTGGATTATGTGACAAGTAAAAGGAGGAATTAGCTTTTCAGTGATGGCATAAGAGGTGATTTGGCTGAAAGATAAAGGTCGCAGACTGTGATTGAGTACGGCTACGTTCACACTGCAGGTCTGATTTTTTTTTTTTTTTTTTTCACGACAATGTGAACAGCCCAAATCAGATTTTTTTCAAAGGCCACTTTCATACATGGAACTAAAGCTGATTCAAATCTGATCTTTTGCAAAGTGCAGTCTGGACAGGCAAGTCACTTTAATCTAGCTTTTGCACTGAAATGAAACAGAAGACAGGAATTAAACAATTAAAACCATCAAATGTCTGCTTAACAACAGCAGAGAAGGACTAAAAAAGTGAAGCTTTGACTGAATTGGTTTTGTAAAGTGTGACAAAGATTAAAACGAACCAACTTTTGCTCATTTAAAACTATAGATAACGTTGACCATAGGCTTGGACTGACATATCCTCATTATAGTCTGTCTGACTATCTTGTTCTTCTCCACATCAGACACTTCAGAGATGTTCGGGTTCACACATTAAACCTGATTCGAGTCACATTTTATTTGCAATGTGAACGGCCTTTTCAAATAAATCTGATTTGGGGAAAAAATCTGAATTGAGTGTCAAGATCTGCAGTGTGAGTGTAGCCTAGTGACAGGAAGTAGGCTCAAGGAAATAAAATCTACCTGTTTTTTTTACATTTTAGCTTCATATAGTACAGGTCAGTGGCGTATGTGAATAGTGCACAGTTAACAACCAACACTTAACTGCCTTTTTTTCTAAGCATTAAGAGGAGCTATTATTAAAAACCCATTATAGCACACCTTTAGTGACATCGTCGTTTTATATTATCGTATTGTTTCTTCAGCCGCCCACACGTCTTCATTTGCAGAAGGTCAGCTGGTGCTAGCATCATAATCATTTGAGCTTATATCTTTGCGTGGCAGTGTTCGCAGCAGGGGAAGAGACGGGAGTGTGCCGGGTGGTGTTGGCGTGTGAGCCTGATTAACTTGTCCTCGGGCCGGAGATAGCACACTGAATCATGCTGCTCTTCAGGTCACTCCGTTATAGAAGTCGTTTGTTTTGTCGGACGGGCTGACGCAGAAGTCTGTGCTATGCTGAACTTTACTTTTGCCGAACCTATATTCAAATGTGATTTTTGAGAATTTCTGTGGGAATGTTCATGGTCGAGATTCACAGGTCAGTCTTTTAACACAGAGGTTAGGTGTTTGAAATCTATGAGTGAAGACAAGACAGCCCTCCTTGTAGTCGTTCAGCCGTCTGTACGCTTGTTAGCAGAAGAAAATGTGCATTCAAACTTGCACTTTCACCACATCAAAATTGGAACTAAACTGCGACTAAAATTAAACCAAGACTAGAACGGGAACAAACCAAATCTACATTCAACTCAACTCAAACTAGCCCCAAACCAGGACATAAAGCGAGAACACACCTTAAAGCAGTGTTTCCCAAGTGTTTTGGACATCAATATCATTAAAACAAGAACAAATTAGTGTAATAATTGACAATATACTAATTCATTTGCATAGGACCCAAGCCTAAGGTGTATTTGAAGCAAACTGGTTGATAGCCACTTGTCTAAAGATAGAAACTTCATGCTCTTGAGTTAGTAAAACAACATATATTTCGTTTTCCATTAATTTCTTTCTTCTCTATAGATGAGACAAACAGGCTGGTTGTCTTAACTATCAGGCATTCTTGGTTCAAAATGAGGTCCGTATTTTGACAGTTTCTTAATGCCTCATAGGGCTGTAGACCTTTAGTCATTTGGTTGATGATGTCTTGGTCGACCAACATTTTTATCAGTCGACTAATTATTTTGGATAGATTGTAAAGGCTTCAAGAAAGGAGAAGGCATCTGGTGATTTATCTTGAGATTTGGGAGTGAGTTTAAATGACCTCTTCACTGATAAATACAGTGGATTCCTGTATAAACCTTTGTACTTCCGTGATATGTCCTTGCATGGTCTTGTCGGCGCACAAATAAATGTTCAAATAGAGATACTGAATTGTTTTGAGAGCTTTTGCCAGCACCACGCTTCAACTAATCGATGCGCTCAGCGAGTCTTTAGTCAACCGAGTACTTCTTTAGTCGTCAACAACCCCAGTCTTGGGATTTTAAATATGGATAGTGTATGGAAATGACCCGCCCTTGATGATAGTGAGAAGACTGAAAGACCCATATACTCCACAGTCCTTTATCATGCATAGCTTTGCCAAAATTACCCCCAATTAAATCCGTGCCACGCTGATCCAGCCTATCTTCAGATGTGATCAGCCTAAAGTTTGCTCAGATGTGGGAGGGACCGTAGCTTCTCCACACTCCACTCTCCTCTTTAATTAACAAAGGCCCTCTTCCTATTCCCTCCCATATCGCCTCACGCTTGTCATGCTCCCTGACAGAGTTTAATTGAAAAAGAGACACACTTTTGTACCCAGATCCTGCTCCACGTAGATCACAGGGGCCCTTGATGTGAAGTGAGCGTCCCTCCCCGCTCCCCGAAATGACACGTTACGGTAAAGCGCTGGCATGACCATTACCCATCATGCCTCGCTCCCCCTCGAGTGTGTGTGTTTTCCAGGATGCGTTCTGTCGCTTCAAAATAGGACAAGTCATCCATTATAAGAAGTGGATTGGTTCGCCGCGGGCAAATATCACGATACTATTAAAAACCATTTCAATTCACGCAAACAAATGCACCTCCATCGTTTTATTGTCAAGCAAAGCAGGCAATGTATGTGAGATGTGTGTCGAATGTATAATTGATTTGAGATATAAGCAATAAAGTGTAGAGATCTACCTTTTTTTTTTTTTTCTCTATGATGTAGAGACCGATTCCATGGCCAATAAGCGATATTATTGGGCCAATATGTATAGATTTTTATTATATTGTCCAAATAATATAATGTGAATTTACTCCAAACTCGTCTACAAACCTGTTTAAGTACATACGGGATAAGAAAACAGTTTAGTCACATTGGTGTGGTGCCCTAGTCACATGCAAATATTCAAATTAAGCATTTACCCAAACAAATACTAAAAAGTGCAGATATTGTTCAAATGTATAAATTGGCCAGTGTTTGCTCTTTTAAGCACCTATAAGAAAATAATTGGACATACCATAAAAATGAACGGACTTGCCTTGATTGAATGTTGCAGACTCAAATTCTATAATTCAGATGTTGAACCAAGACAGCGAAAAACATGTCTGGGATAGTTACATGTTTTCATACCTCCGTGCTGATATATATTTTGCTATAAATCTGCCCATCAGTAGCTAGTATTTGAAACTGGAAATCACACAAGTACTCATCCCATCGTTATGTAATTTTGTACCCTGGTAAGAACACAGAACTCTGAATTTGTTTTCTGCTTGTAAATTAGACACATATTCTGCTACAGTGAGTTTTTGGAGCTTTTACCTTTGTCCTAACAATGTTTTGTCATCAAAAACGTACCTGGAGTTGCATTTTGTTGCATTCACACCATTTTGAGGGAGAAAATCCTCCCTGATTGTCAAAAGCTCTTCCTGCTGAACTCCCTTGGTCTATGACATTTTTTCAGATCATCTACGTCACTTATCCAAGAATCTTTTGCTGTTTTAAGTCCTTAAATCATCGCCAAACTCGTTCTGAGTTTTCCTGACATCTAAACACAATCACTGCTACTGCTAACTGCATCGTAGCATCTTGTAGTCTTAAAGTGTTAACATAACTAAATTGCGTACAGAAACATATATTGCATAATAGTTGTTATTTTTTTGTTTCAAACCATGGCAAATTAAAAGTTCTCAAGAGTATGTTCAAAGGCTAATAACAATACGAAAAATGCATACTATTTTTCCTTTAAACAATTCATAGACTGCAGGGAGCTGGAAGACTGATCATGTGTCTCTGAATGTGTGGGAAAAATGTCAGTGTGGAAATAAAATTTCAGGCTTTTTTGCATGAAGTGTACAACTTTGAAATACTTCTTCTGCACATCTTTCTTGTGTTTTGTCATCAGCTATAAACCTTGAACAATCCTCTGCAACACCAAGAGCGAGAGGAAGAGAGATGGGGGTTGTTTCCGTGGAGTTGGTGTGCTGTGCTTCTTTGCATTGGTCCCGTTTGGCTTGGTCATATATTCTATTTTGACAGACCATGCCATTCCAAGTTTTCGTGCACGCTTTGATCACGCTAACCCACAGCGACAGCCCTCCATCTTCCATGTGTTCATTGTTTATGTATGGAATGTGTTGCGGCGCTGTACCTTCAACTCCAGAAATCCCGTCTTAATTCTCTTTGCATTCATTGAAAATATAATCTCATGTCACGCTTATAACTAATCATCAGGACCGCTAGTGGAAGTGACACATCAATACATTAGGACACTGCAACATCACGTCGTTCCTGCATCAGAGCCCAGTGCTTTGATTTGAGGCATATCATGTTTGGGCTTAGGCTGAGCAGCCGTTCCTGTCTGATCGCTTTATCTTCTGATGGTGTGTCCACTGATCTGTGCCCATGACAGCTGTGACCGCGGGCATTATATCGGAGAGCCTGGCCATCCTTTACTTATTTTTAGAATTTCTCTTGGCCATTTTCCTTAACTTTGGCAAAGTCAATCCGAGCATGTTTGCTTAGATTGAAAGATAAAATATTGACTTAAAGGTCAGGTGTTTGGCGTCTTGGCGACATGTGCAGCTCGTTTTTAGTCGTTTATTTCCTCTACGAGAAAATAGATAAGAAACAGGATGTAAATTTATTGGTTGATGTTTTTTTTTTACATTCAGTTATGACAATAATGATGCTATGTTGTATTGCAGAAAGATTTGTATGAAAAATGAATATCTGGCCATCACCAATGTCTGCATATTATCCAAAGTCATACATGAAGTGAAGGTTATTTTTCTGTATATTCTAGTTTTTTAAGGTCTAAAAAAATTGAAATATACTGCACTTAATAAGAACATTATGTAAAAACGACTTTTTCTTGTGTTCCCTCATTATTAGCTTACACAGATTTGGTGTCTTGTAAAATTCCGTCTTCACACATCCCCTATCTCCGCCCACCGCTCATTATTAAACAAATTCAGACGCTGGGTCACACTGGATGGCTTAAAAAATGTCACAATTTTTCAACATAAACACGTAAATGCAAATCTGTTGCTCGTTACTGTGGCTAATTTTGTAATACTCCAGTAGATCACAGTTATTTAAGGCTTCCTTTTGGTGGAGCTTCGTGCTGTCACTGGCCTCATTGCTTTTCGAGGCTTCATTTTTCCTCCCACTAACGATGACATGCCACTATGAAGAGTTTTCAGTTTTGCAGTTTGAAGTTTTGAAGTCAATGGACCTGTTACTATTGTCAAAGTTCTTTCAGCTCTATATTGTAGTTTACAATGAACAGAAAGTAAAATGATTGTCTTATACCTTAACACTGAATGCCCGGAATAAAACAACATAATATCTCTTCTTTACGGGCCATTGTTGTTCGCTTGACTTCAGCAGCACCCGTCGACACAGATCTACAGTGGAAGGATTTGCAAACATATTTAATTTCAAGAATGGAAAACAGTCAAGTTTGCCCAGGCCGTGCAGCAAGCAGATTCAGGCAAGCTCCGCGGAAAAAAACACAAATTTAGCCAATACCAATCCAAATGATTGAAAACAATGTCAAAACACAGTATGGGGTGAAATCCACTGTGTTAATAATAACTAGCTGATTCCATCTCACTGCCTCTGTTCACGGAAAGCACAGCAAAAGCATGGAATTTCTCTGGTTTGCACAGTTTGTGGCAGCCGCTGTAGTGAAAAAAAGAATGATTAGATTTAATAGTATGTAGGGAGAGAAAAGCAATGAATAAATAAGAGGTTATACAGTGGTGCAATTCAAATCAGCCTTGGATTCAATTTGTCGATGGAATGGTAATAGCGAGGCCAAAGAGTGGAGCCAGAAAATGCTATGTGATTTTTTTCCGTCCTGTACCATGCTAATTTATGTTACACGCTCGGCAAGACCAAGCCAAACTGCGATTTTTATTCTCCTCACCCCTGGCGACCAATTACAAACCTAATGTTGGCAAAAGTTGGGGCGGCGAGTACTATCAAAAATGTTGCCGTCAATATCCGAAGTGTTAAAAAGTACAAAAAGCGCATCAATTAAACACGTCAACATGTTTCAAACTATGTTAATTGGAATAGACGACCACTGTGTGAGCTGTGTTCCGTTATGAGACGTGCAGCCATTAAATAAACACGTTGCCATTTTGAAAACTATTAGATGAATTGTCCAGTATCCTATTAAAAAGATAAAAGGTTAAAAAGCGTGTTAAGTTTGCAGTGGTGGTAGTGTTGAGATTGTTTTCTGATCTTTATTTGTGTTGTTGTTGCGATAATGTTCGTCCGTACTGATGTCATTTCAAATCTATGGCAAGGCTCACATAGTATTATTGTAAAGTTCACAAATTTGCTGTTTAGTTACAAAGAGAAGAAATCGCAAGTGGTGCCTTTTGTCAATGTTCTTTTTAAATAAATAGTAAATTGCCACCTCTTCATAGCTCCATTGTTCTGCCCTTTACATTTTATCTCATTTGTTTTTGTTTTAAAGACACTTCCACAACTATTTACACCATGACTGTGACTTTATTGACACCAAACAGTGAAATCCGGAATTGTCTTTCCATTGTGATATACACTACCATTTGTCAAGTATGTAATAGCTTTATGAAATCAAACTTGTTGTGCATAAAGCAGCCAGATGGGGGGAAAAAAACTCTTTGCTTTTAGTTTTTGCTGCTAAAATTGTCATCTCTTATCTTATGCAAAGGTTAGAGACACATGGGTGCAAATATGTATCTACTATTTTTTGTGTTTGGTTGTTTTTTTTTCCATATAGAAGCGATACCATATTCACATGTTTCATTTAACATTTTTCAGTTTAAAATGCATAAAACAAAACATAAAACACAGAACACTGAACATGACAATAAACATAGGCAGCCAAAGATATTCAATGAGGTTTCGGCACACATTGTCCAAACGTCCCACCGAAGTTTGTCAAATTTGTCAATTTTCAAATGTCCGATGTCTGTTACTGTCCAGTCCTTGATCATTGCCTTGGTTTGTGTCATACATTTTTGGTGACGGCAAGAAAAATGCGTTCAATCCAAGAGTATTAGAGGAGGGACCAGTGCATACATACTTACATGGCTATTTTTACATTGTGCCAGGCCCCTAACTTTTCCTTTCGTTGTGTTTTGTCAAGCTACTTCAAAATCATTACCCGATTTCTCGTACTTTGAAGCGACGCACATCTGTTCCGTCGCCTCGCACGAGACGTTCTCCGACGAAAACTCCCTACGTGGGGTTTCATTTTCATCATGTCTGCTCCAGCCTTGTGCCTCTTCAAAAGTGTGTGAATAAGAGACGCGCGGTGTAAATGTCCCTCCTAATGACGCTCAGCAGGCCCACTCCGCGTATCCTTTATGAGGCGGGAAGAAAAGGCGCGCTCGCATCATTATAAAGTGCCCGTCTGAAATCTAGCTAGCGTGGTGCTCGACAAAAAAGAATCCCCTCCTGGCAAATCGTCCGTAATGGGACACATTAGCGTATCGTTAGCCTGTTAGCGTGCCTGGAGGTCGCGCGCCGGCTGCCAAATTCTCAGTGCTGTTAAAGAGGCTAGGCCAGCTCCTCCTGATGGCTCTCCGGTGATCTGTGAAAAGATGAGACACTACCTGACATGACTTCTGCAGACGCTAATATTTCTTCGTAATATAGAGGAGCCATCTTCTTATCGAATTTGGGATGAAAAATGGTCGTCCCCGTCGCGGAATTGCTCCAACTTAGTGCAGGTATGTTTTGATTAAATGCGACAGTCACTCAGTGGAAATGGTTTATTGCGGAAATTTCGGCGTCAAGGTTTTGTAGCATTCAGGTTTATTTAGTTTCGTCCCGTAAAACGACCTCAATAAAGGCCTTTAACTTGGAAACGTAGTGGGAAGTCACATTCATTGCGTTGTTATTGGGTTTTTCAAGAGTCAGTCGAGGCTATTTGCTTTCATGGTTTGTATTGGCTTAAAATAAAGTGTTAAAGTTAGGTTGAAGAATTGAACAAGAAAGGTGTTGGACGAAATGGATTGTAAATGTCTAAAACTGGCACTTGTCTATAAATGGTGTTGTCCTGGACGTATGTAGTTTAGTCCTGATGCAGACTCTGTTTGGTGTGGTTCCCAGTTTAGGTCTGGTTATAGTCCAGGTTTCCTTTTGTCTAATGTTAGTATCTGTGTAACCTGGCCCTGCCGTATGAATTCTCGCGATATGTGAGAGTTCATAAACACTTGAGAATCCATCTATTAGGGCTGCACTGGCCGACCAATCACAGCGCAGCATTGTGGTTTAGCCTGAAGTCAAATAGATGAACCTAAACAAACATGGCGGCGCCGGCGGACGTACTATGGCCTATTTCAACACATATACAGACTATTTTGCTTTTGAAAACGCGCACTTAGAAGCGCTTTGTGCATTTGAGGACGAAGTCGGTGCTTTTCTCTCAACTGGATTTCTTGATTTCTAGTTGGTGCTGTCAATCAATTGAAAAAAAAAAAGATTAATGACGGTTTTAAAATTGGATTCATCACAATTAATCCCACAGCACGCTTACATTAATGTCAGTCTTTCTCTATTTTTAATTTGTATTTTTGCAAATTTTCTTGAAGAATTTTGAATTATTTCACACATCTAAATAAATTACCCTTTTTGAAAGCCCTATTGGCTATAATTTTAGTCTATTTCATGATCAATCTGTGTGCTCACAAGGGCTCAAGGGTTTTTATTGTCAAAAAATAAAATAAAAATCATTTGGAGCACCAAGCACTGCATAGTTTCTGATGCAACAGGCTTAGTGGGGTTCAAGGTCCTTTAGCGGCGACTGCAGGTGTAACAAGCCCTAATGGCGACTGATGTGAGCTGCTCGGGTCGGCCTGCGCTGTTGTTTGGTGGAATGATTGGCCCATATTATTTTTTTTTAGCGCTTACATGCAACTTTTCTTTCTTTTTTTTGTCACGGAACACAGTGTACAACTCAAGATCTCCACGGCGTCTTTGGTTTGTTCTGCCAACATCAGCAGCTGAATGATCTGTGCTTATCCACGTGAGGACTTGAAGGAAGCGTAATATCCGTGCTGTTCCTGAAGCTTCCTCTTTCTCTCAGGTTAACTTAATTCACAATGAACATACAGTTTATTAAGCATGATTCAGCCTTAGTAACTACTTAATTAAGGGTTAGGGTTTGTAATTAGGGTTAGAGTATTAGTTAAGTAGTTACTAAACCGGAATCATTCTCAATAAACTATTTGTTCTCTACGAATTAAGTCCTTGTTCATGCTTTATCAAGGCAGGAATAAGTGCAGTTATTATAAAGTGTCACCACCTCGTTGCGTAATATAAATAGTCAAAACAGACCACTTCATTAATCTGCAACGATTTTAGATTAACGTGTCTATTTTCCATGATTAACCGCATCAGTTAAAGCCTTAACTTTGACAGCCCTAACGTATATGCAACATAATCATAATCTATCAAACTCTCCGAAGAGCTATCACAAATTCTGAAACGTAACAAGTGTACGCTGAATTCCAATTATTTCCCTCGCACTCAAGAAGTAAACCCGCTGCTTGAATCTGGCCGTTGACAGATGCGGCATGTCGTTCCAAGCCCATCATGTCGAACAACAATGCCGCCGGTCATGGCAATAATTAAGTCTACAAAGGATTTATGGCGTACTCCGCTAGATTGAGAATGGACTCGGGGTCAGACGGGGGATTGCTTGAAGATGTATGGGGGCCCGGGTGATGCAGAGGGGCCCTGTGGTCAGGCGGAGGGATACGGAGGAGAAAGAGGTGATGAGGACAACGCCGCCGTCTGTCACTCAACCTCCGCTCGCATTCAAGACAGAAGATCTGCTCTCTCGCTTTCAAAATAATTGGCACTTAATAGAAATAAGGATGAATTGTTTTTAAAAGTGATTGGGTATAAAAGATGTTAGAGTAAGATAAGTTTTAGGGAATGCAGCACTACTTTTCTATTAAAGTTTGATAAAATAATGATGCTTACTTAGAGAGACTGTACCTAATTTTAATATCTTCTAATCTAATCTTCTTATATTCTAAGCTCTTGTCATGTTTATGTTTATTTTATTTATTATGGGACAGTGCACATTAATGAACATGTGTTAGTTCAATATGTAAATACGCCAGAGTAAGCCATGCAGGCTAATTTTCATCTGTAAACCATCATGCATCGTATGGTCAAAGCAGTAAAATAAGGAACAACATAGAGACTGATTCATGTAATTTGCAAAGCATTATGTAGTAACTAACACAAACATTGTTGAAACTGTCATCTCTTTTTGTCCGATCAGGCACATTGTTCACTAAAAATCATGACAAAACAACTGCATAAGTCTATCCTAGACAGGGCGGGGCTAATGGTTAAAACAAAAACATGTCCCTGGCTCACGGTTCAAAATCAGGTACTTTTAACATGCTTGTGCTAATTTGCAAGACAGTGTTCCAAGGATGAAAAGAAAACGGTTTACAACTACAACAGTTTGTTTCGTTCACGAAGCCAACAATCATGGAAAGTTTTTGTAACAGTAAGCTTTGTTTGAGATATGCTGATAAACTTGCTTTCATGATTTGGAGTTGTTTGGGGAATCAATGTGCAATCAAGTGGGGGAGATAGGTGATTAAATGGGGAATTGATGGGCTAACCGTATCAGGGGCTGGTTAGCACATAATGGATCTGCAAGAGATGGCTATCAGATAAAGGCACTTAAGCTCCAATGGAATAGAAAGCAGAGGTTTTCACTATCGCTGGCCAACCAACGAGTAAATGTGCTGCAACATGCGACGTGAGCACCAGCAAACTGATCCGTCAGAATGCTAATTTGAATATTTATCATATTCTTTATTGCTGTGAAGATATTTTGTATTCTTGACTTACAAAAATGCTTAGCACTTAACATTTTCAAACTCTCTATAGTCCATATTGGGAAACACTTTACAAACTACACCTTTGATTCTAACTTTTAGAGCGCCCTCTGTTGCCAACAGTTAGAATGAGCAATGAATAAATAAACTGCTCGCCCTTGGTGCCCTTGACCTTTTCCCAAATGTCTATACCCAATCTACCCCCCATTTCACGCACCAGCTGGGCCAGAAAAACCTTAAAAACAAATGAATACATAAATAAACACAGCCCTTTGGCAACGTGAACGCTATGCTGGTAGAGCCATGCGTTTGCTATGAACACAGTTTGACGCAGAATGTGTCAAGTGATGCTTCATTGACTTGAAAATATCAGATTTTTACCGATAAAGCATCGATCTAAAAAAGAAAGAAAGATAGTTCAAATGAGGGGCTTTCTGAGGATCATCAGGATCACTGAAACAAGCGTGAATGAAGCAAAATAGAACCACAGATATGTTTTTTGATGATAGAACAACAATATAACATGTCTAAATGTATCTGGGAATAGGCTGGTATCAACCCCAGACTAGAACAGGACCAAACCACTTTCACATCCGGCCTAAACTGGGCACAACTGTGGAAATACTATGGCCGTATAAAGTTAAGATACACCTGCAAATTCTACAAGTACAGGCATAATGAACATGAATGTATCTTTGTAGTACTGTATAATTAATAATGTTCAGAACGGTCACCCGACAGCGTAACCCGCTCAGGGCCCACTCCACTTTATAATGGTAAAGTCATGGCTGAGAGATGACTATCAATTAAAGGCACTTAAGGCGCTAATGACCAGCAAAGGCTTCCTAATGAGAATAAGTGAAGGTGGGTTCAAGTCCCCGGGAGTGAAGTGCAGTGTTAAAAATCCCCGGTACGCTAACAGCCACGAATGCACCGGGGCCCGCTCCTCACGCCATCAAGGTCATTATCCGCCGTAATCAAGTTTGCAGGCCCGGTTCGAAGGGGGAGACAAAGTGGGCCCGTTAAAAGGCAGCGGCGGTAGCGTGCGTCGCGGTTCAGCAGGTGATTACACTAATTAGTTCCTTCTGTCTGCTAGGAGGCATGCTAATCAGAGAAATAGCCCCGTGTAGTGTTCACTTAGAATAAAAATTGCTCACTGGCTAGCACACTTGACCGTTCCTTGTCACACGCCGCTCGTCCGTGGATTATAATAAGGGAATTGGAGACGGCGGAGGGCAGTTCTATTGGCTGCTTGGAAATCTCCATGTAAGCTGGGTGATTATGAAATAATAGTCCAATTAACCGGTGCGAATCGGGGCTAATATACATACTTATGCAATATTAAGGCGGAATTACAACTGTCTGTGGATACCATCTGTAAACATCTATTAAACGAGCAGCAGTTTCAGTTCGATGTGTTTATTTTGCAAGCGGATCTGACCCGCTTTCTGTATAGTGTGGTACTGTCTCTGTCACAGTAATGTCAAAATGAAAGGATGTTTCACCTTCATTCCAGATGTTTACAGGCGTCACAGTATAGCACAGTCACAAATGTCACCGTATGAAAAATGGCTGTGTCTCAAATACCAACTGAATTGCTCTCTGCTGATTATTTTAAATGGCAAAACAATGTGCATTTGAATAAACATGCAGATGGTGTCTCTTCAAAGCATATGTGGCATTTGCTCCTTTACTGTCCCAGTACTGCAGGTCTCCATATGCAGCCGTGTTTGGTTTAGTTGTTCATTTTAAAGCCTGATCGTAACAAAGTTGGAGGCAGTCTGACATCCGGACAGGTTTAAAGTTTTGAAAGAAGTTTCCAAATTCTGGAGAAAACCCTTTTGATTGATTGTTCACGAAAAGGAGTGGGAGATTCTCAGAACAGAATTTAGAGTGCGAATAAGGAAGGGCTTCAGAACTAAAACTACAGCCTAAAATGTTAACTGCTGTTTACTGTGTTCAAGTATCTGAGACCAATTAGACACCAATGGGTTATTACAGATATAAATTCAGTTCTCCAAATGGTGTTTTCTTCCAAATTGAGAAATGTCCTCAATAAAAGTACTTGTTGAAACTTTTCTTCACCAACCGAACTTTCTGAATGACAGTAAACCTTACCTTACCTCCGCATCTGTAACACTCAAAACATCGCCTAACACTTCAACAATTATTCACATGTTTAAGAAAATCGATGTAAAAGTAAAGTGCACATTTATTTGGTCTGCTGGCGGTTTATTTAAAAGGTTATTTTATCAGACCGTTGTTTTTCATACTTGACAGTTTAGACTTGCAATCTTCTTCAGAGTTGTTACGTGATGTTGATATGACTTCAGCTGATTTACACAGGTTTTGGCATTGTCTTCCTACCTTTAAACCGGGACGAGGGGGTCTTTTTACTCTCTTCCACCGGAGAGGCTGTCCTGAAGAAGTCAGACTACAGATGGCGCTGTCGTCCTGCCTGTACCATTAGGAACGTGGTGTCAAAACCTGTGTAAATCAGTCGAGAAGGGACAGAGCAACATCACCTAACTCTGAGGAAGACGGCAAGTTAGCAGTCGAAACTGTCAGGTACGAAAAACAAACAAGCTCTGGTCTGTAAAAGAACATTGAAACTAAATACAAAATAAAGTACACATGCTCTAGCATTTAGATTAATGCTGTTAATATGGTATAGACATTTACGTTCTTCAGGACAAAGATTTGAATTTATGAATTTATTTCAAACATGTGAGCACAAGTCAAATAAAAAGAATAAAATAAAAGTAGCTGTACAAAGGTTACAGAGCTTTAAGTAAAAAAAAAATGAGTTGGAAGAAGTAACTTATTTAATCCCACCCCTTTCCTAATTATAATTTAAATTGTTCAGTTTCTTTTTACTTGTTAATACTGTATTCAACACATTAACAAAAAAGATATCCAATGTAATGCTTTATTTTCGTAGTTCATAATTATTATTTCTTTATATTTCTTCTTAAATTTCATCATGCTGGAACCTTGAATCAAATCTAGACTCAAGCCATTCCACAATATAACACCAGAAACAGAATATTCAAATATGTTGACGCTGATGTACACAAGATGTAACACAAGATGACACATTTCTGAAACGTGAGGTTACATCCATGCGCACGTCGACCATGTAATCCCCGCTCTCGACCAGCGCTGACCCTGAGCCTGACAATAAAACGATTTATTTGAGCCATGATTGGTCCGAAAGGTCAGTTTTTAAGCACCTCGGCGCTAGATCGGAGGTACACACGCCGCCGTCTCTGCTGCTCAGCCAGGTGCGCGGTCCGAGCAGGAAAAGAGCACGATACCCCTGACACGGCACACACGTCCGGCAGCCACCAGATATTTGATTATCGCCGTGGCAACCTGCTCACCCGTGACCCCCATTACCTGCCCGGCGCCCGGGTCAGGAGCGGCGTGCGTCAAATGAAATGTACTTCCTGCCGACTCGCACGCAAGGTCGAAGGGACTGCGGATGGATCTTTAGATGAGGGCCCTCGAAACCGATGAAGTGTCTGTTTCTCGAATGGGCGATTCAATGATAAGTTGCACCATAATGCGGTCTATTGTGCAAGCCAGATGTTTGTGTTATGTCGCATTGTGCCATATTGAAGGCTATTACTCTGCGGAATTGCAATTTTATTTTTACAGTCGGCGGTGCACATGCTTCATTATATGCTAATAGAGTCATTGTGAACCTATATGAAATCTCTCAACCATAACCACGATTGATATCCTCAATCTGCGGCAATCCTCCGTAATATTATTTGTCCATGGAAAAGCTTTTTACAATGCATCTTTGTGTACAGTAAACAAACACATATGTTCTATTATTTATTGATGTCAGAATGAATGCAAAATGAGTTGTTCGCTTTTGTTCCTGGTCTTAAAGGTATATGGAATATGGATTTTTAGCGTTTATGTATTAATTCTTTCAGTGCATAAGTTTGTATCATGTGTGTTTGTTGAAGAAGTCAGCATATGCCCCAAAGTAAGTTAAAACTGTGGTTCTCAAACTAGAGGTGGTTTCCAGGGGTCCCCAGATGATGGAGAAAATTGCTTGACCCCCTTCAAATGCAGTGGTAAATGTAGATTCCTGTTTGTCGCCGATCAAAGTCATTTTTCTAGGTCTGTATTCTCAAAATAAAGTCAAACATTAGATATAAGGCTAATTTATCACTTTGCGTGTCGCCTGTTTTTTGTGTTTTGGGCTCGCAAATGTGAACTATTTTTGTTTTCGGGGTTGCGACTGAAAAAGTTTGAGAACCACTGAGTTAAAAGACATAATAAAAAATGTAACTAAATAAAGACAGTGTTCTTTGGCTGAGAATGTCTGACATGAATGAGCAACCAGAGTATACAATATTTAAAATAAATCTGTTATTTTTTTTTTTTAACCTTTTTTGTGTCACAGTACACTTTTTGTGATTGAAAAGATACTGTGTTACAGCAAACATTTTAGAAGAAAAACAAAAATACAAAAGATATAATAGTAATAGTAGACATATTTTTTTCAATTTGTCAACTACTCAAAAGATTATTTCTTTTGAGACTTTTTAATTACATTATCAACAAAATAAAGCTTCTAGATACAGTATATTCACAAATAAAGTGTATTAATGAAGAAAATCTGAAATGTTTTAGTTAGTTTATTCTTTTTTGCCATTTTGATTTAATAATATCACTGTCTTTGTCATAAAAGGTTTTTTTTGTACGTGTTTGAAAGCCTGTGTTGTCTAGATCAGAATTACAATCATTTCTTATTCTCACAATTAGTCGATGAATTATTGCAGCCCTAACTGTAATGTAAAAAACTTGTCCATACCACTTTGTCTGGTTCTTTAAACTGGATAATGGTGGTTGTTTAGCTCACTTTTTCAGATCAGAGGTTTGCTCAGATGCTCCAAATTGACATGTTAATCAATTAAATCCATGTGTTTTATTTTTTTTTTTCTTGGCACACCGGTTTTCAAGTCAAAATTGAACGAAAACGCTTTTGTACGATATGAATAACTTGTTTAAATGCATTTAACATGTTATCAGCTAATTCCTAGTGCAAAAAACTTGCTAGACTGTGCAAGTATTTTACAAACCTCCCTGAGAGAAGTTCAATCCTTGTAGATACCAAAAAGTACAATTTCTCCACTGTGTACGTTTTTAATAGGAGCATTTTTCACCCTGTTTCCTTTGGCAAACGTTCTAAGAGTAGCTGTGTCATTTGGCTATGTGGGTGTTCTGGAATCGAGTGCAAGCTTTAGCACGTCTCGCAGGTTATTTTCTCATTCACTCGGCTGTGTTGGGGAAATGCTGAAAACATATGCTGCACATCATTTATGAGTTACTTTGATAATATTTCGAGACCGGCCTGTCGCGGTTTACAATATGGTAGCGCTGCTGAACTGTAAAATTAAGTCATTCTCGTCGGCTTTCCGTGTTGATGGTAAATAAATAAGAATTGCCCGTTCAGCGTGGCCTGGATTCATCACTCACACAGTAAAAATATCCATTCTAATGCGCTGTATTGTGTTATGACATGGTTCAGCTCACAGTCACACCCAATTAGACGGCTCAGCGTGGTCAAGATAAGATGCAGGAAATGAGAAGAGGAATCATAACAGAGTTTGCAATGAGCTTTCAGAAAATAGTGAGCTTTTTTACTATAAGATGCTATTATACCTTCATAAATACAAATGATGGGGAATCAGATAATGGCTATACTGAATAAATTGATAAATGTAGCTCTGAAAACAAGAATAAAAGGTTATTTATTTGAATTATGACAGACAGAAAGCAGATTTCTGAAGATTTACTGAGTGCGCCGTTTTCATCCAGTTTATCTCACACCAAAAAAACTTTATATTAATTCTACTTGAAGTGCTGCTGTAACATTACACCAGAACATCATGAATATCTTAACATTTTATATTAGCTCATAGTAGTAAACATGTAAAAGTGATATTTACATGGTGGTAATCCGACTACTCAGCAAACTCTAATCAGAGATTCAACGCTTGTGTTATTTAGTGTTCATTCTCACTTGTTCTTGTTTGGTCCTGGTTTGAGCCCAGTTTAGTTCAGATGTGGACTTGGCTTGATACTGTTAGCTTAGTCTTCGAGTCCAGGATTAGTTTCAAATGAATCCCAGTGGTTTAAGCCTAATTTTGATGTGATTTGTGTGAACGCACATTTACACTATATGATTTAACCTGTAAAAAAATATTTGACAACATCGTTATTGTCTTAAATAATGTTTAGACTGTCCAAAAAGGTGTTCCTTGTGCACAAATTGGCCATGCATTTTGGATTAATTTGTTTTTTATTGATGATATAGATGGAGTCAGACGTTGCTTCCTGAAATTTTCAAGATTTGTGTCTCTTATAATTAGAAAAACAAAAAATGAACACCATAAAAGTCATGTGTGACAGATAAGATTGTATTATAAGATGGTATAATAGAGATGGGCGTATCTGAAAATGTAGATAATATTGTGAATGTTGCTTTGAAGATATGCAGAATTTGAATATCAGTTATATTCTTTATTCTAAAAAAATAATGTACAAAGCTTTCTAAAAAGATTATTAGGTGATATTTTTGCACTTGTGATTCATTTTACAGACATTTCACATCTGTCTGATAATTTATCCTCAACTACTACATTTAATGACTTGTTTAAACACATTTCTGTTGTATTGACATAGTATCATCTGAATATCGCCAAATTGCCTAACCCAAGATGGTAACATTTCAGTTGGAAACATAAACACATCCTCCACTTGTCAGCGTGCATTCTACAACAGTCGTGTCCACAGAGACATCCAGAGACATCCAAGCACCCTCAGGCTGCAGCACCATCAGTCACTCGGCCGTGCTGCAGATGTGGCCCTATCACGGCGCTCTCTGGAGGGGTCCACCACACCCGCCCACACCTGCCAGGGACCTGCCTCCCACCAGCACCTCTCCTCTGCCTCCTCCCTCCGCCAGCAGGGCAGGCGGTAATTAATTTCCCCCATTTTAACTGGGAGGCAAAACAGTGTCGTCCTGGGAGAGAGGCGTGTGCCACCAGCCCATGTTCTGCATTCAAGGGATTAGGATAATTAGCCCCCGGAAGAGTGGGCAGACAGATGGAGAGAGGAGACAGTGGCACCTCATGGCCAGGGACGACCAGCTCGCCTCTGCTGCTGGCGTGTGTTGGGGAAGATGGCGTAAACAATAGTTTCTGTTCCTCTTTAATGGAAAAGAGTTAATGAAGAAGCCCAAACACAAACAGATTGCCAGACACATTTGCCTGAGGATAATCCATCTGATATGTCACTGCAGATTCTTTACACAGATTTCTGTTCTGCTCTAATAAATATAGTGAGTTTATCGTTTATGTTTACAGAGACAACGGTGAAAATGTGCATGATTGTTGACTAAATAATTGTTTACAACTATAAAGTACTGTCATTAGTCTCCTAATGCTTTTGACTATATTTATTACTCATTCACACATAATGCACAGGGTAGAATTTAGAATTGACAAATGATTGAAGCCAAACATAGAATTCAGTACATGTACAGACAACAGGCACATTTCAGCTTTGCAAAACACGTAACCTTTATATCAAGAATTTTTTATGATAAATTCAAAAGGGCTGAAATACCAGACCTCTTTTGTATTTGTCACCACAAATGGGCAGTATTACAGTTAAAGTGTGGGCAGGCTGTTTTGACAGCAGCTGTGCTCCTGCTCCACTCGGCCGCTGCAGGATCCCTCAGTCACTTAATGAAAAAGAGTGGACTTGTTGCAAGTCACTGATGCAGAAAACAGATTAACTCAGCTGGGCTGTGCTCAGTATCATGTTCAGCCAGAGCTCCTTCTCCAGGGCTGGACTGGAGAGAGGAGAGAGGGCCAGGAGGGCAGAGAGCTGCTTGTGAAGAATGCAACTTTAAAGATGTGGATTTACTAAGGCACTTTTTAATGTTATACGTGGCGTGTGTAAAACAAGGACACACTCACATTAGGCTTTTGAACTGTGCTGTGCTCAGAGCTTTCACAGTCCTGCACTCACACCTGCACAAACAAACCAAGCCACGTCCCAGTGACGTCACCATGAGGGCTCTGTTTACATGTCGCACGAATGCGCTAACTCTGTAGTGGAGGAAAAAAGCCAAGTGGCAGGAAATATCTCTGATATTGAGATGCACACTCCTCTATCAGGTTTTGGATTAAACAGCATGGTGCAGCAAGAGCAAAAGGAGAGACTTCTGTCGCTGTCCATGGTCCTTATTCTAGGTAGCGCAGATCAACATTGTTTGGAATTTATTTGTGGTTTTTTTTCTTATGAGGAACACCAGTACAAATGTCAGGGCTTATATACCAATGTCTTTGTGTGTACATGAGCAACTGTGCTATACACTTTGCCACCCCCTCCAATCATGCCAAAGGGGCCTGGATAGATCGTTTGCGCTCACAAGTGTGAGCACATTCTAAAAGGTAGGTAACTCTATATACAGTTGCCCTTCCTCTGAGCCACACGGACATGGTTTTTAGCAGGTACCATATCTCGGTACCTGTATTGATACTACTTTGACACAATCGGTCAAGACAGACAATATATAAACAATTCTGATTCCAAAGTACAACAAATCAAAATCATACCAATATACTCATTCAAATAAATTGATTGTAAAAGTGTGTGACACTGACACTGACTCTGACTGTACCTCAGCACACTGCAGCAGCCTGCTCCACAACACTCTTAACATATTCCTACCTCCTAACATATGTACGCCTTAACGATTCTCCAGCCCGACTGACAGCTCCGGCCATATCTCTCCTCTACCCTTTTCAGATATTTTCTCCCTGCTCCTCACAAGATGCACAAAGAAAAATTAGTGACAGTTAGCTTCAGACACAGCAGTGTGTCTGAGGCCGGCATCTGACAGAGCACAGCGGGAAGCCTGAGATTGTGAATGGACCAGAGCTGGGCTGGAGTGGAGTGAGGGAGGTAGAGCAGCAGGCTTTTGACAGGCGGACAGCAGGTGAGAGCAGGAGCGATACAGCAGTTTACAGAGATGGGCGGATCACGATTGTGGGGCAAACGGTGCCTTAAGAGAATTAACCTTAGCACATGTCCATAGTTTTAAGCACAAATAATGCTGGATTTAATGTTGTTTTTCTTACCTAGCAGCATAAATGTTTGGTTAAGATTTGCCTATACTTTGCTGATCCTGTAGAGACAGTAGTTCTCTGCATTTGACCCGTCTGTCACTGCTGCTGGGACAACCTTTCAGGAGAAGCGGGCAGGTGCCGTGCAGTAGTGATGGGCGATAGGGATTTTTGTTTTGATCCGATACCAAGTGATACTATACTATGGAAAATATTGCAAAATCGATCTGATACACCAATAATTGTTTAAAATATACGGAGACCTCTCCACTAAACATAATTCCACCTCAGGCAATCATTGTTTTTGCGTCACCACAGCTTGAACTGATTTAAAAATATGTGCAGTAAACTGAAATATGAAGAATGGAGATTAGACAAATATTAAAATTTGACAGCTCAGTTTGAGAATTATTAGTATTTATATCATGTTTGATATAAATACATTTGATTTTCAATTAGGGTTGTAATCCTTTAGTCGTTTGGTCGATTAATCAGTCGATGGAGTCTTAGTCGACTGATATTTTTATTAGTCCACTAATCTTTTTTTTTTTTTTTACTTTGAGATTAAATGGATTTATATGACCAAAAAAGCAAAAAACCGAAGATATGGCGTGAGTTAGCTAAACATTTTGAAGCCCAACATATAAATACTATGTTTCCTAGTACTTATTATAACTACAACTATTTATAACTATTTATACTGTGTATAAATAGTTGTTGTTCCATGTTTTCTCTGTGCATTTTTGGTCGTTTGAGTGCAGTTTGGGTCAGATACATGGCGATGTCGGAGAGTTTTGATATATTTTTGCCACACCCCCTTTTAGTCGACTAATCGGTCGATGGGACAAGTCTTTAGTCGACCAAGAATTTCTTTAGTCGACTACAGCCCTATTTTCAATACAGTCGCTCACCTTCATGCAATGGCCTAAAGCAGGCATGTCCAAACTCAGGCCCCGGGGCCAAATGCGGCCCTCATACCAATTTTTCTTGGCCCTCAGGCTTCCTGGTGAATTGGCCCACATTATCCTGAGAAGTACATTTTACAGCAAATTTAACATTTTCTACAATTTTAACCAAAAAAACTAACATTTTGGTGCGAGACAGACTTGATATTAAGGCACTGAGACTGAAAGTAGATGCAGTGGTGCTTAAAACATCAGATAAACGCAGCTTTTTTAACGTTTCACGATTAATTTGTGGCCCTTCGATTGGTCTGTATGTCAATATGCGGCCCTCAATGGAAAAAGTTTGGACACCCCGGGCCTAAAGCAACACCATCTTTGCTTCCTCAGGGTTACACTTCTTATTCACAGGCAATTCATGTTCTAAACAACTAATTGACGCATCAAAAGAATAATAATCGATTACCTACATGTCGTTCGCAATCGATGTTTGTCGTTAGAACCGCAAGTGCATCCGAGGTAAGAATCTGCCGCTACAAAGTCTTCGAGATAATGAACCGAAAACAGCCTCGGTGTGAAAGTTGTACCACTGACTCATCGCTTGAACAGATTCCTAATAGTAAATCACACAACAGGTTGTAAAGTGCTTGCTGTGTTTCTTAATGGCTCCGTTGGCTTTTCCTCAACACGACTGATATAATGGAAGTCAACTGCACTGTTTTAAGCAATTCAAGCTGTTGTTTTGCATATACCGTTTTGTATAGACTCGTGTAAATGTGAAGCCTGGGCGCATGTTTCTAAATTTACCATACTGCAAGATCTTAAAAGGGGCCCTGGGCATTTGGATGAAAAAGGAAAAAGAAAATCTCCAAAGCGTCTTGTCAATTCCGACTTACAGGTTTCAATGTCAGATCGCATTTGTTTAACAGTAAGTTTGTGTTTGGAGCCTCGGAAAGCAGTGAATGGAATACGCCCTCGAGGTCAACACTTTGAAGTGCTGTACCGTTTCCATTGGGCGCACTCGTGTAATCACTGCTCACAGCGGAGTTAACGGCGTAGCATGAATTAATTCCTAGCCAGTGTTACTCTTAATCAAACTGACCTTCAACTTGAATCCAATTTTGAGTGCCGCGCCGCTACTTCAGTGGAGGATAACTTTGCTTTTATTTTCGCTAATTCAATATTGTTTATAAGGATTATGTGCCGACCCCGCGCCATCAAGGTTACGCCGTGTGAATGAATGAAGGTAATGAATAGCCACTCGCTTTTTCGGTGTCAAGCAAGTGCTGACCCGGGCTTTCTCTTCGCGTCGCATGGATGTTCTCAAAGGCAAATAAAAAGTGCCATTAGCGTCACATTTGACACAGTAAGTTCACCACAGAGGCAGAGTTAAATGTGGGTCACCAGATGGAGAGGGGAGTGTGCTGAGCAAGCCTAATTGCCTGGTATCTCTTAAGGCTCGAAGGGGAGGCTGTTAAAAGGGTTCTCGTGCGGAACCGAACTTGGATAAAGACAGAGCCGAAGTTGCAAAGTCTTGGGCTTTGTTGGATGTCGGTTGATTCAAAAATGTGTCCGTTCTATGGTCGGGAATCACTTCATAAATGTTCAGTGCCTGAAAATGCTGTTGATGTTTCAGTTTAAGACAAAATTCATAGAAGTAACGTTGGAAATGGACGATTGAATAGAATCTAGATCATTATTATTTTTCTGTCCTGTGGTGAGTTGACCTGCATGATTCTATGGAAATAGAGAGTTAAAATCATACTTGGAGATGGACAAGTTTTATCCCATAATGTGGAATATTAAAGCCAAAGCCAAACAGAGTCTACTTTACCAATCCAGGCTAAAAACATCTCTTTTTAGCTGTGTATATTTTACATTTTACTCTTTTTAATATATTCTAAAATGACTATTTATTGTTTTATTTTATTTTATTGGTTTAATCTATCGTTAATACTGTGAGTTAGATTTTGTATGAATGGTGCACAAATAAAAGTTGATTGATTGATAGATCTAAATGAAAATTGGCCTAAAAATTCAAATATTGCTGCATTTTTTCAAATATTAAAACTTGAATAAATCAGACTTGGATTTTGATATCAACAAATCCTTCAGTGTATTCTGTCAAAATCTTGTTATTGTACAAGAGTGTAAGTGTGGCGTGTGGGAGCTACTTTAAGTGGTGATCTTTATGTCTCTGTGGTAGAAAAATGCTTTTTAAGAAAATGGCCGTCGAACTTACAGTGTTCCAGAGAAATCTATGGATGAAGTGGATTATATTAAGTAAATGTTCTTACTTTTAGTACTTACTTCACGAGCAGACTGGATAAGTGCGTTTATTCCACATGAAAGCCTATATGTTGAGAGGGCAAACTGACAAAAAGGGCTGTACCTAGTGTCTCGCCTTAAGTGCAATAAAAACATCCAAAATGAAAAAAAAAATATCCTTTCATTTTTGTAGACTTTGTAGAACAAATAATAACTGACTAGGTACTTGCAGAACCTGGTTGGTTTAATGAATATCTGTAAGCTTCTACATTTGCATCTCTTCTGCCCTGGAGGAAAACTACGACCACATTTGTATATAGCCCTGGTATTTCTACAGAATGCATTTGATGAATATTAGATATGTGCACAGCTCCTGGTGTCTGCTTGTGTCTATTATGGATGAGAACCTCAACACAACCTTGAGGCTATAGTAGATACTTTATGCAGATCGCGGCATGCATTTTCTGGTCAGAAGTTGAGTTGCATGTCTTAAATCACTTGTTGCCAACAGATCTCTCATAGTTATAATTAGCTGAAGAAAAATAAAACTTTACTGCTTTATTTGCAAGGAAATAGTATATGTTTTGCATGTCAAAACATGAATTTGGTTTGGTGTATTATTTTGCATTGTTGGACATTTTCACTTTGACCCAATGTGATATTTTACATTGATCCAACTGCATGATTTATTAGTGACCCAACACAGTATTTTATATTAACTCAACATAGTATTTTATATTGAGCCAATGCAGTATTCTCTATTCACTCAACACAGTATTTTATATTGACCCAGTGCAGTATTTTATATTGACCCAATGTAATTTATATTGATTCAACACAGTATTTTATGTTGACCCAATGCAATAGTCCAACATGAATGGGAAAAAAGCAGCAGAACATGTAGTGCTTTTATTGCTCTGCAGATTACTTCATTGCCAATTGAACTGCAATTCGTAATCACACATTGACAACAAAAAAGTAAAACACTGCTGCTACATTCAAATTTAATTTCATTGAATCTTCTCAGAAAAAAAATACATTTCTCACTGCAATATGAATTTGTTAAATGTATCTCGCAATTTAACACGTAATTTCTGCAATGTATTTCAACATTCTCTCAGGCCCACCAATCATAAATCTCTTCTGGCCACACCATCTAGAACACATGCATCTTCTCATATTCTCCAAGTCTAAACTTAGCTGTTTTCTGTTGGGAAAAGCACCCAGACTGTGCTTTAAAAACAACACCTGGCACCCACCAGGCACTGGCCTCTACATTCTTCACAGTGCACTCCTTTGAACGAAGAATAATTGTCCGAATTACCTGGTAAGCAATCATTTAATTTCCCTTGTCACATTGAATCAGGATTAATTTGCAGGCAAATATTACACAATGAATTATTGAGTAAGTCGTCTCCTGAGCTAAATTAGTCTTGAGGATTGATGATGTGGACGTAACCTGTGATCGGCTAACCCATTTCATGAGTCATTGGTGGTGCGTTCACAAGGGCAATGGAGAAGTGATGACTTGATTTCCACTGGTTACACAAACAAACATGGCGCCTCGACTGTACGCCGCGGTGACAGTCACTCAGAGAGATAATTAAGTGGGTTAACTGAGTATGGCAGGAGTTTGAACATGTAATGACTCATGATATGTGCTCCAAGTTAAGTGTCATGCAGCAGTGGTTCTCAAGCTGTAGTTCAAAGTACACACCAACTTATGTTATTATTTGTTTATATGTCCACGGTTGCAAGTTTTATTCCTGTTGGTTTGCTCTGATGGTTTAGGCCTGTTGCTTGTTGATGCACTGAGTAACGTTGCTGGTGGTGGTGCCTTTTATCTTTTTATCTCTCTGGAGTATTTATTATTGCTGTTTTGCCTGGAATGTTCCTCAGTACGACATTAAACTTAACTTCAATTACAGGTGTTGTTGTTGCTCAAATATTCCTTGAAAAACATACATTCTTGCTGTTGCGTGCTTTTATTTCGGTCTGTTTTTTGGCTAAAATAATTAACAGTGGGGATTTTAATATGGTCCAGACAGGACTGTGATTAATCCCCTAGTTCTTTTTATTTTTTGTTAAGGTTTAAACAGTTCATGAGAGCGAGTTCGATTGCCGGCGTTCAGAGTGATCGTTGGCACTGAGTGGAAGTCATGTCTCTGCTCAGCCCCAGGGCAGCTGCGGCTAAAAAAGAACTAACACTAAACAGAAACATTTATCTTATTACGATTACCGTATTTATGTTTTCTAAAGATGTTAACAGCCCGTCTAATAAAAGTAATTTGGGTCACTGTGCATGTATGCATGTAATGTCCTGAGTATATTTATAAAAGCTGAGTAAATGGAGCATGTTGAAGTGTACAAAAACAAACATCAACAGAACGCCCTGATGACATTAAGTGATAGAACTAAGTGGGCTAACTGATTATGGCGTGGCTTGGAATATGTTGCATTTAAAGCGATGATTCACAATGCATCGCCACTGTCTCCTCAGGCGAAGTGTCCTTTCGAACTTGACAGCGTCTTCCCTTGATGTTTAGACTCTCCGATTGGTTGTGCACCTCAGTTAGGATCTGGTTTCCTTCGCCGTGCCCTCCCCGCAAACTTAAACAAGATGAAGTCTAAGTTTCTCCTTCCAACATCTTTGCGCTCGAGGCCCACTCTGCTTTGAATGACTAAATAGGTCTCTAGCATCCATCCAGTCACTCTCAGCGCGGGGGCTTTTGGGTTTAAACGCTGCAGTTTACAGAGTGAGTAAACCAGTGTGGAGTCAAATCCTTAAGGAAGAGAGTGCATCACAGTTGCTCTCGCCACACACCCTGCGCTTTATGGCAGGCAGGCGTTCTGGTGGATTTGGTCACTGATCCCGATGAGCACCCTTGAGACCGGCTTTAGCAGTTCACTCCTGGCATATGGTATCTATTATGCGAGTTTTAGCCGAGCAGAGAAAACGCAATTGCTTCATTTGTTGTTTTTACTGCGTTACTACGGCGAGTGGAGTGTTTGACTGGACATTGTAATGGCATTATTCTATGGTTCAGGTTCTGCTGATAAATGATAAAAATGTATACAGTGTTTAAATGCTAGCTTCTCAAACCATTTCCTTCAGTTTGAAAATGACTTTAAAACGTCCTCAAAGTTGAAACACAGTGTCTAGAAACCTTTCTTTTGTTATTTTGTTACTTTTTGGCTTTTTCTATAATGCAACCATGTCAAACTGAAACAAATCAGAACACGGACATCTGCCAAGGCATTAGACATGATAATGGTAAAGTTATAGAACCAAAATATTACACAGGCACATTTCACTTTCGAGTAGGTCAGAGAAATAATTGAAACTACGCACTTAAACTAAGGACTTGAACTTGAAATCTTCAGTGTGACGGTTATCAGAACATCTTGACAAATAAGAAAAAGTCATTAACAGTATAATACAATAAATACAATGTAAATTAGAACTGAAAGATTAATTTTGATTAAAATTGCAATTTGAATTTGAAGTATCATCATCTCTTCCACAAACAAGAAAATTCTGTCTTATTATTCATAAAACGGCTAACCCTTCAATCTGTTCAGACATGTTTATTGGTCTATTTCAGCCTTTTTGTCACACTCTTTAAAGTGAACTTTGTACAGAATCCAAAATATTAAAGTTGTATTTATTTCTATTTTATCTACAAACCAAAGAAGGTAAATCTTTGCAAACTTCCACACGTCGCATCCACACCATCCAAACCCAAACTCACGTTACAGATTATTATATTAAAACTTAACACTAGCTATTTTTTCCAAATCGTGAAGCCCTAAAGTCTCACCTTTATATGATGGAAATGGTCCTTTCTCAGCCGATTGAAACATCTGTTGTACGTCAAATTCTATATTGCAGCCAACGCTTTATTTACACATACAGACCACAAATGTATTTCTCAATTCTGCCCCATCGCATTGTATCGGCAGTAATACCTCACTTTAGAACCCATTCATCACAATGCTATTTGTATGTAGCGCGCAGCCTCTCCAGCCTTGAAAGGGGAAACACGGGATTAAAAATGTGACCTCAATTTGACACCACACCAGCGCCATTGTGTGCGGGCCAGACAAAAATCGCCGCATGTGCAGTTATTTTGGAGGGCTTTAATAG
>CM033626.1:11416667-11492092 GCA_019453435.1 Rhinogobius similis | reverse complement strand
CTGATGACGTTAAGATAGAGCCACCTAAGGACATCCTGGTGGAGAATATTTACAGACAAAATAGGTTTTAGATCAAAACTCTACCTATTTCCTGTGTATTTTAAATGTAATTCTTGCTTTGTCCAAATCATAAAACCTCTCTGTCAGCACATGTCATGTTTTGTAGTTTGTCTTTTGTCCAGATCATGATTATTTGAATACATACATTACTTGAGGATAACATAAACAATCGATACGTTGCGATCGGTTAACTTGACAACTGAACAGCGATCATCTATATAGTTTCTGAAATACAGTACACTTGTCAATGAGGCTAAAACGACCCAGGCCTGTTGGGTTTTACGACTCAAACGTGCTCCGATGATTGCAATCTGTTCTCGTAAAAACCAGCGCCTGTGGTAAATCATTCATGTGAAACCGTAGTCTCAGCGTGTTCCTTGTCTGTTGTGACGCCCAGCGCTCGTCACAACAAAGCGCCGGCCGATTGTCACTTCTCCACATGCGGCCGCTGGCGTGTGCTGTCCGTGTCCGTGTTAAGGATCAAAGTGGACAGAGGAGACAATTTACGCTGCGCGGCCTGTGTGACGGCTGTCGTGAGGCCAGAGGGGGAAGGGCAAGGGATGTGGGGAAAAGAGTTGTTACGAGGAACAACTTACGGTTGTGTTCTTGGAGCGTAGATTGTGCAGATTGTGGTCAAGCTGCGACGACAGAAAGCATGTATTTTAAGCATGTAAGTGTAATGTAAGTATTTTCAGGTGCATTCACTGCAATAGAACAGCTTTTTATAAGATGGCAAAGCGAAACTGGGGTGGGAAACCAATGCACTGTCCAAATAGGTCAAAACAAAACACAACTGAAACCAATGAGTTGAATTGTTTTGTTTTGTTCTCTCAACATATTGGCTTACATGTGGAAACAACAAACTTGTCCAATCTGCTCCTGAAGATGTTTTATTGTATAATTTAATCCACTTCATCCATAGAGTTCAATGGAAAAATTGTAACTTCAAAGGCAGCTTTCTTAAAGTGCATTTTTCTCCTGTAGGGCTAAAGATCAGCCCTTAAAGTAGCATCTACACACACCAAGCTTTACAATCTTGTAAAGTTTGTAAAATCTGACTAACGTGTACAAAATGAACCAAGACATTTAAACCTCTGTCCATTTGTCACATTCAAATGTCCCAAATACGTGCTATTTTGGCCGTTTTTACCCATAACATGCCTCATTTCTTTATGAAAACATTACATGATGAAACCCTTGTAATACATTTTTTCTTACATTTATGTGAGTAAACTACAGGAGAAGTTTAAAATTGATATAATTAAAGTTAAGCTGTTTTCCAATTTCCTAAACAGAAAAACATCCCAAATAAATACAGGGAACATGAGAAACAGGCTGCGCTAATAACCAAATACATGTCAAAGTCTTTTTACTTTCGTTCCTATATTGAAATCTTCCTTGAGTGTTTTCAGTCTGTGACCTTTGCCGTCATTGGATAATTGCTTACCTTCTTTCATGTTTTTCTTGGCGCTCATCCTTGAGCTTTGAATAAAAATGTATCCAAACAGACACATGTAGCAGTCTAATGCTTTTGGTCCTTCATAAAGTTCAGATTTGAGCACAAATAAACAGTGGTTTGAATCTGTGGATATGAGTGGATATGCACCTAATCAGAGTTCAGTGATTTGTTTACTGATTTTCTTTTATGTTCTGTCCAGATAAACATTGCTTTTTTGATTAACCTTTTAGCCCTCAGTGGCAAATAATGAAAACACAACAAGAAAATCAGTTTAAATCTTGCTAAATCATTCCAAACACGAACTGATAACTGGCAAATTTTTAAACACTGCATTCGTTTGTGGTTCGGATTTTGAACATTTTATCATCAAGGTTAATGCGGGAGAAACAGGAAACATGAAAAAAAAAAAAAAAAGAATGTAAAAAATAATTGCCAATTGGTGATACCAGATAATAATACAAAAGACCAGAAAACAAACCAAACCAAACTAAACCAAAACGTTTTGCACAAGTGAGGGAAGACAGGCAAAACATTTTATTTCTTGTGCTCATTTCGCTCTCACAACATATCGGCTTTCATGTGGAAACAACAAACTTGTCCAATCTGCTGCCAAGGATGTTTAATCATTTTATTTAATCTGTTTCATTCATAGATTTCTTTGGGACATTATGATTCCAAAAGACATCTCTTAAAATGCATGTTTTTTTCACACACAGACCTAAGGATCAGCCTTAAAGTTGCTCCTACACACACCAAACTGTACAGTCGGAAAATAATTAAGGATTTGTTGATGTCGCATTCTAAACCTGATTTATTCAAGTTTTAAGTCAAGGATTTGAACTTTTAGGCCAATTTCTAAGATCTAATTCACTCAAAAATTCCCCTCTTTAAAGTTTTTTGTCATGAATGTGTGTACAAAATAAGAGAAATGTAAACCTGGTTCTATAATTGTTTTAGATTCAAATGTTACAAATATGTGCAATTCTGGATGTTTTTACGTCTTATTTCTACATGAAAACTTTGCATGATGAAAAACCTGGAATACATTTTTTTCTTACATTTAGGAGACGTTTCAAATTGATATCTTTAAATGTAATCTTTTTTCCCATTCACCTGCAGTGTCTCCCCTTCAAACAAGTCATCTCCGGGTGCAAATTATTTACCCAATCGAATATATTATAACTAACGATTTTGCATTCGAGGACTAGCAACATCAAAACACATCCATCTGTCCATCCGTCTTGGCAAACAGATAAGTGCGTATGGACATGGGCCGTGTCCGTGCAGCCTGTTCGGTGAGCGGAAGCAGCTCTTTGTCAGTGAATCTGAATGCGTCCTCATAGGTTTAGTGACCTCTCTGCTTGGACACCTTCCAGAACGTCTCCTGCCTCAAGAATCACAAACAACTCCCCTCAGATTGTAGCGGGGGGCGTGGAGTCTGGGGTGGATGAAAACACGTAGTTGATTCAGTGAGAAACGCAACTGTTTTCCCTCTTTTACGTCGTTTTCTAGCAAAGTGTGCATATTTTTAATCACAATTGAGTGTTAAAGGACATATGTTATGCTAAATTGACATTTTTTAAAGCTATTCTAACGTTGTTCCGTTGTGAAAAACGCACCTGGAGTTGCATTTAGCTTCATTCACGCTAGTTTGATAAATCCTGGTTAGAAGGTTCTCTTTCCTGGTTAGAAGGCACTCTTCTCTTTTAAAGCACTTTATTTTAAAATGATCTTAAAATGATTCTGTGTGTCTTTTTGTATTTTGTGATTTTAATGCAATTTTTCCTGTTTATGTAAAGCACTTTGAATTGACTTGTGTACGAATTGTGCTCTACAAATAAACTTGCCTTGCCCTTGCCTTTCCTCCTATCATAGAAAACACTTTTTGAATCTCCCTGATGTGTGACGTTTTCTGCCGTCTAATCCCAATCATTACAACCACTTGCCAAGCTAGAATCTCCCGGAGATCTTTCCAGTTGTTTATTTTTAACTTGTGTAATTCAAACAGCAACCAGTAGTTGACGCCAAAACTCTGTACCGTGGGAAAATGCAGAGATACACGTGTTCATTTTGTTTTTTGATACACTTGTTTTTGTTCTAAAAGATGCCAAACAAGCGCATGTTCAAACTTTGATAACAACACAAATGATGTATAATATTTGTCCTTTAATGGAGGTTGCTGATTTCTTGTCACCTCAGAAAAGTAGCCTTCTTGGATGCCGTTGGATCACTTTATTTTTCTCCATGTCTTTGTTTCGGTGTTTGGTTCAATATCACTCTTAAAGTCCATGTTTGATCTTGAGCAGCTCTTTTACATTATAATGAATGGATTGATTCCCCACGGAGCTCCGTAAGTGTTGGATCCCGACTGTATCTGTGCTGTTGAATATTGCGTAGTACAAACATTGAGTGATACTGTCTTTCCAAAGGGGAGTAACACCAACCACTCTACCACTGCAGCTATTGTTTTTGACATCATATATATCTCTTCCACCATCTTCTTTTATTAATACGGCATTAATTGATGCGATATTAACTAGGGCTGTACTCGTTTAGTCGATGGTATCTTAGTCAACCAACATTTTCATTGGTCGACTAATCATTTTATGTATATCAACTTGTTATAAAAGGATTCATATGGCAAAAACTAGAAGATATGAAGTGAGTTAATAGAATATTTTGGAGTCATAAATACACTATCTCCTGGTACTTTTTCGTTTTGCATAAATTTTTCTACTGCTGTGTTCCTTTGAGTGCAGTTTGGTTTAGATACATGGAAATTCTTTAGTTTTGATATATATTTTTAAACCAATTTATCGGTCGATAGTGCTGGTTTTTAGTCGACCGAAAATTTCCAAGCCCTAATATTAACACAGTGACTCAAATATGTAGTAAACAAGGCAAAAACAACTGCGGTATTTTCATAATGTCAGATTTTCCCATGTTTTCCATTTGGACTAAGAGTACAGCTGTAATGACACACATACTTAATGGGTTTGTTTAAAATGTCCTAATGGTGTTCTTGGTCTCGATCCAAAGATACTCAGAAAGGCAATAGTGGAATAATTTAGACATTTAACTTTGGGCTGTGAGTTTTCTGTGAAGGACACTGATCTCATTAGGCGGGGGACGCACTATAAGATAACTGGAGCACAATATGGGCAGATGTGCACATGCTTATTGGATTTAAGCTTATATTTCTCATAAAACATTAAAATACAACCAACTATACTTTGCAAATGGAGGCTCAAAGTTTTTTTTTTTTTTCTAGGTCAATGAATTTACAAACAACTGTCATACATTGTCTGGTAAGATTAGTGTAATTTACTTACATTATTAAGCATATATATATATATATATATATATATATATATCTTTCCGTATTATGATTTGTGCAAGCGTTAATCCCCTTTCCACTGCCCCCTAGTGTTCAATGACTCATATATTGATTTGACATTTCCAAGAATATGCCAGAAGAAATTCCCGTTGCTTGTTGAGTTTAGGGATGACAATACTAACAGAAATGGCATCACGAAGAGCCGTCACAATCTTAACATTTTTGCCGTTCGAAAATTGAACTTTTATTTTACCTGAAAAACGTTTTTATTTATCTTTACATCAAGCACCAGTTTACGAGGAAACTCTTAATCCATGCATTGATTGTGACATTAGTTTAGGCTATATTTAGGCATTATACTCTAAACATTTTAATATACTTGCACTTGTTTATAGGAATAGCAAGACTGAACAAAAATGGGTGATGACCGCACCGTTTTTCTTATTCAGACCAGTTGTTTTTCACACCTTACAGTTCTCTCGCATTCTTGGTTGTTGTTCGAAATTCGTGCCCTCGAAACTATAGACCGGGACGACGGGGCGTATATACTGTCCAACACCTGGGATAACGTCTCAAGAAATTGTACTGCAGATGGCGCTGTCGTCTTGACTCTAATGTTATAGAAAACCGCACCAAAATCAGCGTAAATCACTGGACAAGACAGAAGATGAGGAAGACAGCGAACGATTAGTATGAAAAACAAACTCTGATCTGAAAAAAACCTTTTGAAATGAATGGTCAGATATCCAAATTGATAGCAGCAGCTGTCCGAGTTGACCCGCACAGGTAACGACCAGTCGGATGCTAGCAAAGTCATTAGCCACTCATGCGCCTTTCGTGCCGGATCTTAGCAGCTAAATTAACATTCCCTTGGCGTGGCACTGAAATGTAAATATTCTGCCTCGGCGAGGATGAGCTGGCCTCCTCCTCGCTGCTTTAATCGGCTTTGAGGGGACGACGTAAAGTGCTTAGGAATAACGCACGTGCTCTGTGATAAAACAAGCAGCTTTTATTATAAACCTACAATGGAAGAGTCATGTCTGAAAAGGACCTAGATAGAAGCTTTGAGCATTTCGTGAGCTCTAACGTAGCGCCGTAAAGACTGGGGCGATGTGTTGTGAAAGAAAACGGAAAGAAAACATTTGAAATCCAAGCAAACCATAAAGTAATCCCATATTTAATTGTATGAGTGTTTAAAAGAGTATGAAAAGACAAAAAAAAACAAAAAAAACTCTTGATTGGCAAGTATAGGAAATAGTCTAAGAGATATGTTAATTGATACATTTTTTAATATTCTTATTATTCTGTAAAAAATAAAGAATTTTGATTTATATTCTCACTTTTTTCTTTGTTAGATGCGAATAGTTTTCACATTTCTAACGTTTATTTTGGTAAATAAGCTGAGGATGTTTCTTTTTGGATCCAGTCCAAATCACAAATAATGTCTTTGTAAAATTGATGTTGTTTGAAGATGTCTGAAGAAAACTACAATCACGATTTACTTTTCATTTGTATTTTACCCAAGGTCCCGTCGTGTTTTTTTTAAATTGCCTCGCGTAAATGTCCATCATTCTTGTCCCTCCGTTGTCTTATCATCTGCAGACGTGATGCGCGGAGTAGATTGATACGCTCGTTTTGAATTGGATCATAAAAAGAGAATCAGCTCCCTGTGTGATTGGAATATAGACCCCAATCTGCATTTCCATGAGCCATTTGACTTTTCTGTCTCATTAAACAACTCCGACAGTGTTTACAAGAGAGCGCTAATGTGGCCTGTCAATCAATCTGCCGAAGTTAGACGCACCGCTGCTAGTCACGAGGGAACTCTCCTCACTCCGACTTACTGAATGTTGTTTTGCATCAGAAGTGGATCAAACTTTTTAACATATACATTGCATTTCACCAAGGCAGCCTCACTAGTCAAATTTATTAAGGCTTTTGGGAAGTGTGAAGCGAAAACGGAATAGCGGAATGAGCGCATTGCATTTCCATAATGAAAAGCATGTATACTGGATGAACTTAAAGGGGCAGTACGCATTTTTTTCATGTACTAATGTGAAATTTGTTTTGTCCCTGCACAGGTATATACAGGGGCGTAGCAAAGATTCTAGGCCCTGGATACAATTGTTCTCTGTGGGCCCTGCATGCATAATTTTGTGTATGATTTATATATCCCAGCAAATTGTGTTTTTTTTGTTTTGTTTGTTTGTTTTTTTGTGTGTTGTTTCTACATACACTTAACAATAACTCGCTAATTTATAGATTGTGTAGCGCCAACCTATTATGATGGAGTTTTTTTTGTATTTGTGAAAAATGCAAAACAAATTTCATAAAGATCTTCAAACATATTTTTACAAAAAATGTCTAACTGCAAATTATAATCACAATTATTTGTTAACAATTTAGCGACTAAGTAAACAATATTTTTCCTCTCTTTTAAATGGTGAAGGGGAAGATGTCATGCATACTTGTATTTATTCTCTCAAGGACTTTACTCATCCACGTTGCATTTTATTTAAACAAAAGTAGATTAAAGTATAGAAAAATGCAACTGAGAAAAAATAAATAAAAACATCACATCCCCCCCAGTCTGACACCCCTGGATATATAGCAAAAGCAGCTCCAATGGCATCAAAATGAGACCGCTAAGTGCTGTCAACATCTAACTACAGTATAATGTGTTTATTATCAGCTGCAAACCAGGAAGTTGTTAGCATGCTAGTTGTGGTTAGCATTACCATGATAGCAAAACTTTGCTCTGGCCAGCAATGTGTTATGGAAGTGAGTAATAACTTTGGACAACCATTAAAAAAATGACTGCTATTTTTTTCACATTTTTAAGACATGGTACAAAAATGCTTTTGTCCATTGTCCAAGACGGCAGGAGTGAAAGATTTGATTATGTTTCCAGACAATAGCATACATTTTGTTTAATTAGGGAACTCATTCTCACTTAATATTATGCTGTGTTACTGTTATGAAAGGCAATACAATAAAATAAATAAAAGCAACAAGAGATAAAAACAAAACAAATAAATGGCAGAGGACCAGACATGCGTTCCACTTAAAGTCACAAAATGAAAGTCGAGACAAGGGGACATATTGTGCAAAATTGACTTTAATGCACTTTTACCCTTGTTACAGCAGTGATTCCTCTATTAGTTTACTCAAAGTTGTTTGATTGATTCCTGCATGTTTGAGTAATCCTGAATTGTCCTGCAATTGAGGCTTGAGTGCTCAGAAAAGAAGAAAAAAACACGTAGTAATACACATGTAATACACGTAGTATTCTAAAATGTCATGTAGCCATAATAATAAAACATGTAAATGATAATCTGTAAATGGTAATCTCAATACTAGGTACCTAGTGTTCCAGAGATTGGGGTTGATCACTAAACCGCTAACCAAGGCCTGCAACATACCCCCTACTTTAAAATCTTGTCAGGTTTGTACATTTGGATGAAATAGCTCAATATCTTACATAATATCTTACAATATCAAAAGCTCAATGTCTTACATAAATGCATAATTGAAAGCATTTTGATTTGTTTTCGACTCCACTTTTTAGAGCGTGGGCACAAAACACTACCTGCAGTTTAAAAAAACAAAACATCATTTATATTCTTCAAATGTAGAATTGAGTTTAGTAGGTTGCACTTAATGTCCCCCGGTCTATCACACTCACTAATCCTCGTGAGTACATGGTCCTGTCCAAACCTTGAAGGAATAATCTCCCGCCTCCATATCTGAGCTGAAAGAAAAAACTAGCCTGAGGCTCCAATTCTAATGCATCGAGATTGGTCTTATTCCAAAGAATTTGAACACTCTCACACGGCTGAAGCATTCATCCCACTTGTCCCAGAAACTAGCCAGAGGTGCCCCAAATGATCCGCCCCGCACCTCCCCCTCATTTGTCTACATTAACTTTGCATGTGTGGTCCGTCCAGTAATAAGTGGGGCACTGTTATATTTAGCAGTGCCTGCAATGACTTTGAAAAACATGGTGACTCTGTCTTCAAACCCCTGTCAAAAATGTTTTCCCCAGACTAATATTTATGTCCCAGTATGTATTTGGCATCCTCAATTTAAATTCAATACAGTTTGACACTCCCATGAACCAATATTTTGTTCATAATAGAACTTACAATAGTGAATGCTCTCATGGCACAGTTCCAGAGAGGTGAGCATTACGGCCAGTTCAAGGACAGCTTTGACATGGAAGAAAAGGTGCACCGGGCACTGTTTTTGAAATCAAGATGTTTCAACTGTCATTCTCAAGCAATTTCTCAAGACACTGATCTCAGAAGCTAGAATTTATACTCTCTAACCAGTATGTTCAGGTTGAAAGTTACGTCCAGATGGCAGTGAAATGAAGTGCTACACCACATCCAGAAAAGAGAAGCAAGCTCTTGCCAATTTAACACATGGATATTGGTCATATATTTTCTTTTTATGGGGTTTATTTGTTTATGGACACTTGGGGTCACTTTACAAGGTTTGGTACTGTTTTTAGTTGGTATTCTTTGATATTTCCACGCTCACACAAGTCATTTTGAAGTGTAACCAGTCTTACCAGTTCAAATCTCAAAAAGCCACATCATGTTTATTTTTATTTATTAATTAAACCATTGTAGTCCTGGGCTCATTTCCATTCGTTGTCCCCCATTTATTCTCACAAACACGCTCTCATTCATGTACCAGAGAACTACTATACATGTTTTTAGTGGTAGGGGAAACCGGAGCACCTGAAGGAAACCTACGCAGACACAGGAAGAACATGCAAACTCCACACAGAAAGGCCCCCGAGACTGAAACCCAGGAGCGCACTACTGTGTCGCCGTTATTTACATTTGACAACCACTCAGCTTCTTTAGAATTAGACTGCTCTAAATGGTAAAGTGTTCCCATGTGTTCTCTCTAAGTTGATAAAAATGCCATAAATCGCACAGACAGTGTTGACTGTCTTTCGCTGAAGTGAGACATAGAAAAATAGTGTTACTTCCGTGTCGTTCATTACGCCTTGGGCACAAGACACTAATTTCTCTGTGTGTGGTATAATGGCACTGTCAAGGAGTTTTATACATAGCTGAACTCACACTCTTGTTCTAATTATGTTAAGCATTATAGGAACTAAGTGGCTGTCAAAACAGTATGGCAATAATGGAAGCTAAATTAAAACAATGTCTTTCCATTTAAGTGCGGACATTGACTCAGCTTAGCAGCACAAACACTGGCACGGTTATTAATTGTTCCGTTACTTGTAAAATCGATGGCTATTACACTGCATGGCTTTATGGGGACTATACATCTAACTGCAGCGCTTTGGGCTTCAGAAAGAGTCAATTGGGCTGCAACAGGTTCGTGGCAGTAAAAATAAAAAGGTCTTCCAAATGCCACTAATGGAAATAAAGCCCCACAGCGCACAAATGACCTGCTATAAGTTAGCGTAAAGTGAAAAATGTCTGCCTTATAATCCCGAGGGGAGGTTATTCAAATAAGTTGTTTCTCTCCCACTCCAATTCTTGCAGAAATCGTGTGCCGTAAGAATAGGAATTAGACTGAAGGTTAGATTCATACGGACATTTACAGGCACTACAAGCTATATTTCAGTTTCTAGAGAACATTCTACTGTAAATATTTGATTTGTAAGCTACTGTAATAAGGTTTTAAGTCATCAGTGTGTTTTGTATAATCTAGTAGACTGTAACAGTGTTGGGAAGTAACTAAGTTGAAGAAATACATAGCGGTACTTGATCGCGCAATTTAGGCTTCGAACTGCACAGCATTAGTGGAAAAAATTTGAGGGAAGCGCATATGTTTTCCTTCTTTAATCAGGTATAAATAAACGCATAAGACGGCGTAACAAACATAAAGATGGTTTAAAGTTATGTCATGTTTTTCCACTACAATGTAATGCAACTCCGCGTTAAAGTATTCTAAGTACTCAGAAAACAGTTCTCTTATTGGACCATGTAAGAAATATGACGCAAAATACATTTTAATGCAGATATTCAATTCATTTTCAGAGTATTCCTCCCAACACTGGTTGTTAAAGCCACAGCTGACACAGGTCGAAAAAGATGTTTAACTTTACCTTTTCCCAGTGGAGTTCAAGTAGATGCAAAATGTCTAGCTTTTTTGTTACAAGACTGGCCGATCATTATATTTCAACTTGCAGAATTACAAAGCAAATTCAATTATGCGCTTCTCTTAAAGTATTTGTTCTTCAACATTCTAAAGCAGACATTAGCGTGACGCAAACAACACCAGCTACAACATACTCCAAGCACAATCCCCTTGCTTTCAACAAAGGTTAGGCTAAATCTTAACTGTTATTCACACAGAATCAACACCACTTTTATCCTTTCACTAAACTTCTTTCATTCCCGAAGCAGTCCGCAGAATCTTCTTGCATGTGCAGACTGTTTGCGGTCACGATCAAAGCGCTTGTTAACGCTTATCCACGCTCCAAACCCGACATTAGTTTCGAAGGTTTTCAACCATTTCTGAGCAACATTTTCCTTGCGTTCCTTTATATCCCGACGTGACAGAGCACCCAGATTGCAATATCCCCTTCCTCGATATGTGAACGCGGCACAATAGAGGTGTCCGAAGAGGTATCCAAGAGCAGAGGACATTGACGGACACACAGCGAAACTTGGCACGGCTCGCGGCCCCTGTCCACCTGGCTTTAGCCACCATTGTGTTGCCTCCCGGTTGTCTTGGCTCAAACATTGATTGAACTGGCGCTGAGGTGAGGATTTTGGCGCAGGGACGGGCTTATACCTCTGTGGAAACAATAGCGCACAGATGGGGGAGGTGGAACAGAAACGAAGGGCAAAATTGTCGAGCGGAAGGATCACGGCGTATTGTGTGGGTGCGCTGGAAAAGAGATTGGTGGTTTGTAAAAAAGGCCATGAGAGTCCCGCTGCTTGGTTTGGCTAATCAATTCCGAGCCGGACTGTCCCCGCTATTGTGGCTGACACCTAGAGGCAGTTTTTCTTGACTAAATTGACAGGGCCAGGTTTTTTAGCATGCGGCGCAAAGATGGAGCTATTATTTCTAGTTTGGGAGCGAGGATGGAAAGTGGCCTTTTGTAGCGTCCTCCCAAAGAGCCAAGCCGCATTTTAAGCTAGGGTTTGATGTCAGTAGATTTCAAATGCTAGCCTGTTATTTATTTTGATGACAGTAAATTATTTTGCTGTCAGTATGATAAACAATGTGGAATTTGTTTTAGAGAAATGTACCTTTTTCATTGCTGTTTTGTAGCACAGCAGTAGTGCAAGTTTTGTATTATTATTGTGAGGGATTCATGGCTGAGCTCGAAATATACGGCAGTGTGTCGTGACAGACTTATTTCCGATGCGCAAATCGATACAGATATATTATGATACTTTAAAAGAACATATATTCATTCATTCATTCATTATAGATTGGAGTTATATACTATCCAACGCAATTTTATACGTAAGACAATTGTGGGAGTAGCTCAGTTGGCAAAGTGGACGTCTTCTGATCCAAAGGTTGGCTGTTCAAATCCTGCCCTTGACATAAACATCCTTGGATTTCAGCTCCCTAAGGTGAACGCTGCCATTGTGTCTTTGGGCAAGACACCAGTGGGGATGGAAAGTGGTGAATGAGAGAGTGGTTCCTTGATGTAAAGTGCCTTGAGTGCCTCAGAATGTGAGCCTTTACCATTCTGATGGGCAACGTCAACATAAATAATGCATTTCCATATTGTACATAATAAAAACATCAAATTAGTGCACTTTTATTACCCTTTTTTTATGGATAACCATGTACTGTGATGTGAATTGTATCGTTGACCCTGTATCGGGACACATATCGTATATTGAGGTACTTGACAACACACAGCCCGATGGATTTGAGGTCGGAGAAACAACTATATTAAAAATGTATAAAATATTGACTTTTTAGTTATCCATGTTGTACTTCATCTATTAAAAATAAGACAAGACTTTGCAGCAGTGTATGAAGTGAAGTTTGCGCTTTTTCTGTTTGATTTTACAGTCTATTCGCTTTTATGTGAAACTCATCCATTTACATGTTCGTTTTTGCATTTTTTAGATGAATTGCTAAAACATTTTTTTTTTTAATCAATCTTTCAGAATTGCTTTGACTAAGTTTGCGAACTGGCTTTCCGATTCAATTGCCAGTATTAACTATCACCTTCATGGAACTGTTAGTGCATCAATGTGTTTATGTCCCAAATTATTCAATACCTACTCCCAAAACTGTCAATCACAATCCGCTCTAAACTTTAAGCCAAACCCTGAATATCTTGAGAGTCAAACTTGGTTAAATGCGTGAAAACTGCATCCCACCTCTGCTTTGCACCGGTCCACTTTCTCTTCTCTGCCGTTGAACTGTACTGACAGAGCCTTTAGTGTTTTAGCATGCAGTGCAAAGACCCAACCATTATTTGCACTTTAGTCGCGGGGAAAGCAGGTATTTTCATTTGAAGCACGCCCCATCAGCCCCAATCAGGAGCGCGGTGCCCGGTACGATTTGGAGCCGCAGCCTCCCACCCTGACAGATTATCCGCGCCGAATGTTTGGGAATGATAATGAGATCAAAACACCTCAGTAAACCGGGAAGAGAGGGCGGAGACTGGAGAAGTTGGAGTGGAACGGGAATGCGGGCTTGAGCGATGGCTGCGATAAATTGCAGAAGCAGAGGCACTTGAGCATAAAATTAGATTTTACAAATGTGTTGTTACCTGACAGTTGTGTGACAGAGGAGATATCACAACATTATAGTGCTTCAAGAGGAGCACTAATCGCATCAAATAAATAAGAGGGGCTCTCAGCTGTGATGGATAGCCGATGTGGACTCTGAGTTGGAGGAAGAAATAACATAATTAAAAGAGCCTTTTCCCATTATGCTCTCAAACATTAGGATTCTGAATTCAATTTATATGATAATACATGATGTTCTGGAAAGGCTGCACACACTAACACATCTGCCTAATGACTCCAGCACTTACTCACACATTTGAAGGAGATTGTCATCATTTTTGAGGCTTTTCTTCTTTATACAAATCTTAAGTGTGGTCTGGGGTGCGTCGTAGGCCAAACACTGTGCCGCTATTACACCGGAATTTGCATTTATATGTTGTAATGGGGTGAAATCAAACAGATGTGGCTATGAGAAAAAGGACACATATTATGCAAAATTGACTTAGATATTTACCATGTCATATTGTTACTTCCTCATCAAAAAGATACCATGAGTTATGTTATGCTTCATTCGTGATTATTTCATTAATCCTGTTTAGAAGGTTGTATTTTCTGGATTATTCCAGTTTAAGGTAAAAATCTGTACTACTTATGCACGATTTGTAAGTCTGTAAACTGTCACTGGACTTGTTCTGTGGTCAAATTGTGTTCTCTACAAATACACAGCTCTATTAGCATAACAGTCACGTTGCCTAAGGGCTTAATTCTCACAAACGTATTATTATTACTTTTTTTTCTTTCATTTTTCATTTTGTAGTGTGTTTTCCAGGAGAAGACATTATTGCAAGTTATTAAATGCAAAATATTGATCCCAAGATGAACAAAGACGAGTTTAAATGCCAGGACTTTTTGAGTACATTTCACTTGCATGTGGTATTGTCATTGTTTTGAAATAGACATGATCTTACCAGAGAACAACTTTTTGCTTCCCAGGTTAACAGGATTGCGTTGATTTGAAAACAAATTTAAAAAATATACAAAATTCATCATCCGTTCTATTCTGACAGCTGCTAAATATAGTAATTAAAACACCTCTGGTTGCTCCACTCTGCTCCATCGAGGGACAACGCTGGAGAAAACAATTACATGGCGTATTATTGGCGGCGCAGTAAGTTAAAGACATCATTAGGACGACAAAGAGGTAAATAAATGAGTGTGGATGACGAAGTGTGGCTCTAATTCAGTTCTAATCCAGCAGGCTTAACAGGAATGAGCCGCTCTGAGACGGGCTTTGGAGCACTACATCAGGAGCTACTTTCTGTGGCATTTACATTTGTCAAGGTGCAATGCATTAGGAACACGATTGACATGCAAATGGATGTACATATGGAACAAGGTTTGCATTTTGCGCTCAAAAATAAAAATTAATGAAAGTATAATAAATGAATAGTGATTAAAGGTCGGGTTGTGAATTGAAGACAGAAAGATGCACTTACCAGCCATGGCCTTTGTGAGGATACGGCACCGCTCTGCTCCGGACCTCTGAAGATAAGCGAGCAAATAAATGGTCACAACATGGTTCTCACAAATCTGAAACTTTGATGGAAGTGCATTCAAAGTAAAAGGGATTGGAAATTTGTTAAAAATCCTGCCGTGTCACGCTACAGACAAATTATTATTGTCTACAATTACACTAAGAACGAGTGAGTGCCATGAAATAGGAGTTTATAAGCAAAAGAGAGCGCCAAAGAAGATGTTTGTGGATGTTATATGATGCCATACATTTTGAAAAAAAAAGTATGTCATTTTTTTTCATTTTCAATTGAATATTGCATTATTATTGAAGCCATAGCGGATTTTCAAAAGGTCATTCGGAAAAATACTGAACAAGAGACGGACGCTTAAGAATAAAACACTGTGAACCTGTTTTTTTTCTGTCAGCTAAACCTCTGTCATAAATGGAATGTCTTATATTTTTAACTTAACTTAGACTAAAATATTATAATCTCACAATGAGGAATGAATGAGAGATTACACCTTCATGCCAAAAAAGAAAAATCAAACACGGGGACAATATTGCTGCATTATTACAATCATAATTACTTATATTTCATTACTTTTTTTTGTATAATATGCCGTTTGATAAGGGGTAGGGGTGAGCTTCTACTATTACTATTATAATGTCTTTATTTTTTAGCACTTGACAGACAAATCCTCATGTCTGTTATGTATTTATGTAATCTATATCCTCGCTCTTGTAATTATTATATAAAAACCGCCATGCAAATGTGTCTTTCCAACTGGACGCATTTCTGGTGTCCGTATAGGAGCGGCTTACTCTTTGGCCCGTGCCGGCGCCGCGTCTGTTTGAACTGAGGGCCGCGGGGGGGGGGGGGAGAGCGGAGCACGTCCAGGATCAAGCGCAGTGCACGTTCCAGCGCGGCCACTGTGCTAACTAATGAGCCGACATGCAGCCCGGCACCTTTAATTAAACCGCAGCGCTCATTTCCTCTGCTGATGCTTATCATTGATTAAATGTAACAGATTTACCGGCCCACTCCCTCGGCTGCGGCGCGTGTGGCAAACATCAAGCCGCCAACTTTCAGCGCTCGCGACGTGGTGCGACGGCGTGGCTCCCTGGCGCAGCGGCGATACGCATAATTACTGGGGAAGGAACATATTCTTCTACCCCCTCCTCTCCCGAAATTGGCCGTGTTTCCGTAGTGTTCATGGTAATTTGTGCGAGCTTTGTGCCGGGCATTGTTTGCCGGGATCATTGTGTAAACCGAGTGCCGCTTCGCATCCGCAGGGACGGAGAGCTTTTCAGGATCGGGAATCCCACCAGAGGAAGTGAGGACAAAAGACGAGCAGAATTGTTTCCGATAGTGATGTAGTCGGGAAAGCAAGACTGGAAATGCACGAGCTAAAGGGAGGAGGTGTGGGTTTTCTCCTATTGTGATGCGTTTTATGGACGATTTACAACTGATAGGGATGTCATGAGGTTACATTTTGGCGTTACGATTGTTGTGAGAAAGGAATAAAACGCAATGGAACAAATATTTACAGACTTTAAACAAGCAATAGTGAAATGTTTGTTACTTTTCCTCAAATTTGTGACAAGCTTTATGAAATCAGACCAGACAGATAAAAAATAACTTTACATTTTGATGAATTCATGGACTATAGATTGAATTTCAAATACTTAAAGTCTATATGACAGGTTCTCATGTTTTCCTTAGTTTGACGGGAGGGCGCCTGTAATAAATATTTAGCACAGTTTTACATTTGTGAAGAAATTTTGAAAAATAAAAGTTTAAAATTACAGGAAGTTGTCAAACGGAATCCCTCTGTGATGTGATCAAAAAGCCACGTTTCGTTATAAATAAATAGGCAGTTAACACTCAACTGAAACATTTTGCTGACAGTTTAAACGGCCATTCAACAAAATAAAAGAATTATTATTTGTCAATTTGTGTCATTGATGTGGATTTTGGCCTTTGTTTTCAAACTGGTTGCTAGGTAACAGTTGTGGAATTACCTCTAACCAGGAAGTTTACTTATAAACTTCACGAAAACTGTCAAACTGGGGACAAATGGGCCAAATGTTTTGTCAAATCTTAAATGCAATCATGTTCACTGCGTTTTAGTCAAGTATTTAGTCTAACCTGTCATATAGACTTGAATTTAATTATTAATTTTTAGTTACTTATGATGATTTTGTAAAGAATCATCTTGACATATAATAATAATCTTGACATCCTGAATAACTGAGCAGTTTTTTGTTTTATTTATTTTTTATTAACATTACATTAATACATGATGTGTTATTGTCCTTCAATTTTGATTTAAAAAAATTATAATAATCACAAATAATTGTCACATTTGCTTACTTTTACCAATGATGTGGTCCATTGTTACGCTGTATTTGTCCAACTGCACCGCAGAATCACCAAAGTAACTATTTCGTTTTGATAGAAAGAACGTTTTTTTTTACTGAAACCAAGTCAAATGTAATGCTGTGATGACTGGCATTAATGTCAAGTTCCCTGGTGCAGTTTGTGCTTGGTGCTCTGGCGAGTCCATAATGCAGGTAAATGCTTTTGTAGATCATCATTTTCTTCATTGTAAACCGCAATATTGGTCTAAAACGGCTTCACAGAAACGGGACCATTGACGTCCTGTTTAACTGTAGAACTGAAACTGCCTCTTCATAGCTGGACCAACTAATTTTCACATCACAGAAACCTCAAGTAGGTCTAGCTTTCATAAACCCTAATCATATTCAGTCATAATCATATTCAAACAGATTTTTTCAGACAGCGAAATGCCACCGGGGCGGATCACACAAGCACAGCCAATCAGAGTGCTGCGTTCATCTCTAACGTCTGTGCTGATGAGAAATAAACTGCAATTTTTTTATACACAGCACACTGCAGTCTCGTTTTTGTCTCAAAGTTCTGCTTTTACAGCGTACTCTTTGGAGGAAAACACACTGTACTTTACTGTACAAAAAACAAAAGTTTGAGTACCCCAGCTTTAAAGGGCCTATGACAGGTTGAACTACTCATTTCACTAAAATGCAGTTAAGATAAATATATTTCAATTTCTGCTATAATCTTCACAAATTTTACCCCATTTAGCTATTTTTTTAGGTTTTCAATTTTACTTCCTGGTTGTAAAGTATGACATCGCACTAGGAAATTACCATAGCAACCACACAGTGCACTGGCCAAAACTCAGCTAATGTCACAAATTGTGTTCATTTGACAAAGAGAAATACGTGTGAACACCTTTATTTTGTTGAATCGATGTTTAAAATGTCAAAAAGGTAATTTATTTTGTGTAAATTATGCATGACCTTTGTCTCCCTAGTGTGATGTCATAAATGTGTTTACTTCCTGTAATTTTCAACAGATTTTTCAAGTTTTCTCCACAAATAGTGACCTGATTGTTGTAAAACTATAATTTATATTAACAAGAGGTATTAATACAAATAAAATAAAAATTAGAATATCATAAAAACCTGTCATATGCACTTTAAGCCTCAAATGCACTTCAGGATCAGTAAAACAAGTGTGATTCAAAGACAATTTTGAGGAAGCAAATTACTTCACTAAAACAAAGTAGATTTTTCATGTACGTCACCAAAACTTGAGTAAGATAGCGGGTGAAATATAATGAACTGGTTTCAATTTCTGATCCACTGGCAGCTAGCTGTTGGGTTTAACAAGCTCGATACATTGCACCCGAGAAGCCAATAAAAATAAAATATGCATGTTCTACTGCTTGACACACAGGGCCGCATTCCGTGAAATATGAAGTTTTATTGGGAATATCAGTTGGGCCGTGCTGCAAGCTGTAACTGTAAGTAAAGTCATATTCAGAGCTAGCAGAAAAGTCTTGTAATTGATCTTGGCTGTGCTTTTTACCAATTTCGACTCTTACAAGGGCAGCGCCGCGGTAACCGTTTTTACCTCTGCTGTAAAAAGAGCAAATACTCAAAGTGACCTTGCCTGATGGAAAGTGTGCATAATACAGATTCTGCAGCTCAGACATCAAGTCAGCAGGTGGAAAATGGCAAAAAGAACAGCACTTTTGAATGTTAAATCTGCTCTAATGAACTTGGCGCTTTGACTGATGTGAATAAAAAAGGCATTAGGAGAAGACTATAACTGAAAATTGAAACAGGTTATGACCATTTTGAGCATGAAATGACTGACTGCTCAAAGATCAGTCTTCGAAAATATATACTTCTACCCAAAAGACAGCAAATAAATAACTTTGATTTTATTTTATTTTCATTTTGATCTGTTTTTAGTTTATTTATTTACTACCGGCCCACAGCCCAAACCACCCTGTGGGCCATCCATTACTGGCCCCAGCGGAAAGTATAATATATTTTAAAGTGTGTTTTGTTGTCTTACACTATTCCCTTGAGGTTTGTTAAAAATGTGTAAATGAATCTGGTAAATGGCAAATATAGAGTTAGTGGTTATGTGCAATTTGGTCCCGCCCCCTTCCATCACTCCCTGAAAGAAATCTAATGTTGTGAGGAAAAATGTTGGGAATCATTGAACTAGAATATCACTTGCTAAAACTTACAAAGTTTGTGCAATGGTACAGTTCTCTCATCAGTCACACTTTTGTGTTAAATTTCTGACATATTTCATTGACATGTAGCCTGTATATTTTGTGAGTTTCGTCCTATGGGATTTTCCCTGTGGGAAAAGTGTTGAAAATCAGACACGAATTGATACTAAAAGTAATATCAAAAGTAAACTTTTTTTAAACAAGTAAAACAATCTGGACAAAATTTGACCTTTCCTGAACAGTATTAGAAGGATTTAAGACTCCATGGTAACATAAAGAAACTTAATGAAACTGAGCCAACTTATGCAGAATAAAGCAGCACGTTTAGCACTTGACTGTCCCTATAGCACTAGTGTGAATACTATGTACACCCACTTCACTGGCTGAAGGTAGAAGAGTAATAAAAGCTCTTTTAAAGACAACATGGAAAATATTACATCAAGGATATTCTAAATTAACGTATGACCAAACAAAACAAAACTCTGAATCACATGGACGTACGACGAGATGGGCAACTGAGGGTCGGTTTCTCACTCCAAGAGTGACACTTCTGTAACTGGTAAGTGCTTTGACATGACTCGACTGTCCTCTCTGTTCTTCCATGTATGTACTTTAGATTAGTTTAGATTTAGGTATCCTAATTAATTAATAAAAAAAACAAAGAAAATACTATAATTTTGTGCTGAAAATTATGGGTAACTTCGTAAAAAGTGTTTATTATCATTGTGGTATTGAATGTCAGGCTTTTCCTTAGTATCAAACTTGAAATTGAAATCAAACGCAACATGTATCTGAACAATTATGTGTCATAGCTGTATTTGTTTAAAAAAAAAAAAAAAAAAAAAAAGAGAGATACTAAAAAAGATACTATATGGACATATTTAACAAACTGTCAGCCATTTTGGCACACAATGCTCACATCCAGCCTTATTTTGAGGAAATGCCACAAACCCTATGTGACTGAACATCGATTATTGACGTAATTGCCAGATTTGCCCCTCACATTACACTAAATCCACCACTAAATCACTCAAATGACTTCACCACCTGACAGCACAGACAGCTTTCCGTCTTCAAACCAGCGCGCTGACATTACACAGCACAAACAACCCGTGGCATCACTCTTTTTGATCGACTTTGTTTTGGCACAGGCCCTGTCATTCACACACCCCGCTCTTTGAAGTGCCAGCTCCTAAACGTTAGAAATAAATAGATTGCGCCGCTATAACTGAGCCAGACCAAGACCGCAGAGATTTCAGGGTAGGTTTAACGTGTGCCCGCACTATGTTTGCGGCAACAACACGTGTGATTTTCGTGCTACGGTGTGGATTTTTTGGGCCGAGAGTGTTGCAGGAGTAAATGAAGGCTGTGGGTTTGCTTCGGCTCAGCACGGCTCCATCACTACAGGCCCCGCAGACCTGACCACGGCTTTGTGAAAGAGCTGCTGTTCACATCAAAGCGTTTCCAAATCTATACTTAATAACTTACAATATTTTTAGAGTGAAATGAGACCATGTGTGTTTGAGTATTATTAATCAGGAATGAGTCAAATTCGAGTCTTAAAAGTTTGTTCGTATGTGATTCACGGGTTAATTGGAGCTACTAATTCCATGGTAGAAACTGATATGAAAATCTCACGGGGAGTTTTGAGTCTAAACTAAAAACTGCATGACATTAAGTTATTTTTCGTGTGGTTCATTCACGCTTCTTGATACCTGATCAAAAAGAAAATGGATGGTGGAGGAGAGACTTAGATCACTGAAACTTGTGAACGCACCAAAGGTTGTTTTTATCGATGACAATCCAAACCAAGCCAATTTATCCTTATAGCACTTTTAAGTTGTGCCAACGTGCTTTAAAATGGAACAACATATAACAAACGCACGCAAAATATACAAAATGCCGCACTCAGCACAATTTCAGTTAAGTTAAAGTCTCCGGATTTTAATACTGTGTGGGTTGTGTGTTTGGTTTTGTTTTTACTTATTTATTGCTATTTTATGGTTTTATGATTTTGATTGGATTCTATTTTACTGGTTTCATTCTTTTAGGACTAATAAGATCAAACAAAGCACTTATTAAACATGCTTTTGAGTCTATGCCGCACTTTGGAAATGGTGCTGTTTAAAAAATGGGCTATACACAGTAAATAAAGTGGATTTGGATTTTGAAATTCAAAAAGTTTATGTACAGTTATTTATTTCACACTTTTCAACACTTTTTCTGGTCACCCAAATTGATATAGACCTTTTTTCAAGTTTTTCTTTGATAATCATTCATAATAAACTTTTACAAAGGCAACATTTGTTAAGCGATTTTTGGTAACTGTCCATCTCATTTTCTTCCTTTCTAATGCATGACATGAATAAATATAAATAGTTGATGATAACATATTTCACGATGTTTCTTCACAAATCTTTGCAACTGATTTATGTCCTTCGAAGACAAGCTATGGTTGAGTCTGCAATTAGCGCCTGATTTATACATTGTTGCGGGACCTTAGAGACTCATTAAACGCCTTTGTGCTCCAATCTGGTGAAAACACACTAATTACAAGCTTTTTGACTCTGGATTCGAAGAACATAAGTGAAACATCTCAATCTGGACTCCACCCGTGCGATAACGAACGCGCAATCGGTCCAGTCATTTGCGCAAACATCAAGCTGCTGTTTCGGCGAACGACACTACGGCGCTACGAAAAGGCCCCTCCCGTGACGTACTTGCGGGACCCCGTTGTGCTTATGGGCAGAATTTCGTAAAGGGCAAAGCGAATTACCCAACGCCTCCCGAGCGGCGACTGTGTCCTGTTTATTAAATTTGCCAAAGTGCTTGTGAGTGATGCACATTTTATCCTCTTAACAGTCAAATTGCTGCATACCCCAGCAATTACTTAATGTACACTAATGAGATTCCCCCGCGAAATGGAAGGATTCGTTTATTTTAATGTGAGGCGTTCCACCGGGCGCTTCATGCATGGCGGCCCCTCGCAGCGCCCCGCCGAGTCGGAGGAGCTGACGGGAGCCGGAGGAGGTCGTTCATGTTGCGCCGTCGTGAGGAGATGCGATCCGGGTCTTATTGTGATGTTGCGCAAAGGGAACATCGGGCCACGTGTGCTATTTTAAACCTGGCAACAGCAGGTATCGAGGAGCGTCGGTGAAATAAGGACACGCCGGCTTTGACGATAAGAGATGAGGACATGTCTGTGACGAGAGCTGGATCTGTTGAGATCTAAAGAACCATTGAAAGACGTCGTCAGCAAACATCATGCTATTTCAGAACAACACTCTTGCCTGGAGTGTACTGAACGAGTGAATGTGTATGAAGCGTATGAAGATATCCATGTTGCTTGACCATTGCATTTACACTATTAATGAATTAGGATGTGTTCAAGTGTGTGTGGGGATGGTCTGGGAGGACCAGTTGAGGTTATGCAGATGACATCACAGCTTTCTGGATTTTGAATGGCAAAAAACCAACCTAGTCTCCAGAAAAAAACATACATAATTTGCATTTACGTAGCTATTGTATGATTTTGATGTCAAAATACATTTGATAGTCTGTGTTGGGGTTAGTGTTTATTATTGATAAACTGTAACATGTGTAGGTTTTTGATTGATATTCTAACTTAACATAATTTGCAAATCGTGACATATGTACATTTTCCATTGACATACTCATGCAACTTAATTTCCAAAAACATAAAATGTGTAAAGTTTCACAGATGTAGTTACTACATATTTTGACAACAAAAACGTCCAATAGCTACAAAAACAGTCAATGGTGAGTGATAACATTTTCTCATGTAAGAGTTTGAAACACAAATAAAATGTGAAAGAGCTGATACAGTCTGATAATAAATATAAAAATCTCAAACTCTACTAAATAATATGTATTTTACCTGACATCAAAATCAAAAGACAAACAACATTGCTCATATTCATCACTGATACAGATTTTGGGATCACACACAGTTTAAATTATTATCTTTTTCTGTCCTTAATTGTGTGTTGAGGAAATTAATTGCTGTGGGGCAGTTTGAAGTGTCCTAAAACTCCAAACAGCTGTTAGCAACGGAGCAACAACAGAGAAACTACTTTCAGTTTCCATTTTGCCGTATGAAGTTAATTTGTGCAAACAAAAGGCCTAAAAAGCAATGAAAACTACTGCATGAGTTGTGTCGGCCGCAATTCTGCCACTCAGAGGACCATTTTATCACAACATAACATCTAAAATCGATATCTGATATCTTAATTGGTGCTGTCGCCGACGGATATTTGTAGATACAAATATCGATTATGAAAATGAATCGCAAAGCCCATAAATGTTAATTTGTTGGAAAGTTAACAACATTTTTAAAATATGGAATCTAAAACTATTTGCTACATGATTGTGTAAAAATAGACCCACACTTTATCTTAAATTATCTTTTATTATTAGCACCAATATATCGCTCATCTTTTGTAATCTATGGTATTATTGAAGGTTTTCGACCTCTTCTTCTGAATCCATGCTGACAATGTGGCAAGCCAAAGCCATTGTTCTTTATTTATTATTATTATTCTTTATTTTGCTTTACACACAACAGTTTTAACTTTTGATTCTGTCTGAAAGTTCCACTTACTGATGTCAGGGAATAGAACACATTTAGACTTTATTGAGCAATAGATTTGAAGAAAACATTGCGCACCAATCTGAAAACTTTGTACCTCGACCTATATCCACGAGTCATCCAAGCTTACACTAAAAGAGTCCCAGAAGATACAATTAAAAGTTTAAGCTGAGAATAAGTGTACAGTTTGTTTCATCGCAATATTTATGTCTTTGCGGTTATACAATCTCAGACTTTACTTTTTACATTCGAGTTACAGGCAAGAAATATACCTGTTAGAAGTGAATAAGCTTCCTTGCATAAGTAGGCTACAGTGATATGATTTAAATACATCTGCTGGAGTACATTTGTGACATATCCTGCTATAATTGAGAAAGAAAAGTGAAAAGAAATGCAAAATAAAGTTCTTGCCACAGTGGATTCAGTAATTGTGAGATTTTTCAAACAAGTGCAATCGCAAATGCACTTTTCGAGATGTACAGCCGCAGGAAATAAATTCTGAAATGGATGATATTGTATGATGAGCGTGGATCGGTTTCTTATAGGCTAATGCGCTGAGTGCTATTGAGAACAGATCTACAGTTTTCTAAAAGGGCCGCTGAGTCACACACAGGCTTTTGAAGTCTGTCTGATCTACCAATTTATACCAAAGTGTTATTATGTGCTCCAACTGCAAAACACAGCTGTTTACAGCAATTGTCAAACTGCTGTGGTTTTACGGCAGACATTGGAGGTGTAGACGAGAATTTTTATACTTACAAGTTTGTTTGTACTTTAAATGAAAAACACACTCTGACTAACGTTGACATGGCTGCAAAATTATGGAACGGTTGTTTTGTTATGACTGTTATTGTTCTAAATCGTGTTCCTTTTGTCAAACAGTTCAAACAAGCTATATTTATTTCAGACTTTTACAGAATTAAAGTGACATTTTGTTTTAATGAACTTGAGAATTCAAAAAAGGCTTGATACGCTGGTGAAAATTGAGGCCTAGCGTACGTTAATATTTGTCTGTGGGTGGGGAAAATGCAAGAGAAAACCTTTTAGAACAAACAATGACGATATGTGCAGGCCTCGCTCATATGTTGAATTTTCTATATTGAGAATTGAACCCATAACCTCTTTGCTGGACAAGATCATTCTCTCTCAGCAATCCCTCTGATGTTTCCAGGGGCATTTTGGTTTCGAACAAACCCTTGAAGCCTAACACTGCACTGCGTCATGTGATCATATTAGGTGTAATCTTATGAGAAGACGAGGCACGAGAAAGTACAGGGAGGGATGAACGAATCAGATTGTAAAGACGAGAGCGTCGGACTGGGGGGGTCCAGGGCAGAGAAGAGCACGTGATATTTGTGTGTCTTTTTTTTTTTTCTCAGTTCCATTTATCTACGTTACAATCTATTTTTGGCTGTAATAAAATGTATTGTGGTTGACATAAGTCTTTAAGAGATTGAATTCAATTGTGCATGAGATCTGAGGGCCCCAAAGGAAAATCATTGCTCATATATTAGCCACATATATTATATTATATGTAATTTGCAGTTGGTGTATTCTCTTATTGTAAATGGTACCTTTCGAGATGTTTGTGAAATTGGTCTGGTACTAATTGCAAAAACAAACAGTGCTTTATCATAATATATCTGCATGTATCTACACAGGATGTCTATAAATTTGCATGTTAATGTTAAATGTATGTAGAAACCATATTCTAGCTATTTGGAATGAAAAAAGAACAATAATAAGCAAGTTTGTGAGGACAAATTAATAGAAAATTGTGTAATAGAATGTTTGTACTTGGGGCCCTCAATTTAGTGCTACGCCCCTGGTTGTCTGCGATTAAAATGTTGACATTTTAATCGCTGTACTGATATAAAGCACTTATATTAAAGAGACAAGCTCACTTGCAAGATTTCCACCTGCCCCCCTACAGTACACTGCCATAAATGTCATCGCAACAAAGAGCAGCGATGCCAGACCATACTGATGGCCCCGGTTATCCATGGATTTCAAAAAGATGAGAAAATTAGGTCTATTACCATAGCAAACAAAATATATATGTTTTTTTTTTATGTAGAAAAGTCCAAATAGGATATGTAGGAAGTGGAAACCAATGAATACAGATAACGGTAGCGAGCAGTGGATTTTTTGTGTATGACTAAAAGGTTATGCAACACTAGTGAGTCTTATGCGTATCACTGCTGAGAATTTTAAGAAGAAAAAAAAGAACAACAATAACGGAGAACGAAGTGCCGCGTTTGACGGGTTGGGGGAACGCGAATTTTCGTAGCAATGCTGTCTTGAAAGCGAGAGGAATAAAGATTACTCAAACATGCATGAATAACTCTAAAAAAACACTGTCGAGTGAGTAAATGAGCAAGGGAAAACAATTATGGAATCGTCAAATGCTCTTAAAACTCAATTTTGAAGAGACAACGCCCCACAATGCACACGGGCCTACTGTTGGCATGGCTACACCTGGTTTTACTTTGATGTCTTCTTTTGCTGAAAAGATTTTTTTTTTGCCGCGCGCTGGTCCATTTTGAAAGAACACCAAATTGTTTCTTTTGAGCTCATAGACAAAGCAGTCGAGTTTTATGTGCGGGTAAGGTGGCGAAATAAAAGGGCGTCTTAATGGAGAGACAAGAGCTTGAGATGTACTTAAGCTTTGATGGACCACACAGACACACTCGGAGACTCCCTAAATCCATTATGGCCCGACACATCAAAGCTCGTGTCGGGTTTTTGCGGCGCCTGTTTTGAAAATAGACAATGTTGCTTCGATGTTTGTTGAGCAAATGCGATGCCTGGTGTAACGTGCGCCGCTCTCCTCTCTGCAAAATATCCCCCAACATTTTCTCCTTTGTGGTTCTCGGCGTTTCATGTTGACGTGAGATTGAATTTGTTTTCTCTCCTCGTGTGTTTCAGGGGGAATCTTTGAACAGACGGACGGCCCGGTGTCGCTTGTGAGCGCGGAGGAGCTTGCCTTTAAATTCGCCGTCAATAACATCAACAGAAATAGGACTTTGTTGCCAAACACGACGCTAACGTACGACATACAGAGGATTAATATCTACGACAGTTTTGAGGCGTCGAGAAAAGGTAGGTTGATGTTTTGGTGTAGCCTGGATTGATAAAGGTAAATGGAAAGTTGGATTTATTTATCATGTAATGTGCAAAAATCTGGGTGTTTGTTTAGCATTTAGCATGTTTCTCTGTTACTTTTAGAATATCTTTCTTTTATTTACATGTTGGTGAAGATAAGGAATATGCACTAGTTCAGCAAAAAATGGCAAAATTGACAACCAAAACTAAGGTTCTATGTAAGGTCCTGGAAAAACATGCATTCTAAATCCCAAATAACATTGTTTTCTTAGAGCCTATTGATCAAAATCTTTATTTTTGCTTCACGAGAAATTAAAAGCCATTTGCTGCTTCTTAAAATTCAAACGTCACTCTCATTGGTCCAGTCCACCTCACTTGGGCCCTGTTTACGCGACAAAACTGGTCAGAAACATTACATTCCTACTAAATCTGATCTACTTTTAGATGTTAACAATCGAGTGGGACAAGAAACAATTTTGACATAAAAAGCTGCAGTACTCCTGTTTGTCCAGTAAACGGCACTGTGCTCCCTACTGAATTTTGTCGCAGAAATAATCTTACTTCCTGTTTCCAACTTAGAGACAAGTTTTAGGTGTTGTGCATTTCTGAAATGCAATGCTGTCGGATTTTAAAGTAAAAGTAAGAAATAATACATGTTTTTTTTGCCAGTTTCTTGTGTAGATAAATATGTATGAGTCGTGAAAGTCTTAGTTGTATTTCGCGATGGCCGTGTCAGCTGCATTGTGCCTGCTGACAGCCAATCGCTGCGCGGATTAGGTCTGCGCTCTCATCCCTCTGTGAGAAAACATCTTTGTCCAGTATTTATGATCACAGAACAACCTCCCGTCCCTACAGAAATTACCTCTTCCATCGTAGTTGTGTGAAGGAGAGGCCAGTCCGATGTCAAGACATTGCAGAATTGTGTAAACTCATTGTAAAAAGGGCTTCAGAGTCTGACCAATAAGACACGTAAGTTAGCGTACGGTAGCATAGAGATGCGTTAAATCTATATCATCACATCACCTAGCCCTACCGCTAACCCAAAACTGATCCCTAAAACCAACCCAGTTCAACATATCAAATGCGTCACATTTGACTCCTCCGTTCTAACTCACTCCTGTCTCTGGTTCAGCCTGTGACCAGCTGTCTTTAGGTGTGGTAGCGATTTTCGGACCTTCTCACAGCTCCTCGTCGAACGCAGTGCAGTCCATTTGCAACGCGCTGGAGGTGCCACACATCCAGGTGCGGTGGAAACATCACCCCATGGACAACAGGGACACCTTCTACGCCAACCTGTACCCGGACTACTCCTCTCTGAGCTACGCCATCCTGGACCTGGTGCAGTTCCTCAAGTGGAAGACGGCTACTGTTGTGTATGACGACAGCACAGGTGAGGGTGCGTTGATTTTTGCACAGTCGCCACATCAAAACTGGGTCTAAACAGGACCAAACTAATTCTATTGCGTAAACACCCAAAAGTCTGACTAATCATGTAAATAAACCAGGACTAGAATAAATCGTTGCAGTTCCTCATTCATTCCAAGAGTGGTCGATGGTAGAAAAGGTTTCAAAGGTAGTCTGCTAAGTTTTAGGATGCCTGTTGAGTAAAGTACCCCATTAGCATTTGAGTGGTTTAGCATTATATGGCTATTGTACATTGCCTCACAATAACCTCATAAGGCCTTGGCAGAAATCAAACCACTAAAATGCTAAAGAGACACTTAACTCTAACTCTGAGGTAGAGGTGACCAGGCCTCAATAGACTTTAACGACCCAAGCTGTGAGAGCAAAATTATCAGACTGTAAACAAGAGTAGGGCTTGTTTCTGTTATAACTCGTCCCACTGGGCAGGACCAGTTTGAGCTCAGGAGAGAATAACTGCTGCTGCTCAAACTATTTCTATCAGATTGAAAATTACTTTCAGATGGAAGTAGAAACATCTTGATTTCTAAAACAGTGTCCAGATGGTTACCTTTGAAAGCCTTTCTACCAGGACCAAACCAGGCCAAACGCAACAGTATGGCATTTGGACTATATAAATCAGTATCCACTATAAAATTCACATTCGATTGGACAAATTTCAGCTGTACCCCCAAAGTTAAAGACTGCGATTCCATTGATATGCTTTCTGTTCCAGGCCTAATACGACTGCAGGAGCTGATCATGGCTCCTTCCAGGTATAACATCAGGCTAAAGATCCGGCAGCTTCCTGTGGACTCTCAGGACGTGAGGCCTCTGCTCAAAGAGATGAAGAGGAGCAGGGAGTTCCGCATCATCTTCGACTGCAGTCACCACATGGCGGCGCTGATCCTCAAACAGGTCAGACCCTCCTATGGTCAACAGTCAACATGCACCTATGGATTCAATATAAGAATTGTGGGACAGTTATATTATACATACACCTAATATTCTTCAATGTTAGCTGGTCATTGTTTAAACGGATTTTGTCCTATCAACAAGTACTAATATGTACAACAATTACATAGTGTTGATACTGGTTTGAGCATCGATTGGCATCTGAGAATCGATTTTTGAGAACCCTGCCTACCATTTAGCCACTCAAACGCTTTGTTTTAAAAAGACATCATTCTAGATGATTATAATTTAGCTTTACTTTACTTAAATTTTAAATTGAGATTACAAACATTGCTCAAATAAACTGTAGAAATTGTATGACTGAAAATGATAAATCATTGAATTCTGTTACATATTTGCACTTGTCACGTCTAATCATTGGCTCTTAAAAGATGAAGACACGAAACAATACCAATAAATAATGCATCAATAATGGCTTCACAGGTTTCGACAGTACATAATAATCTTAATTGCAACTGTGATTAAGATTTCTTCGAGCATATCAACCATTTCTGTTACAGTTTGCTGGATACTTTGCGAGATTTGGTTTGTTATGAACTCCACATATTTCATACAACCCACTGACACATTGTTTGCACATGTAACTATGCGCTTTGATTTTTAAAGGTAATACCACATGAAAATATCTGAAGAAGCAGCCCGTTATCATCGCAAATGTCAGAAACAGTACCCTGTTATTACACGGGAAAAAGGCCTTGAGAATCATGCTGTAAAATAGGTAAACAGAACCTTGAATGCCTCGGTTATTTTTAGCTGAATGACACACACAATTAGCAGCAGGAAGGCTACAATATGCACTGTTTTGTTTGCGGAGAGCTGTGTTCTGTAAGATTACTTCAAACCGTTAATTTTAGACACTAACTCAAGTGCAGGTTATCTCATAAACAATTATTTTTAACACTTACAACCTGAAATATAACAGGTGGAAGTAAAGGAGCCTGGAATGTTCGACAATATGGCAGCAAACTCTATCTTGCATTTAAGTCGCGCTTGTTTCTATGAAGATATATTAGTTTAATACCATACCAATCCCAGTAAAGCAAGAAGATACCAATGGAGACAAGCAGATGACAATTTCTCCACAAGGAAAGGTGAATAATGCACCTTTAATTTACATGAAAATTGGCCTTCCTCAAATGTATTATGCACAAAGATGATGAATAGTGTTATAATGTGCAGCAATATACAGTAGATACAGTTGGCAATGTGTCAAATAAGGGGGCGTAGTCTGGTGTTTGGAAACTATCCGTTGATTCAATAGGAAACACAACTTTTTCACTCTTCCTGTAGAAATGATGTCTATTTAAAGCACAACTAATTCAAAGTCACAACTGAGTCTTAAAGAGGATCTATCTGACCTGATTTTACTGTTGTGAAACGTGAAAAACAGAACTAGTCCGTGTTCCCGATAGTTTCTCATGTTATAAAGTAAGATCTGTGTTGCTCCAGCAAAGATACAATGTAAAAACGTCCATTCGGATGAAAAAGAGACCACAACTTTTACTCTGCATCTATTTATAAAGCATTCTATCCTACGAGAGAAGCAGGAAGTGTGTCGTTAGCTTGTGAAAAGTGCTTATAAACTCTTTGCGGTGGATATTTAGGATGCCGGGACTGCATTTGGAAAGTGAGCGATACATGTGACTGCTGTAAAGACTTTACAATTTCACGTTTCAAAACAGTAAAACTCAGGTTCAGGGCCTGGTGTGGGGGAAACTATCTATTCATTCAATGGGAATTTTTTTCTCTTTTCTCATGCATTTCCTAGTGAATCGTCTATTTTAAGCACAACTAATTCATATGCAGTTATAACCGAGTCTTAATGGAGGTTGTTGACCTGGTGTTACCTTAGAAAATTAAACAGATTGTTCTCTAGATCAGTGGGTCCCAATTTTTTATGTCTTGAGTGCCCCTTAACTTGAGTTTCAGGCAGATTAGATCAATAGTCAACTAGTCAATTGTTATGATTATATTCCAAGATACTTAAGAAAAATGCTAAATTTACAACTAATAACATATATGTTCATTGAGATAAAAGTACATTTCATCTTCTTAAAAAAAAAAAGTACATTTCATCTTCTTAAAAAAAAATGTACACCTTGGGGTCCCCATGCCCCTGGTTGGGAAACACGGCTGTAGATGTTAACGTACAGCAGGCGGAACTAGCATTCTTGAATAACTATACAAATTTGGGCAATTTGACCTCTTTATTCTTTTCGATATCTTCATGTTGTGTCATATTTGGTACAGTATTACTCGGAAACTCATTTGCTCTTGTAGTGAGTGAGTGATAGAGCTGCTGTTCTTCATTAAAATTAATGAATTGTTTCCGCCACAGAGCTCCTTTAGTGGGCATTTTCTCCAGGGCTGTAGTCTTTTAGTCGTTTAGTCGATTAATTGGTCAATGGTGTTTTAGACGACCAACATTTTTATTGGCCGATCAATTATTCTATTTCGATTAAAAATATTTATAGGATAAAAACAGCAAAAAAGTGAAGATACAGAGTGGGTTAGTTAAAGATCTTGGTGTGAATTATGAGTTTAGTCTAATTTATATACATAACAATACACTGTTTCCTAGTACTTTTATGTATAAATTGTTTTTAGGTTTTTTTTGCATGGACTCCTGTGCAGTTGTGTTTTTTCAGATTAAATTTTTTTCAGATACATAGAAATACTTCATAGTTTTGCCACACCCCCTTTTTAGTCGATTGATAAGGGTGGATCGGTTGATAAGGGAGGTCTTTAGTCGACCAAGTAGTTCCCTCGGATGCTGACTGTATCTAAAAAAAAATGGGTCAAAATCTATTAAAAATACATTTTAGGTTTCAGAAATATTTTGAGAATTTTACACATTGCACATTCCATATGTCAAGTTCTTTGTGCTTTCAACAACCTTAAATATTGTCACTCAGCAGTTATTTATTACAATTTAAAGAGTAGGCTGTGGAAATTTCAAATAATAGCAGCTTTACTTTTGATAATGTTGTTTTGACAAAGAACCCCTAGAGGCAAAATCTACATACATTGCACTTTAAGTACTTGGAGCTCTTGTTTTGGTGCATAATGATTGGCAGTCAACAAAAAGCTGTCAGTGTTTTAACGGCGCGGTGACGCATGTGTAGGTGTACTGCCGCGCTATACATGTCGCAATTGTGCTGGTGGATCCCCTTTTTCCTTTCTGCCTTGTCACTTTGTGTTAAAATGTTTATTAAAGGCAACATCTTCTCCGACTTACTCAAATAACTCAGGGTTAGGAAGTTAGGGAGATTTAGGATGACACAAATGCGCTCTTGGGCAGACGGGACGGAAGGCACACAGGGATGGATGGGCTCTGGAGAGAAAGAGGACGATGGAAAATTCTTTTTTTTAAGAAGACATACGACAGACAGTTTTTCCATTTGTTTTTGCTATTGTCTGCATAAGATGTTATATTACAGTATAAAAACAGCATACATTAGATAAAATTACATGTGGAGTCCAAAGTCCATAGATTGCTTTGGACTTTGCCATGAAAGATCTCTAAATTCACAAATGATGAACCTGAACATTTCTCTTATTGACAACCAAAATGTAAAGGACACATATTCTGCTACATTGACTTTTTCGAGCTTTTAACCCTGTTCTAAGAATGTTCCGTCATCAAAAACATACCTGGATTTGCATTCAACTCCATTCACGCTGTTTTAAGGAATGTTCATTAGAAAATCCTCCCCTCTCCAAGGGTCAAAAACACTTCCTGCTGAACTTCCTGGTTCTGGGACATATTTTCAGATTTCATATGTCACTTATCCGAGAACTTTCTGCTGTTTTAAGTCCTTAAATCATCGGCAGACTCGTTCTGAGCATTTCTTCCGTTAAAACATGATAACTACTGCTACTAGCTTGATAACTGTGTGTACCACATTCAGTTATAGAGATAATAACTTGGCACCATCTACTGACTGGATGGAAGTAAATGTCTTTCCAGACTGCCAGAGAAAAAACTTTACTTGTTTAATAAACCTTTTTTGTTTTGTTTCAAAGCATGAGATGGAAAATTAATGGTACTCAAGAGCATGTTTAAAGGTAAAAAAAAAAATGTTTTAATGCATAATATTTTTCCTTTAAGATATTCATTTTAGCTGCCCTCTATCTATAAGAAATATAATTGCTCGAAGGAATGTTGTGATGTCTCGTGAACTCAACCTATATAACAACTATTCATGATTACCGACACAACAAAGTGAAATCACTAATTTTCTTGAATACTACATTAACGTTCCGATAGTCTGCGACCAGCTTTATGAAATCAAACTTTCTGAATCCAAAAGTAACGTTATTGTGATATAAACAGCCAAAAACTGTGAATTGAAAGGATTTGATTTGGCTTCTAATAGTCTCGATTACGATTATGAATATATTGTGACCTAAATAATAATAATAATAATAATAATAATAATAATAATAATAATAATAATAATACAAATCTTGACATCCCTGGTAATATACATTGTGGAATACAATGACTTCTGAATTCTGATTAGTTGGATATTTATCACCCTGAACTTTTCATGTAACCTTTAATACATAATTTCTTACAGAAGCAATTAACATGCCATTCCTTCAATGAAATTCTGGTTTTGACCTCATTTCGCCTGCTCTTTGGGGAACTACATTTGGGTCCCAACCACCGCTGTAACACACTATTAAAACTGGACAGATTTATCTATAATTACAAAAGTCCAATATGTAAATAGTGTCTTCTCTGAAGTCTCTCAGCTGTGACTGTCAGAAACCTGTTTAGCCTGCCCTCTGTCTGGTGCCACATTATGTTGGTGGAATATTCGTCCGTCATGTCACCTCTCCACATGTCAGGGGTGTCTGTCTGTGCTGGGACAAGCTCACCTGCTCCTCCACCAGCCGCTGGGTCAGGAGGACTTTAGATTGGTGTTTCTGCATTGTGTTTCTGGATTTAGGTTTAGGATTGTCTAACCTGCTAATACTGATTCTTTGGCACATTGATTTCCATCCAATGCCTGACTTTTCTTACAACACAGACATCAGTAACATCCAAATATGTTACGTAACTATTATTTATTCTTCCAACATTATGAAACATTCTGGTTCAACAATGCACTGTGAATAAATGCATATTATTTGATTGAATTAACCCCGAAATTATATCCTGGATTCAATCCAATTATAATGGGTCCTACTAACCAGGGGCGCAGCACCAAATTCAAGGGCCCAGGTACAAACCTTCTTTGTGGGGCCCTAGTACATAATTTTGTATATGATTTATTCATCAAGCAAATTCGGTTATTGTTATTTTTTCATTCACTATCGCCAGACTATACACCCTATGGTTTTTATACTTTATTTGTAGACATTTTGTAGCTACCAGCTCACACAGTATTATGATACAATAGACCAATTTCACAAAGCTCTCGAAACATATTATTACCATAAGAAAATGCATTAACTGCAAAATATAATCACTAGTTTTATTTGTTAACAACTTGGCTAATCTGTAAACAATAATTTTCCTATTTTTAAAGGGGTGATGGGGCTCTCAGATCATGCACAATTATATTTAGTCTCTGAAGAACTTTACTCAACCACAATGCATTTTTATTACAACTAAAACAGATCAAAGCGTGGAAAAATGGAACTGAGAAAAAAAAAAAAAGTATCTCATCCTCCTGTCATGGGCCCCAGGGAAACCAGCACCCTGTACCCCCCTGGTCTGACGCCCCTGCCACTAACTCCGGTCTGGCTCCAGTCCGACCCATGCGGGTCTCGCAAGACTTAGAAAGTGCTTGTCATTTGACGAGAGTTCTCGCGCGAAACCGCGTGAATCTGCGTGGCTTTCGGCAAAAACGTACCGCAGTGAACTGGAGCTGGTGTGACAGGCAATCTTATTTGGCTCATAATGTATTCAAAAAATTTAGATATACAATAGAAATAATCGTTTGAGTAGTCAACTAGTTGAAAAAATAATTGTTAGTGATAGCCCTAGTATTAACACAGTAAGTAAAAAGACATGTAAATAATTTGGGGAATGCAATTGGTTGACAAAGAAAAATAATTGTTTCTGAGGAAATCTGGATTAATTGGTATGAATGATCAATATCACAATTACAAGAAGTTTGAAGTGTGATACTGTAAATTGCTACAGAAAATATCACAAATAACAACTTTAAAACTACTTTACGTCACTGAATTAACCCCAATTCAAGGAAAAACATGTAATTTTGATTTTTCTGACCAGTATCGTGATTGCAATTAGATTTGAGATTTCTGTTTTGATAAAATGACCAACACTTTAAACACAACCAGGAGAATTGACAAAAATACTGTAAATCTGGGCAGACAAACTGACTCAAGACTCATGTATTTCAGAACATGCTGGTACAGATCTAAATTACATGATTAGCAGTTTTTATGTAGAAAAAAACAGGACATTTTACTGTTTGTAGAGGTCATTATGGTACTCATTTGCGATTTGCTAATTGCGCCCAGTCAAATTGCAAATGCGATTCAATTATGTCAAACTGAAGGCATTAGAAAAGCAGCAATACGTTTAGTGAGTTGCCTTAAAATGACCAATAAAATAAAAGAACTAAAGAATCATTTGAGGCAATTTCTGTGTGTCTTTGCAAAGGCACAGTTTAGGCTCTTATGCTGCACTCCAGATCAAAATCAGATCAGTTATTCCTGTTTATTTTATTGTTACAGTATTATTATCATTTCCCCAAAATACTTATCGTATACATCAAACTCATTTCCGGTCCCCATTTCTATTTTCCAACACATAGCACAAAGTTTCCGTAGCTCCTTTGGCTCGACATGCACAAATGTAGCCGTGCACTCGCCTTCACAAGTGCGTCGCGTCTTATTTACATAACCTTGGCTTTTTTAAGCGACAGATGGTACAATTAAACGGGAAGCAGAGGCGCCATGGGAACGGGCTGCCTTTGAATGTAGATTGAGTGAAACAAGTGGCAGTAATGGAGTGCTCCGATATGAGGCAGAGATTAGCCAACGCTTTTGATTGAAGGCTCGCTGCTCTGGAGGGAAAAAAGAAAAAAACAACAACGCCCCGAGCCGCTGCAAACCATTTCGATGCATATAAAGCACGGAGGATTGGTGCTGTACGCTAGCTCTGCGGCGCATATGGTGCAAAAGTCACACATATGGTTTGCAAAATCCCCAAGTAAACAAGAAGCATATTAGTCTCAGAAATAAGACTGTACGGCAATGTATAATGTACCAGTGTCAAGTGATCGGAATTTTTCGTATGCATAAAATAGTGTCAAACTATTAATGGGATTTTATTGTGAATAGTTCAAGCAATCTACAGAAGTTTATGTATGTATTTTATTAACATTTTACTTTCTATTCTATTTGCATTTTACTGGGTTTGTAATATTGTTCTCTATTGCCTTGATCAGGAATGTCCAATGTAAGGCCCGCGAGCCAAAACCGGCTCTCTAGGGGGTCTAATTTGGCCCACGAAGGGGAGATTTTTTAGGCGTATCTTTTTGATTAAATGTGCTAAAAAGACTAACAGCAGTTGCAAACGAGACCAAATCAAGTATATTTGCCTAAAACGTGTTAATAAAAGACAATTTAATCATCATATCTTTGCAAATGAACATATTAAATGGAACGCAAAATTAGGTTTGGCTCTTGGCACAATAATGTGTATACATTTTAGCCCGCCGAGGAAAAAAGTTTGGGCACAAGGTCTTGATTTTCAACCAGTGCCTTGAGGTATTGCCAGGTGTGCCTTGAAAAAATGTCAGAGCCATGGATTTATTTAATAATTTACCATTTTAGACTTTAAAAACTTCTTCACCAAAAACGAAAGCAGAACAATCAACGCATTTAAAGAAACAGACATTGACATGTACAATATTTGCTACATTAAATATTACTTTTCCCCCTAAATGGTGTACAATTTTAGTTGGAGATGTGCAGCAGAATATTGTCAACCTAAAAAAGTGTGCCGCGACTCCAAAAAGTTGAAAAACATTGTTCTCTATTGTACCATTGTGTGATGAAATCATTTCCTTGGTGGATCAGTAAAGCTTGTCCAGCTCCAACAACAGATATAACTTTTTTTTTTTATTTATTTATTTTTTTTCCCATTCGAGTCTAACACCTAAAATAAGTGTGAAATAATTAGCAATTTGTGTAGTTAGGCGTTTCAGAACAGTGAGTTAGGCGTAAATTAGCAGAAAAACATATTTTTTTATGTTTTTTTTTTACTGTAGCTCATACAATACAATAAAGTGTAAAAATGAGGCTTTATTTGATTTTTTTTCTGAGGAAAACTGAAACTTTAGTTGAAAAGAAGAAAAAAATTTATAATCAATTTTTCGCTAGCTAATTTACATCTGTAGCATAGTATTAATGTGACTTTTCCCCACAAAATCAGAATCATAATTATTTTTACTCATTCCTAAGACAAAGTTTAGGCAGGAACGATTTCTTGTGTCTCTCAGTGAAGCAGTTGCAGTTACGGTCTGATGCTGAACGAGCTATTGCAGCTGAACAGCCCCTTGTGGAGCGAGAGGGAAAGTCCAGAATAGTCCTGATTTTGAACAAATGACGAATGAAAACAATGTCATTATTACGAACCATGAGAAAAGGACACGTTTCAGAATAAACTGTTAGCCCCGCCCATTTCATACCAACACACACCAATGATGATTTGTTCTTGTTGAATTTGGATTTCTGACGTTTTCTTTCCATTATTCTTATGAATTATATGTCATCTTTATTAGTATTTTACCCTAAAACGCAGAAAAACAGATAACAATTTGAGAGAGAAAGACTTTCATGACATTTAAATAATTAATTCAATGCCTGTAAAATAAAGTGTAACATTTTTCTTTACTTCAATTGCTGAAACTTTGAGACGAGGAAGAAACAAGAAAAGAAGATGGATTCTGAGCTAATTTGAATCCGTAGCATAGTATTAATGACTTTTCCCCACTAAATAAGGACCAGAATTGCTTTTCGTCAACCCCAAATGGAATATCAGGCTTGAATTACTTCGTCCGGCAGTAACAGTCTGGTGCTGAACGAGCTCTTGCAGCTGACCAGCACCTTGTGGAGCGTAAGAGGGAAAATCCGGAATAGTCTTGATTTTGAACAATTGACAAATAAAAGAAATCAATGTTGGAATCAATGTTGGAAAATGTAATCATGCTCAATGTTTAAGACAAACTGTACCATCTTTGTGTTTTATCATAATACCTTATGATTGAACTCAAATGTAGTGTTCTGATTTCTGATTGTTAATGCTCGAATTTTAATATGTACAGTCTTGTAGTGTTTTAAATTATGAAATTGGACCCCAGGAAGAATAGTCTTTGCTGTTGTAGAGACTAAAGGGGATCCTTAAATGAACAAATTAAATAAACAAATAAAAAACATCAACAGTACATGCAAAATTAAAGGCCTGATTTTGAACCATGAGAAAATACCATTAGCATGTTTGCCCCGCCCACTTAACACCAACGCAAACCAAGACAATTTGATTCGGATTCGTTCTTGTTGAATTTGGACAAAATACTTAAATATACATAACGGAACATCATTTCGACAACGTTCTGTGTGTGTTTCCAGGCGCAGACCATGGGGATGATGACGGAGTACTACCACTACATCTTCACCACTCTGGTAATGTACCGCACTCCCCAACACAAACCCACTCCTGTTTGTCCTCTTCTTTGTAGCGCCTTTTCAGCGAGTTTTTGATGAATGGTGGCTAATTGCTGATGGGCTTTGGATGCGTCCCGTAACGGCCATTGTGCACGATAAGCCGGAGTCGTAATGGAGCCGTCAGACGGTAAACAGGTTCAGGTAGATGCGGCTAAATATGACACCTAATTGGGAGTCCCTTTGAATCCTTACAGAGACGTTCAGGCTTATGTTACTCGTAGCTTTTTAAATAGCAGCACACATAAACAAGTCAGCACCTGGAATTTCCTTTGGCGAAACAAAGGAGTCGCTCAAAGATGAATTTTATGGACAACGTTGCACGAGATTACGTTGTTTTCGTCATAATGTCATAGCAGTGGGTGGTTTTCAGATTCTAGTTTGTGTTTTGCCATGAAATATCCAAGAACCTGATCATTTCTTTTAGTGACAAGACCCAAGAACTTGCTAAATTACTATTAAACTGCCCTCATCTGTATTAAATATTATTGACCAATATTATTGACAATGCTGCATGTGATGTCATCTTTTTTACCCTTTTGATAGAGGGAAGGCTATGGAGATCTACAGTGGAGTTTAAAGCAGAACTAACTGTTGCTAAAGTGACTTAGTTCTGCTTTAAAAGATATATCGCTAAACACTAGGATTTGTTCACCTGACATCACAACATTCCATCACCCAATGGTATTTAAACCTTTAAACCTAGACTGCAGTGATGTGATCTGAAACCAAGGAAGGCAAGAAATCATCTACACTGGCTTTTTGAACATGTATCCCAACGTTTTATTTGTTTACTTTTTAAATGAAAGGCAGTAATTTGCATGTTTTGAGTAGCAGTTGGTTAAATAGAAGCGTAGCATAAAGGCCTGTGTAATTCCTCACTGTCCATCGTGATCCACCGAAGAAAAAGAACAATGTTTTTAAATTCAACATGTTTCGACTTCCATCCGAAAGTCATTTTGCAGTCATTTTCAATCGTATAAAGAAAGGTCTTTTATTCCGAGATCAGGTCAGTCCAATGCTTTAAACTGACTAGGCCCTATTGAAAGTATCTACTTGGAAAACAATGGGCCTGTGTGTTCCAGGTAAATATTGTAGAAGTGTGTGTTTGCAGCACTTGTGTTGCTGCTCTTGCTGACACATGTGTACACTGGACCTCCTGCTGTGTCCGCCTCAGGCTCGTCTGTGGTCAGACTCACTCCCTGTGGATGTGACGGAGCAGAGACGAGTGCTGTGCTGCTCCCTTCACTCTCTGTTACTGTCTCCTCTCTCTCTCTCTCTCTCCCTCCCCCTCCTCTCACTTTCTCTTGCTCTCCTCTCTCTCCCTCTCTCACTTTCTCTCTCCTCTTTGTCTATTTCTCTCTCTCTTTCTCTCTCCCTCTCTCCCTTTCTCACTCTCTCCCCCTCTCTCTTCAGTCTCTCCTCTCTCTCTTCCTCTCTCTCCAGTCTCTCTTTCTTTCTCTCCCCCCTCTCCCCCCCTCTCTCTCTCTCTGTCTCTCTCCCTCCAGCCTCTCATTTCTCTCTCTCCTGCCTCTCCTCTCTCTCTCTCTCCCCCTTTCTACAGCCTCTCCTATCTCTCTCTCTCCTTTGTCTCTCTCCCTCTCTCTCCAGCCTCCCTCTCTCTCTCCTTCCTCTCCTCTCTAGCGCTCCCCCGCTCGCCAGCCTCTCCCCTCTCTCTCTCTCTCTCCTGCCTCTCCTCTCTCTCTCCAGTCTCTCTCTCTCCCTAGCCTCCTTCTCTCTCTCCTTTCTCTCCTCTCTCTCTCTCTCTCTACCCTCCCTCTCTCCAGCCTCCCTCTCTCTCCAGCCTCTCCTCTCTCTATCTCTCCCCCTCTCTCCTGCCTCTCTTCTCTCTTTCTCTCCTCTCTCTCTCTCTGTCTCTCCCCCTCTCTCCTGCCTCTCTTCTCTCTCTCGTTCTCTCTCTACCCTCCCTCTCTGCCGCCTCTCCTTTCTCTCTCTCTCTCTCTCTCCTGCCTCCCTCTCTTTCCTGCCTCTCCTCTCTCTCTCTCTCCTGCCTCCCTCTCTCTCCTGCCTCCCTCTCTCTCCTGCCTCTCCTCTCTCTATCTCTCCCCCTCTCTCTCTGCTGCCTCTCCTCTCTCTTCTCCCTCTCTACATCTGTCTGTGTGGGTCTCAGTGTGGACGCGGGCGCTCTGTTGTGATAATGTGATATGACATGGAGGTCCGGGCATGATGTGTGTCATCTGTCACGCCTGACAGCATGGACCTCGAATTCGTCTGCCGTGTAGCTATAGAAAGGCTATTGTCTTCTATACCTTTGGAGGAGACAGAGGATTCACTTTAAAAACCTGAAGAGGGTGTGACGGTTCGCAGCAGTGCCATAGCTTTTCCATCAGATTTAGCTTCTATTCACTTTTACTACCGTTCACTTTTCATTGTTTCTTGCACTACACATTATTCTATATGCATTTGTTATTTGAACCAGTGTCTTCTAAGTCCACGCTCCAAGGATGTGCAGATTTACACTGGCATTGCGTCCATATACAAGTTTTCAATTGATCTTTTTTGTTTACATCATTTACCTTTGCTTTTCTTACATTTTAGATGCTTAACTCTGGCTGTTTCCTCCTCACTCAAAGCCTCAGAGCTGGTGTCGTGCCGCTGTCCAGTCCTCGTAAATGAAATATGCGCTATAGAAATAACCTAAAGCACATTTTTAAGACAAAGGTGCATGGATCAAACTATTAAAAGACAAGGAGACACATTTCCAGTCACTGAATCAACTGAGATATGCACAAGTCAACACACTTAACTTCAGACAGAACATGTTTTCCAAAATGTGCCTCAGATTGGACAAATAAAAAGTGTCTGTTAGTTCTTTGAAAACATAATTATATGCGCCTGCTGTAATGTGCTGTAATGTGTGACTGTGACACCCATTACAGGGGCCATTTGCCAAATGTCTCTCTCCTCTTTCTCCCCTTGTCACACTACAACTGTTTTGTCCGCCAAAGCCTTCAAGCTAGAATTCTTGAACCTTGAATAATGAACTGGAATTACTTTTTTTCTTCAATTTTCTGCTCTCTCAACGTATATATCGGTTTTCATGTGGGAACAACACACTTGTCCAGTCTGCTTTAAAAGATGTTTTATTACTACATTTAATCCACTTCATCCATACATTTCTCCGGGACATTGTAACTTCAAAGGCCGTTTTCTTAAAATACATTTTTCTCCCACAGAGTCCAGACCTTAATGTAGCCCCTACACACGAAACGTTACAATCTTGGACTTAACAAGATTTTGACGAAATGTACAGAAGGATTTGACAATATTTGATTTAAACCCTGATTTAATGTTGTTTTAAGTTTAAAAAAAATGCAGCAAAATTGAATTTTTAGGCCAATTTTTTCAGTCAGACCTAGTTTACTCAAAAACAAAAGAAGAAATCCAAAATCACCTGTGATTTTTTATTTATTTATTTAGAACTAATACAGTATGCATCCATACTAACCAAAAACTTTAAATAATGAAAAAAATACATTACACATACAATACATTATGTGAGTTTCAAATTTTTATCTTTAAATTTAAGATTTTACCTATTCACCTGTAGTGTCTCACCTTAATGTTTTAGAAAATAAATTGACCAAGAATAAGCCTAGATACAGAACATTTTATTATTGATGTATTTATTCATAAGAAAAATTTTAAACTGTTTACACATATACATTGATTTTTATCCTAATATATCTCTAGCATTGCAACAATAAAGACTTTTTCACAATGGTAAAAACAATCTCTTAATCCTTTGCAATCAATGTGAAAGTACAAGTTTAACATATTCAGACATATTTTAAATTACCTCCAAAAATGCAAAAACATTCCCCACCACTTAGAGCTTGAGCAGACAGAAAATTCACTCTGGGCTCAACTTTCAAACATGAATTACTTATGATTTGTTTGGCAGCTGCGTTATCTCTTACGCGAGGACGGCCTATCTTTGTACAATCTGACCGTGAATATATCTTAAGCTGCTATACACCGTCACATTGATAGACACGCTATTAAGGAGATTACACCTATAGCAGCTCGATTTGATCCGAAATGATGAATACTCGGATCACAAACAGCGCGGCGCAATTTCCTCTGGATTGAGCTCGCGATGTCTGCTTTTTATCTCGAGCGTGGAGGTAAAATGCTGAGTTATTAGAGCGTGAAAAGCCAACAGCACCGCGGTATGGGGTAATAACTTCCTTGTCCTCTGAAATGGCTTTGTCAACAACCCTCTTCCCACCGTTCCCCATAAGAACTTTGCGTAGAACGTGCTAATATTAATACGCTGAACTTCTAATTGGTACAAGTAGCTTCACTGACATCCTAAAAAGAATTACAGAAACTGAAATGTCACGGAAGATGAGCCGTTTTTTTGTGCCAAATAATTGTGTCCCACTTAGTTTGTATTCTTAGCTTCAAACAGAAGGATTGTAACCTGATCTGATTTATCTAACGGCGCGAAATGTCAAGTAGAAAAGCAGGGATTCGCTTTGATCTCATAAAAGAAATACTACTGTAAAGAATTCTAGAGGAGGAAAAAACGTTGTGAGACAAGAGGGCAGTTTTTATTCTTATGGTCTGAGATGTTTCTATACTTGTCGCACGGCTTTTAGTGAGGAACTGGTGACTTTAAGTTGCACGTTGATGTTTGCGTTGGGCGTTTCCACTTTGAAATTTGCACCGTTTTCATTTTGGTAGCGCTCATTGCAACAGTTTCCTGAAAATGTAAGAATTAGCTCTCGTTCTGCAATTCGAAACAAGAAGCAAAGCACTCATCCAACTGAAAGCGTTTGGTCGAGTGTCTTGCACAAGGACATAAGAGTAGCTCGCACTAGACACAACAGGAAGTGACCTGCCATACTTTGGGTCATGGGCGAACGTTCGATCATCATTCTGCCCTGAAAGAACTTGTTTGGCCATTGCAGTCATGTAGTTATTTGGTTACTTGGTGCCTAAATTAAATGCAGACAGAAAATTCGACATGTGTTTATTTGAACTATAAGAAGTTTGTTACATTTTAAAATAGATTGTGCCGAGAAGAGGGGCAGCAAAAAAGGTTATACTTTCTAGTAACTTCACTTAAAGCCTTCAAAAATGAACAAATACTTAATATGCATGAGTCCCTCTTAGCAGGGTCCCTCTAAGTCCAAATGTTGTTGTTTTTTTGTTCGTTTTGTTTTTCTAATGTCAGTTACTATGTCGATCCAACCCTTGATCGAAGAAATCTGAGACAAAGGGTGGAGGAAGAAATCACAAAATATAGACTGTGGGGTAAACCAGATTTAAACTTAAACAAAATCAATAAAAGTGACACACACTGACCACACAGAATCAGATCTAAACTCTAAGCCTGTATACAACTAAATACATCTGCATATTACTTCAGACTGCGTTCACTGTGGCTGTAATCGACTAAAATTCTTCACGGACTAAAGACATGCTCTTATACCAACCAATTAGTCGAATGATGGGGGCAGTGTCGCAAAACTGGCAAAAGCTTTCAAAATCTATCTTAATGTCTATGTATCTGACCCAAACTGTACTCAAAAGACTAAACTGCACAGGCGTTCATGCCAAAATAACTGTTCATATACAGAAATAGTACTTGACAACAATGCATTTATTTGCAAAAAAGACGCAGATTCACTCCCAAATCTTTTGCTAAATCACTATTTCTGCTTTTGTTCCACATCAATCTCTCTAATCTAAATTGAATAATAAGTCAACCAGTACAAACATTGGTCGACTAAAGCACCATCAACCGATTAATCCACACACTAATCGACCGACTAATCCTGGATTAATCCTGGTTCAGTCGCGGTCTAGTCCTTGTTTAGTTTTGGATTCAGTCCCAGTTTTGCTGCGGTGTGTGCGTAGACGCGAATACAGCTTAAACAAACCCCTCTCGTAGTCTACCACCAGCTTTATCCGTGCCACGATTTGAGAAGCACAACATAGAACAGGTGAAATATTGATTTTACAGACACTATACTGCGCCGCATTGTATCTGTGCGAGAAATAAATCTAGCAGTGGCAGCAGCATTCTTTAGTAAGTGTCTTGCGCGCTCTCTGCTCCGGCCCCACGGGGTGCTAATGAAATATCTATGTTGATCCAAATGTCTTTTTTCAGCCCGCGGCCCATCCTGCATGACGCGCGTCAACGTATGACTTCACACTCCTGACTCGTACAATAGATGTCCCACAAATTACACCGACTCACATTCAATTGCTTTTTGCTTCAGATGTTGCCAGGGGAATGCTTCTGCTGAATTATTCATAACGCTACGGTTTGATTTCTGCTGTAATATTTTGTGATATAAACAAAGAAATTCCCGAATAAGAATATTGTCCCGCGTCAGTTTGATAAAAGTTTTGTTATTTATTTGAACGTATGTTTTCTTTTTAGTCTTCGCGTGATCGTTTCGGAAAAGTCTGTTGATCCCAAGGTCTCACTTCCGTCTTAAATGAATGATAATAGATTGTAAACAGCATTTTGAGTGCTGTTTAAATACAATACATGTAACTTTCACAATGTGTTTTCTGTTTCACATACATATTTGAATGTGTTTGGCAAATTTAAAGGAGAAATATGATGCAACATTGACTTTAAATGACACATATTCTGCTACTGTGACTATTTTGAGCTTTTAACCATGTTCTAACAGTGTTCCGTCATCAGAAACATACTTGGAGTTGCATTCAGCTGCATCCACGCCATTTTGAGGAATGTTGCCTTGAATACCTTTCCTCTCCGTCCGTCAAAAACACTCTGCTGAACTCTCTCGATCCTATATCTATTTCTATAAGCAAATGTGCTGAAGGAAATCATCAAGCTAGCAGCAGCAGCTATCGTGTTTAGACGGAAGAAATGCTCTGGCAATGATTTAAGGACTTAAAACAGCGGAAGATTCTGAGATTCTCAGATGACGTAGATGATCTGAAAATACGCCAGAAAACCCAGGAAGTTCAGCAGGAAGTGTGTTTGACGCTCAGAAGGGGGAGGATTTTTTACTAAACATTCCTCAAATCAGCGTGAATGCAACTGAATGCTACTCCCGTTATGTTTTTGATGACAGAACATTGTTAGAACAGGGTTAAAAGCTCAAAAAACTCTGAATCTGTGTCCTTTAAGGGCTTGTTCATAGATCAAAAGTTGTATTTTGATGGATTGGGGTATGTTTGAGGAATCCTGTATTGTCCCGCGCCTGAGGCTTGAGTACTCTGGAAATGTGTGCTTGCCCCTATCACCTATCCCCACCCACTGCATACATCAGCTACATTTTCGGTTAGCCTCATGTCAAAACCATAGAGATTTTAAGATGCTAAGTATTAAACTTAGCGTTAATTCAAAAGCATATGATAAATGCATTTTTAATCGGGACCCCGCAGTTATTTACTTCTGTTGTTGTTTTGGCTAATGAATATCTATGGACGTCTTGCACTACAGCCAAAGCACATGGCACATTTGAACGGTCGCTTTTTTATGCTCAATCTTGGGGTCTGTATCGTAGACATTCACAGACGCGAAATTGCTGGCTCTCTACAATTGCCACGATACAGACAGCGCGCCGCCATGTTGGTCCGGTGAATGTGTCGACGCAAATCAATTGAACACAACGGCAAAGGTCGCAATTTCATGGATAAAAAAGCACTATATTAAGCAATGCCTGCATAATAAAGGGCAAGAACCACCGTGCATCAGTTATACTTTGTGATGAAGTCGGCATGTAGGGTCACTGTGTGCTGAATGCCTTTATCGCTAGATCCATGGACATTCACAGACGCGTCTCTATCTCTGCTCAGGCTCGGACTTGGCTAATGGCTAACTTAGCTGATGCTACCCGGAGTTACGTCTGATCGAACGCTCCTTCGCTTACTAATGAACTGTGAGGCAAAATTCCCATATGAAATCATGTGAAATGTTCATTCATCTGCTCTCCTCGCCGGTAACATGTAAGAGTCAATCTATAAAGGCGTTCAGATAAAACACAATAACCTACACGCCAGCTGCATCACAAAGTATCAGTAATGCATAGGTGGTTATACTTAAAGGCCTGTTTCAATATAAACAGTCGCCCAAATGCAGAGTTTAACATGATGGCTAACTTTTAGCCAGTATGTTAAATATTTTTGTGGAAAAAAATGTAAATTGGCCCTTTTTGCCCATTATTATACAGGGATTTTTTATTACAGTGCTTTTTATACACACAATTGTATGGTCTATACACTTACTTGTGATTCTGGATTAAAAAAATAATAATTAAAAAAAAGCTGTAAATGAATTTCTGCAGCTTGCTATGGTGAAATGTCATTATGAACGATGAGGACAGCAGAGAATCCGTTTTTATTTTAAGTAATTTTAGATTAATATTGTGGCTTACAGTGAAGAAATTATTAAATAATGTAAGCATTAAATTGATGTATGCATTTGTCATAAAAACATAAATAAAGAATACTAATAATAAAAGATTACTAATAATAAACTATATATATATATATATATATATATATATATATATATATATATATATATATATATATATATGTGTGTGTGTTTGTTTAACTTCATTTCTGTTCCAGTTCTGTAAAGTTTCCACAACAAGGCTTTGGCGGTGAAATAGATTGAGTTCATATTGTAGCAGCTGTCTGTAGTTGGCAGTCCCACGCTCACATCTCCTGATAAGCCATTGACAACCACTGCTCTTGATCTTAAAATAGCAGCGCTCTAATCAGCCACTACGTCACTCTCTTCGTGCGAACCAGCCCTGCCTGACACAAAAACCGTGACAAATACAAGAAGGAGCCTCAAAGTGAGAACCCATCCTTCATCGCTGTTCTCTGCCCCACATCGCAGGACCTGATGGCCATCGACCTGGAGCCGTATCGCTTCTGCGGAGTCAACATGACCGGTTTCCGCATCCTGAACACAGACAACCCCCAGGTGGCTTCCATCGTGGAGAAGTGGTCCATGGAGAGGCAGATCCCGCCCAAACCAGACTCGGGCCTGTTGGAAGGAATCATGACGGTAAATTTCATTAGGTCTTCACAGCCACGTGTGACTATTTAAAACAGAATTAAATGGTTGTAAAAACATATTAAGATCACTTTTCAGTCTCAAGCAAGCTTCTCTAACCACAGACAGTCAGTATATTCACACAGGTGTCTTGCCCAAGGACACAACAACAGTTTTAATGCCAGTAGCTGTCCAAATCAACATATCAAGTGTGCATTATGTGTTGCACAAAAGTCAAGAGATTTCTTCGTTATCATTACTCATCATTTTACAATATAAACTTCAGCTGAAAAATAATAAAGTTGAGGAGCGCCTCATGGATGTGGAAATATTAAAATGTTAAAAATGGGAACCAATCAGGTGCTCTTTGGAGGTGGAATCCGTTGGTGCCAAAATAAAGATAGTCAAGGGTATAAAAAACAGACGAAAAACCCAAGGCACTTCGACGGGTTGTTAGTTAAAAAGCCTTTGTTTAAACACGGCTTTTATTCAATTAAAAATGCACCAGCGCGTTTCAGTTCACTCAAGCCTTCAGGTAGCCTCTGCAAACATTACACATACAATACTTCAATAAATCAATCCAATGGAGTGGAGTCTGCATGTCCTCCTGTGTTACCGTGGCTTCTCTCTGGGTTCTATGGCTTCCTCCCACCATCCAAACACATGCAGATGTAGGTTGATAACTCTAAACTGCCCGTAGTGAATGAATGTGAGAGTGAGGGGTCCACGTCTCCAGTCGCCCGTGACCCCTAACGGGAACAAGCGGTGGAAAATGAATGAAACTATGGTCACTATGGATGAAGTCTTTGTTCAGACTTTACAAAGGCTAAATAAGGTGTAGTTATTATAAATTGGTACCGACAAGTCTTTAGCTTGGCTTAGAAATTTGTTGAACCTTTTTGTTTTATGTTTGAGATTAGGTTCATCGCAATCAGAATCAGACTTACTTTTATTCATCTCTAATGGAAAATTATTTTTGTCACAGGCATGAAACCGACCAGCAGAAGAAAATCAAAGTTATCAAATAAGAATAAACTAGTTTAATTAAGACAGCAAGTAAAGTATCACAATACGATAAAACACCATTTTAAGCTCTGGTATGAACAAAGTAAATGTGCATTTTTAAATTTGCTTATGCAACTTTACCCTCCCAGTATACTTACAGATTTTTCAGAATCAGAAAGGTTTTTATTGCCATTGTCGGTGGACAAAATTCACAAAGTAGGAAATTGCTTTGGCAGTAAGGTTCAACTTATAACAATGAATAATAATAATAATAATAATAATAATAATAGAAAGGTCACTTACACATTTACACGATCATGTACAATTTTACAAGTGAACTGAATATAGCACAGTGACTATTAAAGAGGATTTCCAGCACAGATCAGCAGTTTGGTGGCAACAGGCAGGTATGATTTCCTCTGTCTCCAGCAGTAACAGTCTGCTGCTGAACGAGCTCTTGCAGCTGACCAGCACCTTGTGAAGCGTGTGTGAGGAAAAGTCTAGAATATATCGTCCTCTCCGACACGCCATTTGATATTAAGTGATTCAAATCAAAGAAGTCCAGACCAGGTAGATGTGAAAATAGTTTACTGGATCCAGTCACTTTGTCTGCGGATTTGCAGACGCCGCGATGAAGAAGCACAGAAGAGACCACCAGTTTATACGTCTATGCAAAACAGAGTAAAAGTGGGCGTACATAATGAGTTCCAAGTACAGCGCTTATGTTTCTACGAACACAAAGAAGTATGAACACATATTAATCAAAGAGGCCCTTGCATACCAAGACTGGACGTAAATGGGTGTAGAGGAACCTTAAAGTAACGAATGGGTTGTCGGGAGACCATATAAGGTCTTACATGAACCAGATGTTGAACGACCTTTGACCTAGGAGAAGAGCATGTTCACGGAGATGAAAAAAAACACACAACAGTCAAGGAGTCAGACAGTCCAGCTCCTCCCCCACAACATATCCGGCCTTCTTGATGATCTCATTGAGTCTTTAAAATATCTTCATAATCTAAAACCATCTTCAGTTCATGCACAGTGCAGGCTTTTATACTTGTGTCTTGCGTAACCTTTGCCTCACCCTCACCTCTTTCTCACACACTGCGCGGCCTTATTCCAGACAGACGCAGCTCTGACGTACGACGCGGTCCACATCGTGTCGGTGTCGTACCAACACGCGCCGCAGATGACCGTCAACTCCCTGCAGTGCCACCGCCACAAGCCCTGGAGGTTCGGCGGACGCTTCATGAGCTTCATCAAAGAGGTACTGCCAGACCCACGCATACCCCAGCCCACAGTCATTTTACACAATGGCAGGTTATTTTCATGATGTTTTAGAGCAGGGGTGTCCAAACTTTTTCCATCGAGGGCCACGTATTGAAATATAGACCAAGCGGAGGGCCACAAATCAATTACGAAACGTTCAAAAAGCTGCGTTTATCTGATGTTTTAAGCGCTGCCACATCTACATTCAGTGTCAGTGCCTGAATATCAGGTGTATTGCACCAAAATGTTAGTTATTTAGGTTGGAATTGTAGAAAATCTGAAATGTGCTGTAAATAGTACTTATCAGGACAGTGTGGGCCAGTTCACCAGGAAGCCTGTCGGCCGCATTTGGCCCCCGGGCCTGAGTTTGGACATGCCTGTTTTAGAGTATGATTAAGATTATAGTTACAGATGGAGGGCAGGGGACTGAGCTAAAGGCAATTCACAGTTATTGAAAGAAACATTCAAACAACAATTGGGTAAATAATGCCTCTATAATGGCTCTGGTGACAAAAAAATCACCTTATTTACTGGCAGAGAAGTGTAATTACAGGATCGACCCTGTAATTACACAAACTTTGGGCCAATCGTAAGAATAATATACCACTTAGAGATAAATGTAAATCATATAGTGAATGTTATTTTGAAGATTAATGCAAAAATGTGTACTACATAATTTGTAATGAACAGATTAAGCATGATCAAGGGTTAGTAACTGCTTAATTAAGGTTAGGTTTAGGGTTAGAATATTTGTTAAATAGTCACTAAGCCTGAATCATTCTTAATAAACTATTTGTTCATCATGAATTAAGTCTTTGTTCGTGCTTTATTAAGGCATGAATGTAGTGTAGTGTAGTTATTATAAAGTGTAAACAATAAGAGCTGATAGCTGAAGTATGTTGATTCTTCCAAACAAAGTTATATGGTTTGCACTTTTGTGATCACGTTTCAACGCATTTGAAGATATATTTTAACTAAATTCTGTTCAATTGACATAATATCGTGTGAAAATCATTATTGGGACGCTCCAAAGCAGTGGTTCTCAACCCGGGGTAAAGATTTCTGGGGGTCACTGGATGATATGGGGAAAAATGGATACAAAAGACTTAAACAAGGCTTAACACCCTTAAAATGCAGTGGTAAGAGTGAATTTATATTTATTTGCCTATCAAAGTAATTTATCTAGGTCTATAGTCTGAAAATAAACTGACACATTAGACATAAGGCTACTTTATCACATCGCAAGTTGCGTATTTTTTGTGTTCAGGGGTCGCGAACGTTGTTATTTTGGGTGTCACGGTTGAAAACGTTTGAGAACCACTGCTCCAAAGGACGTAGAGATATTCATTTTTGTCCGTATCGCTCACTCCCAGTTACTTGAACCCATACTATTTGAATTTCTCCAACACTTATGACTTACGAATCTTAAACTGATCATTGGTTTTAATTTCCGAACAGTATTTTTGTAGTTTTTTACACGTTGTTAGCCGAGTCGATGTCCCACTTCAGCCTTCCCCACGTGCTAATCGCGACCCCTGAAACCGCGATTTGGTGATGAATCTCGCCGTCTCCTCTTACAGTATGCAAAATGAGGCCCGCCTAGTCAAACGGGACTCAGATATTTACACAACAAATCAATCAAGTCCACATCCAAAGCAAAGCGCTCCGTGATAGACACATCAAAGCGCCGTCGTTGTCAGCTTCACAAATTCCCCGCATTCATAACCTATTTTGCAGAAGGCACGTACTGTAACCTTTTGAAAGCACAACTGGTGTAATCGGCTCTCATTTCATCTAACACAAGCGTCTGACAGAGCGCGCGGAATACACAAACAAACTGGAGGAATGAGGAGATGAAGGGCCGGCGGAGATGCGACTATTTGTATCTTCGTTTGTACAAACAATGAAATCATTTGTATTTTGCGCTTGAAACGCCCGTTGAAAATGTCAGGAATTCCAATTTAGTCGACTGTAAGATGTCCTTGGGTGTTTCAAAGCAATTACCGAAGCGATGTTATCAGGATTACAAAAATCAACAGTGCTGATAGCCAATAATTAACTGGCTCAAGGCTGATACGATACAGTCAACCAATTAGATCTAATTTATACTAAGTGCTTCCAGAGTGCGGTAGTAGCAGGAGTAAGAGGCGTTGTATGTGGTCGATTTAAATGGTTACTAGGGCAAAAGGTAGATTAAAAGTGCTGGTAAAGGGTCCGCCTTGGTTTGCCTTGAGGTTTTCGCAGTATTGCATTAGACCAGGGGTGTCCAAACTTTTTCCATCGAGGGCCACAAAATGAAATATAAACCAAGTGAAGGGCCACAAATCAATTGTGAAACGTTAAAAAAAGCTGCATTTATCTGATGTTTTAAGCACCACCACATCTACATTCAGTCTCATTGCCTTGATATCAGGTCTGTATTGCACCAAAATGTTAGTTATTTAGGTTGGAATTGTAGAAAATCTGAAATGTGCTGTAAATAGTACTTATCAGGACAATGTGGGCCAGTTCACCAGGAAGTCTAAGGGCCAAGAAAAATTGGTCTGAGGGCCGCATTTGGCCCCCGGGCCTGAGTTTGGACATGCTTGCAATAGACTGATCTCCGTGGAACAAGTCTACAAAATGTGTTTTCGGCAGCATAAATTATGATTCTGATAAATGGTCGATGGATTGAAAAGTAAAACTGCACTCAATCGGTGAAGCTTTCTACCAACTGAGCTGATGATGTCCACCAATCAAAAGAATAATGCGCAATGATGATTAGTTGCACACACAAATTCAAAAAATGTTCACACAAATAACAATCACACACAAGTCCGCAAACAAATTCTAAAACATGCACGCAAATTCAAAAACACGCACACAAAATTGAAGACGGTAACGTATGTGTTCTGTGTGTGTTATGAATTCTTTGGGTTTATGTTTTTTTTTGGGGTGGGGCATACTTTTAATTTGGTATGAGGGTACAGTTTGTGTTTGTTTTTATTGTTTTTTGGTTTTGTTTTTTGTCATGGGTTCGGTTTGTGTTTGGTTTTGGTTTTATTTTATTTGGGTGCGTGTTTTCAAATGTTTGTGCATGTTTTTGAATTTGGGTACATGTTTTTTAATGTTTTGTTTTTGTTTTTTTAATTGGATAACATGTTCAAATGTGGGTGCATATTTTTGAGTTTGGGTCTCTGTTTTCAAATTTGGATGCTTGTTTTCAAAGTTGGGTGCAGGTTTTTTAATGCGGTTCCGTGTTTTCAAATTTGGGTGCCAGTTTTTCAATTTTGTTCCATGTTTTTGTTATTGGGTGCATGTTTTCAAATTTGGGTGCAAGTTTTTAAATTTGTATCTAGATTTTCTAATTTTTATGTAGTTATTTATTTCTGTGTGTGACTTGCTCTTCGGGGCCACCGTAGATTAGCATTAAATGACATCAGAAGGTCATCAGAGTTATATATTATAGTTAAAGATTACAGATTAGATTAGGTATTCAATTTGTGTATGTAAATCCTTCTGCTGCTGGTGGAGAATACCTTTGTGGAACATTTGTTGAGTGACGCTGGTAGCTTTATCTTAAAATGCTGTTAAAGGTTGAGTATGGTTCTGGCAATTGTTATTTTAGAATCCGGATTATTAGTAATTAGTCAAATTGATATAGTCACTGCTTTGTGGTCTTGCTTTTCCAATGGATTTCTACTTTACAGTCCGCTCCTGCCTCCTTGATGCTTAGCTGTACTGTTGTTTTGTACCACCAGTGCCCCCACCCCAGCCGGCCCGGTCAGAACGGAGGATTATTTTCCCCCTGATCTCTTCCCCGGAGCCTGACTCTGAATCCATTGAGATTGCATGAAGCTATAGATCACATGAGCCCAAATCAAGCATCATGACAGGCCGCTCTTCCATCAAAGTGTCACGACTCGCCGCTGCAGCACTGACGAGAACAGTCTGTACCTGCAACGGGCGCCATTTTGGATCGACTGAGCAACTTCAAAAGCCATACAATCAGCGGTGCCATTGTCAAAACATGCCATTATGTACCTCAGCGGCAGGCCGTAATCACACGTGCTGGGTCAATGATGCTTTCAGAGAGAATGGGCGATCGAGATGGACGTACTGAACAACCTTCGACGTAGCAGCTGTACAACGGTTAATTCAAAACGTATCTGCGGGTGTAATATGTCAGTAAAGATGACAGAAAGACAGCAGAAAATGGTGTTTTGGAATACAGGGCTGCGAGGTTAATCGGTTCATTGTGACTAGTCAAAACGAATAAAACAAACAAACAAAATCATAGTTGCATTTTGATCTTTGTCATTGTAATCTAGACTATAAAGACTCTAAAACACATACCAAAAATAGTGACAGTGTTCTTAGTGTAATTGTTTTAATCAAAACGTCAAAACAGAACAAACCCTTTCTTGTTTTCATCAATATTACACTATATTTCTAAATATTTTCTGTCTATAAGTCACCATATTTCTACCTCTATTTGGTTGTTAATGTACTTAAAATGTTTTGAAGTACAATAGAGATAATCGAAAAATGATTCGCTGACTAGTCGACTTCTAAAATTGCAGCTCTAGTTTACTTTTATGTCTCTTTTCCTCTTTTTCGTCAAAACTGAACAAACCCTTTCTTGTTTTCATCAATAATACACTATATTTATAAATATTTTCACCATATTTCTACCTTTATTTGGTCGTTCATGTTCTTTAAATGTCTCAAAGTACAATAGAGATTATCGATAATCAACTAAATGATTCACTGACTACTTGACTACTAAAATAATTGTTTGTTGCAGCCCTAGTTTACTTTTATGTCTCTCTTCTCTAGCTTTTAGGAATTTCTCACTACACTAGAAACATTTTAATGGGTTATAAATTCAAATGGACACTATTATCCTTTTCTGGTGGAGAGTGCGCCCCCTGTTTGTGTCCATCAACCAAGCATTGAGAACCAGAAAAGTTCAACTGCACAGAAACTGCAGAAAACATGCCGGTATTACTCACTCGCATTGAATTATTAAAACTAGTTCTCAAAAATGCACTGCGGTTGTATTGCATTGCATAGTACATTCTGTTGTAGTGACAGAACATATTATTAAAGCGCTCCTTGCCTGAGAAACCACCACTTTTACTCCCATTCATTGCTATATAATTACATAGCTGTATCGACTCAATGGGAGGGCTGATTGTATTACGTGTGTAGCGATACTCAATACAGTACTATCGTATGCCTCTCCACATCCCAAGCGGCCGCTAAATCCATGCATATTGTTTGTCCAACTGGGTGCCCATGTCTGCTTATCTGACCAGCGCATGATACTGCATGAATTATGAAAATACTCGTCGTTATGCGTAAACTTGATTCTACTGTTGGCGGGCAACCACTGCAATCAACACAGTGCAGAAGCAAAAAAAAAAAAAAAGATTCGATGAGTTGAAATTGTTTACATTAAAATATAAACGTGTCTTTTTTGTTTTGTGTAATTATTTATGTATTAACTTTTATTTGAAAATATCGGAATATTTTTTCAAGGGCGACTTGGGCCCTTGTAGTCTTAATTTGTATTTGCTTTAATGTTTTACGATTTTAATATTTTTATTTCTGACTGGTTGCAACATAATTTAATCTGCTTTCAGATATCAGAATCAGAATCAGAAACGGTTTATTGCCATTGTCAGTGATCAAAAATTCACAAACATAGGAACTTGCTTCGGCGTAAGGTGCAACATAAAGCAATGAATAAAATATAATAAAATATATAAAAAGGCATGCATAAAATTAAGAATAAAATAGACTAAGATAGACTAAGACTATATACATAATGTACAGTTGGCAGACAGTGCAAATGTGCAATATTGTCAGTGGAGTAAAAAAAATGCATTTAAAATATCATTTAGGTAAAGAATTGTTACTTTATGGACACATTTGCCCCTAAATAAAGTTATAAATAAAGAAAAAATATTATTATAATAATAATAATAATAAAATGATAATAATAACAATAGTAATCAACTTTCTAAAAATATAATATAAAAGACAGAATTTAGCCTGAGAGTTGGAAATAAAAGTGTGCTTTTTGTGTCATAATTTTAGCACATTTTAGTCATGATTTGGTCTTTTGCGAGTCCTTGTTTTGTTCTGCTCTGAAGTCTTGGTTTAGTTTCAGATTTAGTCCTGGGTGAGTTCCAATTTTTATGTTGTGAAAGTACAACAGTGACTGCACCCTAAATCCAGTCCAAACATATTTTTCCAGTTTATAAATACACGTAACGAGACCTGATTTACACTTGGTTCTGACATGTTACGAGGCTCAAATGTCCCAATAGTGGATGTCACCCCACTGAGTTGTTTGAACATGCACCCATCTCGACAGTGAGTGGACAGACTCAACGGACTGTGATGAGGTCGAGAAAGAGAACAAGAAAAAAAGAAAAAAGTCCCACATTTCTTCTTGAAGCTTGGATTTTCTTATGATAAGTTCTGGCAAGCTGCAGGGCAGACAGGGACATCTATCGCCCGCAGAGGCGCACAGTGGACTTTGAATAGTATAAAGTTGGACAGAATGATTGATTTTGTGGTTGTATTGAGGGAGCTACACTAGATTTAGAACTAAAATGTGACTGCGGGAAGTTAAGAGCCTATAACTGGGAGGCCAAAACATACCCTTGTGGTACAATACCCATTTTTACATGTATTATATGTTTTAAACAGGATTTATTTATCGTCTTATATTTAGATGCTCACTTAATTCAAGATTTTCAAATTAAGTTTAACTTAATGGATAAGTGTTTAGTGGTTTCACAGTAACATTGATGGATTAAAAAAACGCTTTGTCAATTATACATTATGTTTTGGGTTTTTTTTGTTTTGTTTTGTTTTGTTTTGTTTTTTAATCTAGACAGGGTTTCTGCAGGGCATTAAAAAGCATTAAAAGACAATAAATACATTCTGAAAATCAAAGTCTTAAAATGCATTCAAAGCATTAAATCTAAAACCAATAAGATGTATCCGTCAGAACAATAACTATAAACATAATAAAAATAATTATTATTTTGAATCCTAGATGTTAATGGGATTTATTTAATCTATATGTTAATATCCACGATTTGTTCTTCTTAAAGACAAATTACGTCGTCTGCCTGGATGAACTCCCTCTTGAGTGGTCCTGGCTCCACAGTCCAAGTGGATGCGTCAGTCCTAGTTCATCTGCAGCCTGTCCGTCCGTGGGAGTAGGATCTCTCCTTCACTGTGGTTCTCCCCGAGGTTTCTACTTTTTCCCATGGGGTGTTGGAATAACTAGATTTAGATAGCTTTGATCAAATCAACTAAAAAGTAAAAGACAGGGCTCATGCAAATTAGCTTTTTTAGTTTATTATGTTCTGTACCCCGCCTAAGGCCCAAAGTCACTGAGATAGGCTCCAGTCACCCGCGACCCCTAACGGGAATAAGCGGTAGAAAATGAAAAAAAAAAAAAAATGTTCTGGTCATTTTACTGTACAATGGAATGGTTACAAGCCAGTGTGTTTTGAAATGATAAATGTCTTGTTTTGACATTGATTGTGGCATTACAAAACTTGAAATATGGCATTAAAAAGCATTAAAGTAGATCTGCTGAAATCTGCATAAACCCTGCTAGAATACCTTTTTGTTGTAAGTGATGTCAGATATTTGTGTCGATAAAATGATCAAAATGGTCAAACCAGCATCGCCAGAACTGAGAAGTAGTTTTATTTATTTATATTTTTTAATTGACGTAATCAGTCATTTGTTCAGGAGCTGTCCAAGGTACACAACATCCTTTAGCGATATTAGTTTGTAACATAAAATAAAACCTGTGCGCACGTCTGAACACTCACAACCAGCGCCGTACTTAACAGTTGCTAAAACAAAACCCAAATGCGTGGCTAATTTTCAGTGCTGCTCGGAGGTGGACTATCAGGGAATCCTAATAGGGGGCATTTGTGTGTGGCCCCTCCTCGCAGGGAATCAAGCAAAAAGAGATGGCTGTTAATTAACTCTGTAGTCAGTAGGGAAAGTGCGTTGGAGGCGTCGAGATGTAAAATGTAATTAAAAAAACGGAATGGCTCTTGTTGTCTTTGTGTTTGTACGTTTGCGCCGTGGTTGCGTGTGGGTGTGAATTAACACCGCGCCGAAGGATGCAGGCTTGTGCAATGAGCGTATTGTTAAACACATTTGCATATTCAGCCCCTGTTTGTTTGTTTGTTTGCTTGTTTGTTTATTATTGCTGTTGTTCTGTTGCAGTAGCTCCTAATTATTGTTTTGCGAGGTGTGAGGAAAAGGCGAGCTTTAAAGAACCTGTACCCAATGTTCAACCATGGATGAAAAACATGCTTCGGAATTATGATAATGATGATGTTAGCCCCGCCCACTTAAATCCCTTCTTTCACACTGATTTTTATCCAACAATGTCTCAGATTATATCAAATTGTCCCCCAATTTGCAAACTTATGGATCTCATGAAAAAAAAACGCATTTTAAAATATAGGCAATATGATTTAGCTCTACCTCCAATAATTGCAACTTTTACAACATATTGTATGGAATAATTAAGATGTTCCTGAACAAGAAGAAACAAAAAGCAGGTACTGGGCGTTAAAGAAAGATGGGTGACGTGATTGTAAATGTGTCCATTGTGTCGCACTGTGTTGCAGTCACACTGGGACGGGCTGACCGGACGACTGTCGTTCAACAAGACCACAGGCCTGCGCACAGACTTCGACCTGGACATCGTCAGCCTGAAGGAGGATGGGCTGGAGAAGGTGAGGCCGCGCCACACTGGAACATAACTAACATCAGTCACTGCTGAGTTGTTCTTTTGAAAGGAAGCATTTTGTTATAGTTTCTGTGTATTCCACCCATCAACACATCATTCATTTTCATTTATTCTATAACATCTTTGGTGCACCTGATTTAACCTGTTCATTTTATATATCTGTATTGCATAATGATCAGATTTGCTGGCGTTAAAGTCAGTCTTACACATGCAGGTAAGGATCGCTTGTGTATGCTAAGCTGCTACTTCACACAGTGTTGCATTAAGCGATGTGCGCTTGTAATTATTATTCATTATTCATAAGTCCTGTTCCCTTTATTTTGTTCTAAAATAGCTGAGACTAAACTGTATCGACATGTAAACAGCCACACATTCTCACTGCTCTTGGATTCATCTGTAAAATGTATGAGAGTGAATTATAGTTGTGTTGTTGTACTGTCCTCGCCCCGCGCTGCACTTTCCAAAGTGTCCCTAGAACGTAAACAAACATGTTCTATGGGGAGAGACAAGAAAAGATCGTCTCTAGACACATCCATGTAATGTTACGGAACAGAGCCAGTCAGCGTATTATCTAGGTTAAACTACAGTAAATGGCGAGCTAATGCTTACAGTAGAAAGTACAGTTTCCAAAATAAAAACACATTTCCCCCACATAAAGCTGAAGTTGTATAACATTTGTACCATATCGTAATGGGTGACTGATTCCAATGTAATATTTCCTCTCTGATGCGGCACAGATAATGCAAATCTGACAGTATCATTTACCTCCTAACAAGGAACAAATTGGCTGTTTCAACATAAGCATAAGTTAGTGGATCATAAAGCAAATTGGATTAGGGTACACATTAGGGTGTTAATTGCAGGCGCTCTTAATGATAATTCGAGGTGATGCCCAAAATGCTGTTTGGTGGTAATGAGCTGTATAAACACGTCTGAGAAAACAGTGAAAATCCAAAGCAAAAGGTTGGTATTGCAGAGGTTATTTTATTACAATGCCACGCTAAGCACCCCCCGTTCAGCAGCAGACAGCCTTTGTCTACTAGAGGGCTTTCATACATTATGGATACATTTAATAGGGATAAGTCCCATTATGACTTGCTCAAGCACTCCCCACGGGCACAGGTCTGGATAATAGGCGAGGTTTTCAGCATGTAACCCTCCTGTTCTGAACCACGGCTGCTTTGAAATCATCGCTCTTTCCTTTTCTCTCCCGTCCTGTGACTGTTGAATTAGGAACAGTCATCTCCCCAAAGTATTTGATGCTATATTAGTGTCTTCTGACAAATCCTCAAGCATGTTAGCGTGGATCCGACACTTTCTTCTCTGCACATCCGTGGAATCGGCTTTGACTCGGCGAGCCTGTTAAGATGTGGACTTTTCGCGGCACTAATCCTTTGTAATTGAATATTAGCCCAAGTTTGAGCTGGTGACAGAATTATGAGCGGAATCGACGAGCGGCACTGTTCAGAAAGGTGGGAGCAAACTCAACTAAACTCTATCCCCGGTCGCATAACTTTGGAATTAAACCTTGTGCTAATCACAGCTAATGAAGCATGCTAATTGTAATTGGGCACAATTAGTTAGAATTTCCAAAGCGGAAAGAATTCAGATGTATTTCTTCTCACACAAAGTCATCTGGTTGTGTGAGAAGTTGTACCCAATGTGCGGTTCCTCACTTACTGTATCTCAGGTGAATATCTGTAACGCTTTAAAATAAGGTTCCTTAGTAAACTATTTATAAAGCATTAATAAACAATGCTTATTCGTTTATGCATTTAAGGCATTTATTAGCATTTGTTGATGGCTTATAATACTTTTAATTGTTAATGATCCATTAACAAAAACATGTATGTTATTAAATCACATTTAAAAAAGAGAAAAAATGTTAGTAAGAACATTAATGAGATGCCTATCAAATAATTTTGATTTATAATAGGCAAGTGATAAATTAACGTTGCTTATAAAGAAGTGCTTATTAATGCCTATGAATAGTTCAGTGAGGAAACTTATTTGAAAGTGTCGCTGAAACATCTTTTAACTGTATCAACACTACACTTTTTCTTGCCCTTTGTATTATCTAAGTAATCACTGAAAGTTTGATTTTAATAATAATCATCATCATTATCACAATCATAATCATAATAATCATCATCATAATAATCACAATAATCACAATAATCATAATAATAAATCAATGTTTTATGAATAGAAATTCACCAATATTTTGGAGACTTTGTTGTAAAATAAATAGCATTTACCTACAAACTAAATGCACTCTTCTTTTCACATTTACAGGAGCCTGGCATTGTACGGGCAATATCACGCATTTTTATTAGATCCGATTACACTACGGCAAATGTTGCTATATCAATTCGATACTAATACAAATGAGTTTTGTGCTAAAATGCATTGAAACTCCTCGACTCTAAACAATTTTACCGATATTTTGAACTAATACGAAAAGTAAATACATGTGCAGAAAACCTAAAATATAAACAATGTATTTCAAAAAATGTAAAAAGATAGAAAACAACTTTTTTGGAGACATTTTAAGAATTGATATTTTTGCAGACATATTGATACTCAATACCTCTGTCAGTATCTATCAATATTTGATACTGATCTGCCCATCATTACACGTCGCAGATGTTTTATATTAGACGATAACTGGCCTGGGATCATTTAACTTTAGCAGCTCTGACTTGTACTGTTTGGTAAAAAGTGAAAACCATGTGACTAAACGAACCCTCAGTTTAATCTACTCTAGTACACATCAAAACGTTCCTAAACGATACGTAGAAGTCATGCCGTCTCTTTCCATTAAGACTGTATCCATATCGCCAATATCTTTTCATTTGTTTTCTTGGCGCTGCTTCAATGCAAATTTCCCCACAGACTCTGGTGAATATTAAAAGTCATGTGCAGTCACAGAAATTGTTGCGGGGGGCGGGGGCTCGTCTTGCAAACCCAAATTGCTACCGACCGCAACAGGACTATTTGTGCTAATGACACCTTCCATAGCGTGTCTCTACAATATGCAAAGCTTTTCACCCGGGGGTTGCTTGCGTGTAACTCCTTTTTATTTGTTCAAATCTCCGGGCTTATCTCAGCTCGACTGCGGAGTAAAAATGACTTTGCCAATGTAAACCAGCTGGCAACCGCACACCACATTTTTATTGGAATTAACTGTAACCTCTCTGCGATATACTTCCAATAGAGTGCTTTTGTGCGGCCCCAGAGCACTATATCATTGTAGTTTGTAGCAATAAATATAAGCCGCCCTCACCACAGTGCAGTGTAGACTAGAGAGCCAGCAGGAAGAGAGAGGAGTGCGCTCTCAGAGGATCCAGAACGACACGGACAATCTATGTGCAATATTTAATAGTAAAGGCATTTTGGTGAGTTTATGTAATGTTACTTAAGCTAGTATTTGCTCGCTGTGTTGCAATTTTCAGAGCGGAGGCGTCTTGAATGCAGAAGAATAAAGATTACTTGAAGGTCCGGGGGTTTGGCTCCCAGGCGACAAGAGGTCTTTCTACCGTTAAAAAAATACTAACACAGTCAAGGTGAGTCAGACTTTATTTCTAAAGCACATTTAAAAACAAACGCAGTTGACCAAAGCGCTGACCAGAGGCACTAATCAAATCAGTACCACTTTATAATAACTACACTACACTACTACTTTAATATTTTGTCTTAACAAAGCTAGAACAAAGACTTAATTCATAATGAACAAATAGTTTATTAGGGATGATTCAGGCTTCGTAACTACTTAATTAAGGTTAGGATTAGGGAATAGGGTTAGAATGTTTGTAACTATTTGTTGTCTTTGTTCATGCTTTACTAAGGCAGAAATAAGTGTAGTGTATTATTAAAGTGTTCCCATAAAACTAATGTCAATTAACATGAACAGTACCAAGAAAGATGTGTTCATTTGTGTTAAAAGTCAGAGTATAAAAATACGTTTTGTTAGTGTAAATACTCAATCATGCTTGCCCTCAAACAACTACACTGATCGGTTAAAAATTAGGGAAAACAGTTATAAAATGGTGAAAAGTTCTTGTTTGCATTAGTTGTCTCCTTTACATGTTATGGAATGTTGTCTTTTTTGATCTTTTAACCATGTTATCACATTGTTTCTTCATCAAAACATACCTGGAGTTGTATTTAACTTCGTTCACACAAGTTCCAGTTCCAGTGAATGGCTGAAACGCCTGTGGTTTTAGATAATTGCATGTTCTAATAAAAGCTAGTACTGCAATAGCTTTACATTCATGTCCAAATGAACACTTAACATCATTATTATATTACTCCATGAACCTGTAGTTAGGATTTGTTTACAGTTTACAGAATATGTTTACAAGGTCGAACCTCACAAAAACACTACGTTTCAAAATTCCCTGATTTGTCATTACATCTGCGTGCTTGCATCGGCATGTCAGGGGCAAGCTACCTTTTGTTTATTTCCCATTGGTTGTTCCCCCTGCTGTCAGCAGATGGAGTGCTAACACCTATTCTGATGAGGGAGCGCCTCATGTCAGAAGGTCATGTCATTTCAAGCTCCAAAACATGAGATGCCAACGTGAAACTACTCAAGAAAGGGTTTAAAGGCCACGAACAATACAACCGATGCGCAACATGTCTCCTTTAAAGCTAGCCTCTGTGATTTTTGTCCGCTACCATTTCGGAAAATCGTCATAATGCAGTCGCTTCGTGCCCCCCATTTGTCGTCCTCCCTGTCCCCCCATCACATTTCATCCTTTGAAAGCAGCACCACCTCTGCTCTCCTGACACGGGGGTGAGTCCGCCAATCATCTAATGCTTGGCGCTCATGCCGGACGTCCAGCCGCGGTGCTAATGTACAGGGCTGCTACGGCGGGCAGGTGGGATCACACGGTGCACTTATCCAGGGACCTTTTATCTCCTGCAGGTGGGCAAGTGGAGTGCGTCGGGCGGGCTCAACATCACAGAAGTGCCCAAGCGAAAGGGAATGAACATTACCGACTCGCTGGCCAACCGCTCCCTCATCATTACCACCATCTTGGTAAGGTCAACGCCGTAAATAAATGTCCTTTTCACAAATGGCACCCTTCACTCCGCACTCCCTATAGTACGTTATGTGTTAATTGTAAGTGTAGCAATTGAATTCGTTGAAGTGCTTGCAGTTGTGGATAATTGCATGTTCTAATAAAAGCACTGCCACGTTATTTGTGCATGCAATAGCTTTACATTTATGTCTAGATGTAGAAGTATGATCATTATTGTATTACTCCATGAACTTTTTGTTATGATTCGTTTTCAGTTTACAGAATATAGTTATCTTATGTTCAGGTAAGTAGAATGTGTGGTCAAATATTGAGAAAAAGCATTAGCGTAAGTAAAGAATGGACTAAATATTTACAAATTTGCCAGGTATAAATATAATAAAATAAATAACAATATTCCACCACAATTTTCAGATAGTTTGAAACGCATGTGGATAATTGTGCACCGAAAAGGAAACGTGGTAAAACTAAAATAGAAATGGCATTTAAAGGCAACTACATTTGAACTAAATGATCAATATATATTGACTCCAACTTATTTTGATTGTATCCATGGTACATTGTTGTCTATTCACCAACAGTATTAACCTACATTATATGTTTAAAGTGCTAATTTACATACTTATTTTGATCAAGTCAGTGCTCAGATTGCTTCCACACAGCAGTTTAGTGTTATACCACTAGCTGATTTTAGCTTTATAGGTCAAATAATATTCCCTCATTTGTTCAGGAGTGTTCCATCATCCAGAAGGTTTCAAAGGTCGTCACCTGGACACTGTTTTGAAAATCAAGACGTTTCGACTTCCATCCGAAAGCCATTCTCCCTATGCTCCCTCGTCACTATTAAGTACCTGCATACACCACGGTATTAGTACTGTTATACACACTGGTAGTGTATAAATCAGAGTTCTCAGACCAGTCCCACTGATTTAGGATGAAACAGTCGAAACATCTTGATTTCCGCGTCCAGATGATGACCTTTTCTACGATGGAACGCTCCTGAACAAACGAGGGATTACACTGAATATTATTTGAAGTTATACAACAGGTAATGCCAAGGCCAACGGTAAGGTATTCAAAAAGCTCGAATAACGCACAATAAAAGACCATTATCGGTTGTTGATTGAGGTAATCCATTAACATTGCTCCCCCGGTCAGATCTTTTCCTCATCGCCGTCATCATTCAAAAGTACAGGATTTCTGACACTGTTCCCCATTTTACTCTTTTATTCCTTCATTTGCCATTTCATTAGGCCGAGCTCATAAAACTGCCTACTTTGGGATTGCTGAACTTTAATATCAATCTCCCCTCTCTCTCTCTCATAGTGTAATGACATTGCATCAAACCGCTCCCAGTGATGCGTGAACAGGACGTCTGACAGCTTTATAGTGATAACTTTGTGGAGGAGATTAAAGCTCCTAATGTGTTTTCCCCCGTACATTAATTGTTTGCACTCCATTGCCCGTAATGTGAGCCCACCTCCCTAGTCTCTGTTATGCCCCCCCATGCTGCTATCGCTCCCACAAATACTGTTGAATCCAAAACCTTGGGGATAGCGAGAATCAGAGGGCTAGAAACAGATGGTAATGGCCTTTTTGAAAACTCTTTAAACGTAGCAACTTTTTGATAATTAGATAAGTTGAGCAAAGTTTGTAGCATTGAGCATTATCGACGCATCAAGTATTCATGCGTTATTATTAATTCAGGAGGCAAGTCTTATTGTAATGTCCACATTGCTGCGCATTTAGATGGAATAATTATGTTTTTATTTGGGGTGTTTATTGTCTGTTATCTAACAAAAACACTAAGATGGCCGTTTAAACCAAGTCCAGCATGGAAGAAAATGGGAAAAAAGATCTAAACACCCTAATCCTCATCTGTACAGTAGCATCAAGCAAAGAACATGTTTTAATAGTCAATTACAGTGCAATGCTCTGTACAAATTGGCCCACAAATTAAACAAATAAATCAATTATGGGTGCATTATTACACTTCATATCTTACTCCGTCTTGTGGACCAAGGGTAGTTAAAGGGGACATATTGTGCAAAATCAACTTCAGTGAGCTTTTAACCTTGTTACAACAGTGTTTCCTCATCAGTCTTTTACTCACAGTTGCATTTTGATTGATTCAATCATGTTTGAGTAATCCTGTACTGTCCTGCAACCGAAGCTTGAGTGCTCAGAAAATTCCTGTTTTCACCTACCCCCTATCCCCGCCTACATCCCTGTACTTAGTTGTGATTATTTGAAGACTCAGAGTGATGCATGTAGGGTTCAAAAATGTCATGGAGCCACTATTCAAAAATTAAATTGTGTAAATGATTATCTGCTGCTTGTTACGGTTCAGTGTCGCTATAGGGACTTAGGGACTATAGGCTTATCAGTTCTCCAGTTTTGTACAGGAAGTCGATGGACATGTTTCTATTATTAAGCTGTTTTAGATCAATATTGCAGTTCAATACTAAGCACCTGAAAAAGGCTAAATGTGTCTCCTTTAAATTAAAAGCTTTGTATTCAGCAGTGGGGCTATCGGCCAGATGTCGGTCAATTAATCGGCTAAAGGAGTTCTAGTCGGCTGAACTGAAGATTTGTTGTAGTTTGTGTCAAATAGATGTCAAATAGACATGTTTTTTTGTTTGTTTTTACTTTTGCCACGCCCCCTTTTTAGTCGACTAATTGATTGGAAGAACATGTTTAGTCGACGAAGAATTTCTTTATTTCACTAAAGCACTGTCAGCAGAAACATCTCAATATCTCCAAATTCTAGTTTGTCAAGTTTGGACTCACTTGTCTGTCCACCTTAATTAACTATTTCTGAATGTATAACGCTCTGAATCAGTGGTTCTCAAACTTGTCACACCAAATACTACCTCAGAAAATATTTACCTTCTGAGTCCCATCAGATCTAAAGTAGGCCTTGACTATATCAGGTCTAAACCAGGGATTAACAGGTCTAACTACGACTACAAGGACTACACCGTTGCTAAAGAAGTTATAAACAAGGACTAACCCTAAAGAAGGAGAGAAATGTAGATGAAATCAATGTTTTCTCCTTGTAGCTTAATTTATTAATCCACGGGCTTCTTTTCTCCTAAAAGTAAAAACATGATCAGTGTTTATTACCAATCTGCCCAAATACAAAGGTTTGACCGGACTTTTCACTGCATTCGCTGAAGTTTACTAGCCAAACTTTAAGCTCAAATCACCGCGGCCCACAGTTTTTTTTTATAGTTCTGAGGACGTTATTATGTTATTTTATGACAATAGTCCTGTTTAAAGTGTGTACTTACATGTTTTTCTCCACTTTCAAGACGAGTTGTTTCGTTCTGTCTGTTTACGAACATCTGCCTAGCGCTGTGCAGTGCATTATGGGATATATGAGGCCGCGAAGGATGCTCAGATGTTCATGGCGGATCTCCATGAAAACGTGGCCCACATTTGGTCGGCCGCATTCGTGGGCTGCTTGAAGTGGGACAGCCTGGTCGCAGCGGAAGTGACGCAACCGGCCTTCAAATGTCGCCTTCGGACGCAGTCGTTGAATTGGGAGACAGAGCAATCTTACTGAACTGAACCAGAATTTGAGAACCACTGCTTTAGATAACTGTTGTCTATTCAATTATGCAACAAACACAATTCTCCCCACCGTTTACAATGACACATTTTACTATCAAAATGAGCTGTGAAACCCGTGTCCTCCTGCAAACCATATTATATTCCACTGGCCCACCTCTGCCCTAACCACCTCCACTTCCCTTGTGAAAAAACAATTTCCTCGGGGAGCAAAGCGCGCCGTGGCAACCCATTTTCTCCTCTTTGACTCTTCTTTTTTTTCTCTCTCTCTCTCTAGCAAATATAAAAACACAACACAAAGCACGGGTCACCTTCACTAGAGAATCAATTACTCCGCTTCACAGCTCACTTTGTAAAATTATACATCTGGTCATTCGAGCCAATAAATTATATTAGGGTTCCTTTGTTGCCTGTTTTGAAATGCGGAACAGGGATTGTGGCGAGTCAAATAGGAAATCGTTTATGGGCGCTTTTGCTGGTTGGTATCTAGAAACAACTGATCAAGTCCACGTTCTGTTTCACTAGTGCATTCTGTTCCTAATCAAGGGTTTATACAAGCAGAATTATGAGCAGTCTGCCAGAGGATTACGGGCCAGTAAAGAGTGTCAGTTACCTGGCTGTAAAAACCACCGACCTGGCAAGTGGCACAGGCCAATGTACAATATGTTCAATGAGCTCGAGGCAGCACCAATGTGATTCATTTAGTCTGAAGGACAAAATTACATGGCTTTATTAGGTTATGACCTCTGTATTGAAATTACTTAAGCCCAGTAATTGTTTCAGCATCACTAAGCAAAAATCCAACAGCTTGACTCCTTTACACTAATCTTCCTAGCATATAATATTAACGAAGATGACTAGATTTTAAGATTATATTTTGCTATCTAGATTTAGGTCCAGCTAACTTGATTTATTCACCTTATTCCGGAAGTTGCCGTACGCACCGCCGTCTTGTTTCCGTTGGATTAGTTTACACGGAGCAGACGAGCTCAACAGAAAATAAGTTCTACACGGACTAAAACGCCGTTTTTAGGCCGTCCAGGAAATCGGTGCGTTGTTGACTTGTTGTTGCTCGTGTTCATTAAACATTTTACACAAATCAACCTACTTTATGTAACATTTTAGCGGCGAGACTTTTCCCTCATTCGTCATTAGCTTTAACGGAGTTCTCGTCAAACGGAAGTGCGTTTACAACAAAAGTGCGTATCTGTGGCAAAAAACGGCAAAAGTGGGCGGGGCAGAATAAGGTGAATAGTTGGTTAGACTAACTGTTTCTTACAACTAATGTTAACTATTATTAATACGTAAAATATGAAGACACAACCAAATAATTGTAACGTAAAGACCACCTGATTGTTAGTATGTATTCACCTTATTACAGAAGTTTCCGTGAGTGCAGCTATCCGTTGTAATCCTCCTTTTGGACTACAAAGCAGTTTTCAGGTCGCCCAGAGAATAGATGCATTGTTGGTGCATATAGACGTTGAATATTTTGCACAAATTAATCTAGTTTTATATTATTTTAGTGGCAAGACTTTTCCCACGTTTGCCATTGTGCGTGAACCGGGTTTGCGCTTGACCGGAAATGCCAATAACAACGGAAGCGCGGAAACAACGTAGTAAAAAGAGTCAAAAGTGGGCGGAGCAGAATAAGATGAATAGATTACTTGTTTGTTTGTTTATTTTTTTTTTTTTTATTCTTCAAAATCAGTGTTAGCAGTGACCTACAATCACCTTCATTTATCTACACAGATGTATTCGTCTCATTTGTAAATTTAAGATGTTGTCAGTGAAATCCACCTGCAGCTCACTGTTTACTGCCTGAAAAACCTCAAACAGATGGAACTGGACAGGAAGTACTCAGTAGTACAATGAGCTAACAATATAGCCAACTGAAAATCCATGCACAGAGCCTATTGGTTTGCAGTTGGAGCTGGCTTCCATTCATGCATCATACAAACAATAAAAACTGACACATGATCATAGGTTACGAAAACACATAAAACCATAAATGAGGGATTTGATGTGAGAGAAGAGAATATAAAGTATATTAAAATACACTAAAAGTAACTGGCAGAATAAGACAGGTATGGCCCAATATATATATGAGAGTCATATAGGCCTACAACTTCTAGTACAACCATGTTCATTGCAGGCCCTCAAAGCTCTGTCTGTTCAGTCAATGCTAACCAAATGGGACAGTTGCCATTACGACATGTGGGGGTATAGTGCCTGTGGACAATATTTATAATCGTTTTATGACAATCAAGTGGCAGTTTGTGAAGAAAAGTTACACGGCTTCATTTAAAGATCAAAATAAAGCTGTTGTCATATATGTTTTTATATTTGTCAAGTCATAACTAGTGTGGAAGTTGCAATACAATTATGGAATCACTCAATAAATCTCTGTTGCGTTTTTCCATGTCCAAGTAGGAAGCAAAACTCAATAAAATGGGAAAAGGTTGATCAAATCTTTGGCAAAATCATCCATAATAATGCACTCTAAACTGACTTATTTTTAGCTTTTGTTCTCCTCAAATCAGAAATAATCAGCAATCCTTCATATTCCCGACCCTGAACCTCACCGGCCGCCTGTCACTGCCTGTTAACGGCTACAGCGGCTCATCAGCGCGGATCACTTTGCTTCAATTAGGTGCATGTGCCGAGACAAATTGAAAACGCTGACCTCACCGTTGCTTTCCATTTGATCTTTTGGGTGCACGCAGGAGGAGCCATATGTCATGCTTAAGAAGTCTGACAAGGCGCTGGTGGGGAACGACCGCTTCGAAGGATTCTGCATCGACCTGCTCAAGGAACTGGCCACGATCCTGGGCTTCACGTACGAGATCCGCCTGGTGCCCGACGGGAAGTACGGCATACCGGACGACAAGGGCCAGTGGAACGGGATGATCCGGGAACTCATAGAACATGTAAGTCTATTTGTTTCTTCATCCAGCTAAGGCAAGTGTGAACATATTTGGCTGGATATTGCACTTTTTTTTAAATTTATGTATAGACGCTTTTGGATTTGAATTTTTGAATGTGACGATGTCAAACTGCCAGATGGTAGAGATACTTCAATGATCCTGCCGAAAACATTTTCACTGAGCTTCCGAATCACCTCAGTCTCAGTCAAAAGGTTTCAGTGCAGCTTAGCAGGAGGATTTGTCAGGTTGGGTCGGCATATTGTTTCTTGGAGGAGAGTAACAGCCCTCTGGACAAAATACTCCACATTTTTTCCATCGAGGACCGCGTATTGAAATATAGACCAAGCAGAGGGCCTCAAATTAGGCATGAAACATTCAAAAAAGTTGCATTCATCTGATGTTTTAAGTGCCACCACACCTAAATTCAGTCTCATTGCCTTAATATCAGGTCTGTCTAGCACCAAAATGTTAGTTATTTAGGTTATCCTTGCTACTTCTTCCCACAGGACAATGTGGGCCAATTCATCAAGAAGAATTGGTCCGAGGGTTGCATTTGACCCCCGGGCCATAGTTTGGACATGCCTGGTGTACAGGGAGAGCCGGGTCAACTTTGTAGACACAACAGGAAAGTCCTCCTCGAAGCCTCACTCGGACTTTGCTTAGTTGTTGCGGTTGTTGATGAGATGGATCATTCCCTCAAAGTATTTCCTCTGGAATAGCTGCTGCTGCATGTGGTGTAAAAAGTCTGCAGCAACTCAGAGTCTCCATGGATACAGGAAAAACAAACAGCTCATTTCGCACAATCCAACAGTCATTTTTTAACTGAACAAGCTGTACTTCTTAGCTGGTTAAATCCCTGGATGTCATCTTGAAAACTGAGCTTAAAAAACAAAAAGGAAAAAAAAAAGACTGTTCAGTGTGCGTGCCAGACATGACCTGATTTTCATGAGAAATGTCAAAACGGATAGATTTGTAGCCTGATAATTCTAAAAAAAAAAAAAAACTTGCTATACTTTATTATTTAGAACTACCTTTTCCATGGTTTAGTCTCACTTTAAACCTGATTTATTCTCAATTTAGTCCTGAATGTTCCAGAGTTTGCCCTTAAACTTATCAATCTCCATGGAGACAGGAAGGTCAGGCCACCTGGCAAGTTACAGGTCAGAGGTCGCATTTATAAAGCATGCGTAAAAAATTGGAACTTTCCTCATTACGTTTGTGAGAGTTAGAATAGAGCGGTTTGGTCCAAAATCTCAGATCTTTGCGCGTCAGGACTTTCACAAATTTAGCACATTTCAGAAAGTTTGTATTTTGTCTGTTTACGAACGCTTTTAGTAACGACTGAACAAAATTGTCAAGGGACTGAGCAATGCAAAAAAGCACTGACAATGATAGATTGATGGTACTGTACAAACACAGGCCGACTATACAAAATCCTGCTAGCCCTTTCAATATTCTACAGTTTATTCAGAGTAAAATGCCCTCTGACAACCCAAGTCTACGCACACAAACTCATTGCGACGTGGGCATGAAGAGGAAATCAAAACCCAAGCTACCTCCACTCTTTTACACCCCGCGGCCCAGCAGCAATAACAACAACGTGTTTACAATCAGGCCGAGTTAGCGAGGCGCCCGAACGTGTGCCGCGTCCTTCAAGTGGACAGTGACATAGATATGATTGAGTGCCCGACACGAAAAGCCCCGCGAAGCTGTCAGCCGCATTTACGAGATGATTCTGTCAAGGTTGTCCAAAACTTCAAGCGTATTCATAGCACTCAGCCAGACAGACCACTCCCCGTCGAAAGAACGCGCCGCCGCCCGGGGGCCGGTGTTTGCGGCGCGTAAGGATGCCGCCAGGACACGCTTGCAATCATCCCCTACCCCGGTGCATTGCGGGTAATCGCGGCTGTCTCCGTCAAACTGTGTGCAAGCTTTAGCGACCGTGAAAGCGCTCGCTCGTGATGGCGGCAATTCCGAAGCTGGCATTTCATAAGTGTCCCCCTGTCAGTGTTCTGTCTTTGTCCTCGGAGCCATCAGGTCAGCGCTGTACTCAGCTGAAAACTTGTAATAGCTTAAGTGGCATTTAGTGCAGGGAATCGTATGGCAGGAGTCAATGGCTCGGTGCTGAAAGGGTTGGGGGGGGGGGTGGCCTAACACTGCAGCACTTTATTTCTCCCTTCCAGCTTTTTGCTAGATCTATGTTGATAACAATAACCTTGAGGGGAACAAATGGATTACGAAAGGCGCTGGATGCTGGCACGGAATGGAGATGCATGGCTCTATCCATTAAAGCGCGCTCTCTGGGTCCGAGTGGGCTTGGGTTTCAAGGTATAGCTGAAGGTAAACATTTTATTTGATTGTGAAGGAAGAAGTTTAAGTACAGCATGTTTTTCTTACGTAAGGTTGATGTTTGTTCCTAGACGTCAGTTTTAGAATGACAGGTAATGGATAATGGCTGTATAATTGTGTAAGGAAACGTTGCAGCGGGTTGTTAACGATCAGCTTTTTAAAATGTTGGATGTGTGTGTGAAATATTTAGTTTGACGCAATTGTGTATAAAAGAAAAAATAGTTTACTCAAGTACTAAAATCCAGTGTAAATTTTGTCAAAGATGTCAACAAAATGAAGCAAGAAATTGAGACCTGGTTCCATTTTTTTCTGATTTATGTCCCAGATATGTACATTTTTTGCCATTTTACACAAAAAAGTTTCCGTTATACTAAATAATAATAATAATAATACAGATTTGAAAGGTCTGCCTTATCTATGACCGTGAACAGCAATTTGAAATATTAGATTTATTAAAGACTGACTTGGCAGGAGGAAACATTATACGCTAATCCTGAAATGCATCAATCACAACATCAGAAAAAAAAGTTATTATAAATAGCATTATATAACTAACATTAAAATACAAAAAGACACTAAGAAAAAACAATAACCATTATGATTAAGAACAAAACAAGATTATCCAACCTTAAGAATAGCATTTTTCATTAACATTTTTTGTATTTGTTAAGCTCTAGATGTAAGATATTACGATTACTTCCTTAAGCTTTAGAAAATACATTATAATGAGATATATAACAATTTACGGGCCTGTCAATTCTACTAAATTTGTATTGTAATCTGCTTGGTTTATTACTTTTTTCTTTTTTTTTCTTGCAAATGCACTCACATTGTTTATCGACCCCTAACTTTTTCTATAAACACTGAGAATCTTTCATCCAGATTGAAAATATTTATCCACTTTTGGGAGAATATTGGCCATAAATAGGTGCAGATCTGCAGCTCGGGATCTATAGTGCTAGTTATTACTTTTCAGCTGCAGCTTATCTCATAACCAAGGATGCATGACTCCTTTGTGGATTTTAGTGGCTTCTATTTTGTGGTCTAGTGCTCCCCTCAGCTCTGTGTGGATAAGATGGGCATGCTTCAGTCGAGCCGAAATATAAAGTTTAAGGCGAGTTCAGAAGAGTTGACCTGAGAGACTTTATAGCGTCACGTAGGTTGGTTTGGATGCGTTCAAGAAGGATGTTTTTTTCCAGTTTCCCTTTTGCGTTCAGTCATCAGTCAGTATTGTTTGATTAGGTTTGACTGATTAATTATTTGTAGCTAATACAGCCGGATATAATTGCATTTTTTATCACAAAACTGCTACATTGAACATTACAGGACTGGCACAAAAGTCCTGTTTTCAGGCAGATATTTGGAGGTCAAAGCTGTTACTGGGTTTCAGATGCCAATGATATTTTTGTTGTAGGTTGTTCTAGGGCCTTGTCACTGAAAGAAATGATCAGGTGCAACATTTGGGAATTTACTTTTTGGATATTTCATGGCAAAGTACATAGTAATCAATAGGAAAATCTGACCCACAACATCATCACATTCTAGAATCTGAAAACAACCAATAAGTTAAATTTGAGCTCTCATTCTGTATCGTGAACCTGGCTTTTCCCAGTCGATATCATTATTCAATGTTTGTCTTGCTGTTGTGGGCGATAACAGATATTTGCAGATGTAATTGTCAATAAAACTGATTACCACAAATTGGAGTAAAGTTCGCAAATAAACTTTTCACGTTTGTAATAAAAAAGAAGCACTCATCAAATGTATTAATGTAGAATGTAATAGACAACAATAGACAACAATGTTAGAGACACACCGATAACAGTAACAATAATGATGCTAATACCAGAAAAGTTCATGGATGCTCAAGATATTCAAGTAAAATTACAGATACAGCAGCAAAAAAAAATATTCCAGTAAAAGTACAAGTATCACATTTTAAAATCTACTAGTAAATCTAAGTAAAAGTATTTTTAAAGTACTTTTAAAATGTAC
>CM033626.1:11331990-11416567 GCA_019453435.1 Rhinogobius similis | reverse complement strand
TTTTTCTATTGCCTTTTAATAGAGCTGCACAATTTAGGGAAAAATATCTAATTGTAGATTTTTCTGACCAGTGCGATTAAGATTAGATTTGAGATTTAGGGTTGAATAATAGGATTCTGTTTTGTTGCTTTTTTAGTTTTGTCATGTACCAGTTGTGTTTGTTCCATATTTAAATGAGTCTTTAGTCGATTTGTTTGTCACACATTTTTATTTCACGTTTTGTGCGCTCTTGAGTTGTGTTTCTTGTTAGCAGGCGTGTTTTGGTTGCTTTTGTGCGCATTTTTATACCGCTTTTTGGTTTGCGTTTTTTTGCTTTTGTGTTGATTTCGATTTGAATTGTGCAGCCACTTGTCTATAAAGAGGTAAATGAAGTCATCTGCTCCAGGAAGACTACAGAGGCTAAACAACAGGAGAAAAAGTGTGTTTGAACAGACAGCTGCATTAAATACAGAAAAACAACGAATCACGATACGTCGATTTCACAAAAATAGCAGATTGTCGCTGGGACGAGCTCACGATTCGATTTTTATCACCATATCGCCCATCCCTAATCTATACATTTATTTACTTTTATCTCTCCAGTTATCAGTGGACTCAATGGTAGTGGATGTTAGGGCTGCAACATTAATCACAATACATCGCAGTTTGAATGGATGCAATGAGCAAATCACAAAGACTGCGATTTTTGAAGAACGATCATTGTTTCCACAAATATCCGTCTAATTCTGTTCATCTGTTCTTTCAAACCTGTAGTTTAGATCTGTGCAAGCATGTTTTGAGATGCATGAGATTCTTCTATTAGTTTGTTGGTTTAGAGGCCTATTTCAGTATATTTTTTAAAATGTTTAAAATGTGAACATATAATAGTAAGATTCTGTCCAAACATAATTGAAAATGTAACCGCAATCACAATACTTGTCAGAACAGAGCAATTAAATCTTTTTTACTCAAATCTAGTGATATATGTTGTATAAAAAAAAAAGTCTGTCCCATATGCTGTTTATTTCTGTGCCGGTTTCACACTTATTGAAATGAGAAAAAATATGTTTACAAAGTGTGTGATTCTCCTTGGTTAACAAAACATTGCTTTGTGAATGATCTTTTCCTCGTAGCGGTTCACACATTCTGGTTTACGGCTAATTTGAGTATAATTTTCAAGATTTTGAAGACATGAAAGCAACTATACTTGTTTAACAATACCTACTAGAGCTGGACGATAAAAAACACAAAAAATCCAATTGCAATTTTGCAATTAGGGATGATCGTGATTATTCAGGTCACAATATAATCATTAAAACTAAAAATAATCATCGGAGCTATTTTAGAAGCAACATTTAGCCCTTTCACTTCAATCTATAGTCCCAAAAACACACTTTTTTCATTCAAAAAGTCCCATCATTTCATAAAACTGGTCATTAACCTGACGAATAGTAATGTGTTGGACAATGAGAATGAAAGATTTCACTGTTGTTGGATCAGGAATCGTAACTAATCGTGTTTTGTTTTTGTTTTTTTCTAGCAATAATCCTAAAGCTAAAGTTCAATATCATTTTTGGTCGTGACTGTAATTAGATTTAGGGGTTTATGTTGCACATTTTAAACACATTCATGAGCAGTACTAATGTTTTAGAGAAGAATAAAGTATGAACTGTTAAACCAACACAAGAATCGTATGTGTTTCAAAACTATTTGTAAAGGTTTAAACTTCAGGGTAAAGACTTTTTTTTTTCACTTTACAGGCAGGATATGTTGTTCTCTGTAGTAGATATTATATTACGCCAAATTGCTATATTATGAGCAGCCCTAACATTTACTATTTCCTATAAAACAATATTATTATGACTTACAATTTGGGGATCAGTTGAAAGACCTTTACTCTGCTCAGAATAATAAACATCTCCGCTGTTTAAATCCTGCATTGTAAATCTATTGCTACTTTGCACAATTACCACAAAACCCGCACGAAAAACCTACCGCGCGTCGTTCCAAATCTCCGAACGCTGAACCGATCTCAAACACGGCGAGATTATTGAACCTTAATAATAGAAGCTCGCGGTTGTTGTCAGGTGAGTCGGTCTGCGGGGACAACACCACCGGGCCTCGCCATCTGCAAAGCGCGATAACACTGAGCCATGTGGCACGCAGCGGGGCACTATCGGCTCCATCTTGCCCGTGCCCAGTTTTCGTGTGCACTCGCAGCCAGCAGAGCGAGCGCGGGCTGCATGTATATTAGCTAACGTTTGGGCGAACCGCATGCTGGTTGATCTTCCACCTGACTGGCAGCTCTGGTTCAAAGCTGTGTTTGGCAGCGCGCAGCGGAGGCGGAGCGGTACGGGCGGCGGAAATGTAAATAGTTTAAGGAAGACAGCCGACGCACCGCAGGACGCACACCCTTCCATCGCCTTTGTGTCTCTTCAGAAGCCGCACTCCATTTAGCCACCGCCGTTCTGACCGCGGGAGCGTCTAATCCACGAGGCGAGGAGAAAATGTTTTGTCTGACCTGTGTTTATACCTTGTGTGGGAGGTATCACAGGAGTAAAAGAGGAATTGTGTAAAACAGCGGCGCGCGGTTTATGGGCAGCCTCTGGAATGGTAAGGGAGTGGAAAAAGTTGCTGTTCTGTCAAGGTGAACGTGTGTTGAAACTGAAAAACAAGAGCTAACTTAAAAGGTTGTGTTAACCTTCGTGTTAAATGCAGCAGTCTTAATCCGCTATGATAATATGACTATAATATAACACTGATACATGGAGAGACTTAACAATTAACTATAGCTACCAATAACATATCGGCAAGTATCGGCTCAATACTATGTGCTTGTCATTAAAGGGCCTGTACCTGATTTTGAACCATGAGAAAGGAACATGTTTTTGTTTGAACCATTGGTAACGCTTTAGATTAAGGTTCCTTAGTAAACTATTTATAATGCTTTAATAAGCACTTGTTATGTGTTTATATGCCCTTATAAGGCATTTACAAGCATTTATTAGCGTGATAATTGAAAACAATGTAATAAGCAGCTCATTAAAGCTGTGTATGTGGTTTATTAGCACAAACATGTTTTTGGTTAATGATTATACACATGCATAAGATATTACAAGTGCATAAACAAATAACTAGTGCTTATTAACGCCTTATAAACAGTTTACTAAGGAATCTTAATATAAAGCATTACCGAACCGTTAGCCCCGCCCACATAGTTCTTTCTTTCACTCAATATTGCACCATAACTGAAACAGCTGGTTGGAATAGTCTTATGCAGTTGTTTCCTTCGTTCCTCTAATTAGCTTTTAGGAATCACTTTTTAAACTGCACCATGACAGAGAATCACATGTCTGGGATTGTGTTCAGTAGTTATTTTCCCATGATTCAAAGTGTACGATGTGTCTAATTGGACTAAAGGAGGTGACCCTGGTAAACATTTCTGCACTAGTTCTTCCCTAACAAAATGTGTTTATAATATTCACAGATTATATTTTACAAACTCAATGTTTTTCAACAACTTGTAACGTAAAAATAATTTATCTTAACTAGAGTAAATTAAAATCAGGTACAGGCCCTTTAAGGTGGTGTCCATATCAAAAACCAATACCACATTAACTGGTCTGCACATCAGACTCAGACTAAGTGCTTTGCTTTAAAGACTAAATCACGTTGATCAGATGTGACTGTCACATGAACTCTGAAACTTATTGCAAATGAAAGACAAATAGTGACTGAATCTGAGCTTTTTAAAGAGGTCTCTTGTTCAAAATTGGGAATGGAAGCGACTGGAGGTAAAATGAGGTAGACCATAATACACGTTCAATTACAAACTGACATGAGATCAAAATGCTAATGGTTTTAAGTCTTTATTCATCTTATTCCGGTAGTTGCCATGGGTGCCACCATCTTTTTCCGTTGTATTACTTTACATGAAACAGGTGAGCTCAACAGAAAATAAGTTCTACACGGACTACAAAGGAAATCGGTGCGTTGCTGACTTGCTCTTCCATGTGTACAGTAAACATTTTACACAAATCAATCTATTTTATATAATATTTCATCTCATTCACACCAAACCGGAAGTGCGTTTACGTGCGAAGTGCAGATCCGTGAAGAAAGAGGCAAAAGTGAGCGGGTCGGAATAAAATATATAGATGTCTGTTTTTTTTGCTTTTCCATTACAAAAGAATGTTGCGAGCGGTGGTGGTGGGGATGAGGGGGTGGTATTTTCTAGCTCCAAATTACTACGAGTGACGCAAAATGTCATGTAGCCACTTTTCACAAACAAAAACACGCAGATGACAATCTCCTGCTTGTGAAATGTCACTATGAAGCTTATCAGTCAACAGACCTGCTTCCTATACTAAACTGTTTTAGATCAATATTGCTGTTTACATTGAACAAAATGTACAATTATGATCTACTTATGTTATAATGGTAGTATATCTGTTTTACATCGGTCTGTTTCACAATACCCATGTCCCAGGCCTTTACCCTTTCACCTCTCGGCAGGAGTACAGACTGCTTCATGGTATATTTATGTGTGTGTAGGAAGAGGTATCCAAGCGTGAACCAAACAGATGCTTTCATTAACCTCCTGTCCAACCATCGTGCCACAGGTCGACCAGGGCCGAGAATAAAGCCGCTAACGTTCTGAATACGGACTCGCAAGCATTTAATGTAAAATAATAGCGAGCTGCAGGTGATCTGTCTTGCTCTCATGTATCCATTCACAGCAATATTCCGGACAATGTTATAAGTCATTCCAGAGGCGCTAGATAATGGATTTTTGGAGGGGAGCACATTTGATTTCTCCTGACATGGGAACGAAGGTGTCTACTTTTTACCAATACACAATATCAGATTGACAGAAATGAATTTTTCATCGGGACGCTATACTATAATTTTTTTTTTTTACAGAAAGGTACTGCTATATATCAGCTTGTCTTGGGACTGGAAAAAGAGACCAGCAATAGATACAGAGTGAGCATGCACTGTGTGAACTGTTAAGATGAGGGCAAGGTTATTTCGTGAGGTAAGGTATTGGACAGTTCCATAAAAAAACATGAACAAATATGTATTTTTATTTTTACTGTTAAATCCTACACCATGCACCCTACATAACATAATGCATAGTGTGTATGAACAAGTAAACTTAATTCAGCTTCAATCTTCTGCACCTATAACACTTACCAGAAAGTGGGTGGATTGGAATATAGCAATTTAAAACAATAGCTGCTTGTGAAACTGAAAATGTTGAACACTTATTCTTTTACACCAGAACCTTTTGGGACTCATTTCAAACTTAACATGACACAGATTCACCTTAGTAATGTACTGTATAAAGATGTCAAACGTAGTTCTGCAAGAGAAGGAACTTTTTATAACTCGTTTATTGCAAACATTCACAAATGTAAAACTCTTGTTCCAGATGTATCCTTATTTCAAGAAAGCCTTATGCCATGTTAAAACTAAACAAGTTGCTGTACATAATAACTTTATTCGGATACATTTATGAAGATAAAACTCCCTTTGTTATTGCATCATAAAAGTTCAGCCTTACAACTTTTGATTGACGTTCAACTTTGTATTTTGTACAGACAGTATCAAGGCATATTTGAATTTATTCATAAAGGACCATCTCTCTTAAAGGGCCTATGACAGGTTGAACTACTCATTTGACAAAAATGCAGTTAAGATAAATATATTTCAAATTTTGTTAAAATACTTCACAATTTTATACAGTTTAGCAGTTTTTTTAGGTTTTTTGTTTTACCTCTTGGTTGAAAATGATGACATCACACTAGGAAATTACCTAGCAACCATCCTGTACATGGGGCCAAAACTCATTCAATGTCACAGATTTGTTTTTTTTTTACGAATAAAAATACATGCAGACGCCTTTATTTTGTTGAATCAGTGTTTAAAGGAGCAAAAAAAGTAGTTTCTTTTGTGTAAATTGTGCATAAACCCTAGTGTGATGTCATCAGTCTGTTTACTTCCTGTAATTTTCAATATATTTATCAACTTTTTCCACAAATGGCTGCTTGATTGGTGTAAAACTAAAATGTATATGCACAACTGGTATTCATTCATTCATTCATTTCATTTTTCCCGTTAGGGGTCGCGGGTGACTGGAGCCTATCCCAGTGACTTTGGGCCTTAGGCGAGGTACACCCTGGACAGTGGCCAACTCGTCGCAGCAAACACAGAGACACAGAGAGACAGACAAGGACAGACAACCATTCACTCTCACGTTCATTCACTAGGGACAATTTAGAGTTTCCAATTAACCTACACAGTCATGTCTTTGAACCCGGAGAGAACCCACGGTAACACGGGGAGGACATGCAGACTCCACCCAGAGAGATCGTGTGATGTTGGGGTGGTCCTGGATCTGAACCTACGATGTTGGGGTGGTCCGGGATTCGAACCCACGATCTCCTTATTGAGAGGCAGAAGCTCTAGCCGCTCTGCCACCGTGCACCCCCTGTCATACACACTTTGAAAAATAGTCGCAATAGTTCCAGCTGCAGCCAAAGTGGAGCTCAACTGGATTTGGATTATCAACCCCTGACACAAACCCTCACTTAACCGTGTATTTTTACGTATTAACCGTGTTGCTTTCTTGTCTCTCGTTCGTCGCAGAGAGCAGACCTGGCCGTGGCTCCCCTCACCATCACCTACATGCGAGAGAAGGTCATCGACTTCTCCAAACCGTTCCTGAACATGGGCATCAGCATCCTGTACCGCAAGCCCAACTCGACCAACAGCGGCTTCTTCTCCTTCCTCAACCCCATGACGCCCGACATCTGGGTGTACATCCTGCTCGCGTACTTTGGCGTGAGCTGCGTCCTGTTTGTCATTGCCAGGTAAGACGCTCGCTTCTCTGTCCTTTGGCGCCATTATATTTGCCTCCATGTGGGCCCTTCAATAGACACAGTAATTTACCCTGTTATCGCCGCAGGCTGTGAGCCGCTGTAGCATACTGCGTGAGTTGCCGGCTGCGATCGAGGCGGTTATGTCGGCATGGGATTGCTAGGTGTTGGAGGAGGAATACAAAAAGAGCTGCGGTTATCTAATGATGTCAAATTTAGGGTGCAATTTTATTCAAATTTTCACCGTATGTTGCCTTCAGAATGCACGACCTACAGGCAGGATTTTGAACTGTGAGTGAGAAACATGGCTCAGTTTGAACTTTTGACTCCGCCCACCGGGTTCTTTCACATAAGATGCAGGGGCAGACTAGTAGAGTTGTAGTCCAAGAAGAAGCAAGTCTGCTGTTGCTTTGTATTTTTGCATCTCTGCCAGAACTTTTTTTCTGTTTTAACTCTCCAACACTTCAAACCAAAAAATTAACATTCAACCTTTTCAGCGATCGGACGGTTGCTTATACTTTTCACATCTGTAACTTATATCGTTTTTTTAAACTTTTGATCAAAATAAGCATAACATTTTCTGTTAAATTCCATGAAATTCTCCCTCCAGGATATCTTATTCTGCTGTATATACAAATAACCATCAATTGGTGTCTTTTACTTACACTTTTAATTCCTTTATTGTTAACTCCTATTTACTTTTTAAACGGTTTTGTCATTAAAGTTTTAACTGTTGCCATATTTAAACTTTTAAAACTTTTTATGTATTTTACTTGGCATTTTCTTCAAAACTGATAGGAGTCTAACTTGATTACTCCAACTTCAAACCAACAGCTCCAACAGTCCAGGACCTTCTGTATTGTCTGTAGCCTAGACACTAGAACAGAGGGGGTCAAACTAAGGCTCGGGGGCCACATATCGCCCTTTTTTATTCTTAAAAAGAATAAAAAGAATGACCAACGGCACTGTTCAAACTAAAATAAATAAAGGTAATGATTTTTGCTTTCTGTTGTAGTATATAGTAGTAGTATGTAGTGTATTTTAGGTATTAAGTTTATGTGTAATTGCATTTGTGTAATAAACTGTAGTTTACAAGATTCAAAGAGTAAATGGTCCGGCCCCTGGGCAAGTGTAAAAATCCAATGTGGTCCTTGAGTCAAAATGTTTGCCCATACCTGCTGTAGAGTGTACCACCCACCACACACTTTTGAATCTAAGATCGGCGTTTCAACTGATTCTGGCATTTAGAAATTGGCGCCATGTCAGTCACTCACAGTTTGACCGTGTCTAGTTGTAGTTATTGTAGAGATGTGTCTTTTTATGAACTGCAATTTGTGACTAACCGTGCCAGTAATCGTCAGAGTAGGGCTTTTTAGTAGCTGAAATAGCAGTCGTAGTAGTGGATTTAACAGGAATGAGTTTACTCTAGACCTTCAGGCGCTGCAGTAGAAATAGTAGATACAAAAAAAATATATATAGATTAATTACATTCAAAGCAAAGAAATGCACACCTGATTTGACATGTCAAAAGGGTAAGCTATTTATAGAGGATTAGCATCATTTCCATAAAAAGAACGCCACGCTGAACAGTCTCAAGATAATTGTGAATGGCGATGATCTGTTTGGTTGGAGGAGTGTCGCGCGGTGGCTTTTCAGCGGATGTGAATGGATTGAATATGCTTTTGCTGTGATTGTCAGTGTTTCCTGCTGCTTGCCATGCAAAGTGGTGCTCCAGGAAGTGGGAGAAAACAGCCGCTAAAAGGAGTTCAGGATCTTGAGAGCAAACAGCTGCACTTCTCTATCTCCACGGACGCGCAAACAAATCGTGGAGTGGTTTTACACAAGTGCAAAAATCATCTTAAATTGCCCCGTCAGTTTTTTTGGGTTGCCAGCTTAGATAGCGGAAGAGGTGCTTCCAAAAGTGCGCCCATGTGAAAGTGGAGTCGGCGCTGAGAGCTGCTCGAGGAGAAAGGGGTCATTCTGAACATTGGACACAGATGTAATTACAGTGAGAGTTTTTCTGAAAAGCTTATTATGTAATTAGTACCTGTATCTGAAGAGAATCTGAAGTTTTCTTTTATCATTGTTCTTTCGGTGGAAGAATAGCTGCTCCGTTATTTTTACAACAATCCGTTTTTGTGTCTTTGTTGTACAATTTCATGTGAATAGACAACTACTGTGATAATTACTGTGGCTGAGTTTTCCGCACACATTAGAACATTGTAGGAGAAGAATGGCGTTCAAATCTCCAACAGTCTGAACCAGGGAAGAAATGGTCCTGTTGTCTTTATCATAAGCAAAAGAAAGAAAGAAAGTTTAAAGTTGGGCTGTGATTTATCTTTGTTAAATCACATCCTGCTCAATCTTAAAATGAAATACAGCCATATTAATAAGCAAAACTGTGAAAATGTCAAATGTTTAGCATGAACAAGATGACTTTCTCTGAACAAGCAACATGTGCCGACACAAAAAAAATCTGTAAATTATACAAAAAATGGTGATATATCGATACAGCTGCCCATGATATTGATACAGTATCCCCAAATTTGGTATAGATATTTGAGTATTTTGGCACACCCCATGTTTAAAGCAACCACAGATATCTGTTAGTCATTTTATTTCAAACCTGCATACAGTTTACAACACAGATTCACATCATTCACATACAATTGCCTGGTTTGAAAGGGGGATGGTGGAAGCTTTCGCTTTTTAGAAATCCGACCCCCCACTCAACTCCACTTACATATCAGTACAACAATAGTGTAGTATAATAGATACAACATGCAACATACAACATATATTATACATCAAAACAACATGTAACATACAACATACAACAATACAACAGACAACAACACAAAGGCAGGCCCAGGCACTCACTAACCTCCACCTCACCCCTCCTCACCCACACACTCACCCCTCCTCACCCCTCCTCACCCCTCCTCACCCACACACTCACCCCTCCTCACCCACACACTCACCCTCCTCACCCCACTCCACCCCTCACTACACACTCAGCCTCCTCACCTCGCTTACACACTCTCAGCCCCTCCTCATCTACACACTCACCCCTCCTCATCTACACACTCACTGCTGAAGGCATCACTCACTCTCTTCTTTATACTTTTCCATTGTCTCTTTTTTAAACATTCCTTTAAACTGTACAAGATTTAAACACTTTTTCATTTCCTCCGCTAACCCATTCCACAAAATAACCCCACGCACTAAAATACACATTGATTTGAGTAGTTCTTACCTGTGGTTGATAAAATTTATCTCTACCTTTAAGATTAAATTTGTGATAAGCATCTCGTCCTGAAAATAAATGTTGAATGCTGACTGGAAGAGAGGATTTTGATGCCTTAAACATAATTTAAGCTGTTTTGTAATTGATTAAATCATATAATTTTAATTCACAATTTTTAAGAAAAAGTTGATAGGTATGTCATTGTAGTAGACAATTCTAATTGCTTTTTTTGGAGAGTAATCAGAGGCAACAGATTTGTCTTGTAACAGTTTCCCCAAACTTCAAGACAATAATTCAGATATGACATTATGAATGATTGATACAGTAAAAGTAGTACATGACTACATCTCTTCATGACACCTACACATTTAGCAACTTTGGAACGTAAATAACTTATGTGGGGTTTCCATGAAATCTTCTCATCTAGAACTACACCCAGGAACACATTTTGTGGAACTCTTTCAATAACTGAACCATCAGATGGAAATTAGCTTGCACAGCTATAATCTGGTGCAATCATCTTTGCCCCCGAGCATAATGTCATTGTACATGGTCCTGTTCAAATAAATAAATAAATAAATCAATATTTAATTGCACTGGTATTTCAGTTTTACGGTTTCCAAATAGCATACGTTTTGTCTTCTTCAAATTTAGTGATAATTTATTTATCTGTCTTTTTAGATACAATGTATAATTGACTACTCAAGAAAAATTCAATACTGTGTAAATTGATCACGCCAAAACTCAGATGGTGAGCCTGGAAACAACTTTTGAATAACTCCAGTATTTACTCGACGCCTCCCTTTACAAATCAGAAAAAACTGCCAAAAGTTTACGACACACTACGACTATCAATAGTTCACCTGAATTTCCAAATGGACCGGGCATGAACACATCTATGGTAACATGTTTTTATTATCTCACATCTGAATAAACATATGCACTAGCTCTTTTGTTTCTATACACTGCAAAGCGAATTAAAGCCATAAAGTGTGTACCAACTGAAAACATTTAATTCCCAGTGACAGCTCAAAACAGATTATTTTAGACATCCAACAATAGCTTCAAACACTGTATTATCCAAAAGTGCAGGAGGCCAACTCTGTACTTCAACGCACTTTTGTTTCCTAAAGCGTTTCTGATTTCAAACTTCTGATAGCATTACTTTGTTTGGCACCGCGCGGGGTTATGTACCGAAGCTTATAGTCGATAAACATATTAAAAATAACATTGCCGACGTGACAGGGCTGTGTGTATAATTTAGGAAGTGGCAGAGAGTGAAGCGAGGTTCAAATAAGTGAAAACTCTATAATCTTTGTAAATGCAAACATGGCACTTTTGCTTTATGTCGCGTCGCGGTGCCAAGTCATCTGCTGATGTGTAGGAGCCCTCTTGGCAGTGACAGTTAATAGTGTGTTTAGCAGGCATTTTAGTGCGAGCCTGCGGAGATGAGGCCTTCACTGGCAGCACAACCTTTTTAGACATTAGCCGTGAATCAGGGCTTTTAAATCAGCGCTCTGACACCCACAGCGGGCAAAGTGCATACCAAATTGTTTGCTTGATTTTCCGTATTAGTATAGGCCATGTCTGTGTTTACATTTTGTGTTTGGCGTAGAATCAAGAATAATTTGAACAAGGGTTGTCAAAAGTATCGAAAATCAGGTACAAATTGATAGTAAAAGTGTATCGAAACAGATACTAAAATAAAGGACAAAAGTGTGATCTTTCCTGAACAGTTTTTGCACTTTATAAGAACTAGTATAATAACACAATGTTTAATAAAGAAAGTGCAATTATTTTGTGTTGAAAATGACAGTAGGTTTGTCACGATACTAACATTTCAAAACTTGATTCTAACACTAAGGAATATACTGGATTCTTGATACCAATTTCGAATAATTATTCTCTTTTTTAGGTCAAGACTTTAAACCAGGGGTGTCCAAACTTTTTCCATCGAGGGCCACATATTGAAATATGGACCAAGCGGAGTGCCACAAATCAATCATGAAACGTTAAAAAAAGCTGCATTTATCTGATGTTTTAAGCGCGACATCTACATTCAGTCTCAGTGCCTTAATATCAGGTCTGTGTCGCACCAAAATGTTAGTTATTTAGGTTGGAATTGTAGAAAATCTGAAATGTGCTGTAAATAGTACTTATCAGGACAATGTGGGCCAATTCACCAGGAAGTCTAAGGGCCACGAAAAATTGGTCTGAGGGGCGCATTTGGCCCCCGGGCCTGAGTTTGGACATGCCTGATTTAAACGATAGACTAGGGCTGCACAATGTATAGAAAAAATATCGTTATCGCACTTTTTATTATCGCAATGTGCATATGGCAAACATGCGCGATGATCTTTAATGGTTAAATGCGTTAATCTTGCGTTTCTTGTGCGCCCGAGCTTGTTTTTACTTTTGACCTTTCAGTCTCAAATGTTCACATGTACAGACGCCTTAGTGTTTTTTGTTAAAGCTCTTGCTTCGCTATCCTCATAACTTTTTCTACTGTTTCATACAAACGTAAATAAAGGTGAATAAACTGTCTGAAATGTTTAAAATGCATCAGTAATGTATTTTTGTAGTTTGCAGAGTAATGTACAAAGCAACTCAAGGTTTTAACACTCCAAAGGTTTTCAGAGTGTGTATATTTGTACCGACTATATTTTAAAGTAAGAGTTGAGTTATCCTTTATACCTGGAAAAGAAAAAGAAAAAATAATGCAAATGAGGGAAGAAATATTGTGATAATATCGTTATCGCAACACATGACACTCATATCGCATGTCGCACTAATTTCTCATATCGTACAGCCCTACAACAGACTGGCATTTTCAAACTAAATAATTTTGTTCTTTCTTTATTAAATATGGTGGTATTATACTAGTACTGACAAAGCTCAAGATCATGTTCAGGAAAGGTATAACAATTTGTCCTGTTTATGTGTTGTTTTGGTATTGATACTTGCTTAAATGAGTATCTACTTTCAATACAAGCTTAGCATCTGATTTTTTTTAACCTTTGCCAACCCTACTGCTGTCTAAAACCTTGGCTTGATTTTTTTTTCTAATTATTGTTATCAGAATCTTCAAAAGAGTTTGAAATATTTTGAATCTGAGTGAGTGTTATTGAGCTGTAATTTTGGGACAGGTTATGATTGATTGTTTACCCCATCTTTTTTATCCATCTTGTTTGAATAGTTGGTGTGAACGTCTCAGGAAAATTTGCACACCTCTAAAATCGTGCCTCTGTACATTCTGGCTATTTCCGATTTTCAAAATTCAAAAATATGGCGCGTTAAGGCCCAAATGTACAAAAAATGCATTACAGGATAGGAAAGTGCGAAAAAAATTTGATAAGTAGAATCATAAAATTTGGCAGAGAGGTAGATAGTGACAAGACAAGCAAAAAATATTATTATGCTAGCCGTCCGCCCAACCAATTGTCGACCATATATTGGATCAAATTTTGCTAAACATGACTCAGTTTTTATAAGGCTACTTTTACGAACTCCTCCTAGCCGTTTGCCCGAGCAAATTTGGTGAAAATGAAGTTGAGGAATGTGGCTTCAAAAGTTATCCAAATCAGGAACCTACGTTTCACGGTCTCTGTGTGGCAAAGCCACAAAATTTGCCCAGAATTCCTGAAATTTTAAAATTTTTAATTTTGCTCCCATTTCCACATATAAAGTCCGAATTGCATCAAATTTGAATCAGTTGTTAAACTTTCTGCCTGAAACCTACTAGAGGTGAAAGAATTCAATTTCGCGCGTTAGCGCCCCCTACAGATTAAAGCAAACTTTTATATGGGGAGCAAAAAATTTAGTTTTTTAGAATTTTTGAAATTTTGCACAAAATTCCATTTTGGCCTACCGATCAAAAAGCCAATCAGACCCATGTCATATTTTGTGCACATGGCCACCAATGACAAAACATCCCATGTTATTCCTATGGGAAAATTGAAAAATTTCTCAAATTTGCATATTTTTTTACTACGCATTTTAACGAACTCCTCCTCGGGCGTAAGCCCGACCAACCTGAAATTTGGTGAACATCTTCCTGAGGAGTGGGGCACTATAAGTTATCTAAATTGTTGGGATAAGTATTACGGTCTCTGTGTGGCGAAGCCCCAAATTTTGGCAACATTTTTGAATAGACAGAAAAAACCCATGTTATTCCTATGGGGAAAATCTCAAAATCGCTCAAATTAAACTTTGTACTTTAACATACTCCTCCTCGGCGTAAGCCCGACCAACCTGAAATTTGGTGAAAATTATCTTGAGGAGTGGGCCATCAAAAGTTATCCAGGATTTTAGCACAAGTATTACAGTCTTTGTGTGGCGCAGCCGCAAACTTTGACCAGTTTTTACACATTTTCAGTGAAACATGAAGTAGGAGTAGGAGGCGCGAAGCATGCGGATTCGCAGCAGGTATTTTATGAAGAGGAAATTAGGCGTAAGCGCCCTCTGTGAGCGTTGAGCGGCGCGTGGCGAGGCGATCATTGCCAGCTATTGACTATATTTTTATTATTATTGTTATCAGAATCTTCAAAAGAGTTTGAAATATTTTGAATTTGAGTGAGTGTTATTGAGCTGTAATTTTGGGACAAGTTATGACTGATTGTTTGAATAGTTGGTTGTTTTGAAAATTCTGGGCAACGTTCTATGCTCAAAATATGACGTTCTAATTGTGATTGTAGAAATTGGATGGGCTAAGTTTCTCTCACAGTCATCCTCAAGGCCGCGATGGGACTAAGAGCAAATTAGCAACATGGAACTGTCAGAAAAATGCCTTGGTATATATTAAGCAGGGACGGCCCGATGTGGATTTTTTTGAGCGGATATCCTAAATGTGTCTTGCTGCTTTGGTTTTAACCAATATTTAGATTTAAAAATACATAGCAAGGCCCACAAATCTATCTTAAACTCAAGTAGAGATCAGAAATTCACTTTCCGCTTCAGTGAAAATTTAAAATAACTTGTTGCATGATTGTGTAAACATAACCAGCCATATTGCTTAGGCTAAAGTCTCTTCCATAACCCATTAGTCTGTTCAAAAAGACAAATCTAATGCACTGCGGATCTTCTTTTTTTGGACGAAAATTGTACAATATCGATACTGGAACCAATATACCACCCATCTCTTTTTTTTAAGCTTTCCTACTGTATACTATTCGTCGGTTATAGGGATGGGACAATAAACAATAATATCGTTTATCGTGATAAAAAGGGAAGACAACAATCGTTTGTGCTACATTTTGTTTAATCGTGATAATCGGGAACAAGGATAATCGCCATTTTGTCACCAGATTGTGCAGAAAAAAGCAACTTATCCATTATGTTCTCTTCTGGATCGTTTTTGTTTGTAAAGTACAAATATGTCAGAAGTTATTAATAATGAGAAAGTAATGTCTTTATATGTCACATTTTCAAACTGTCAGCAATTTTGATAACTATCGTGATATTATTGTTAATCGCAGTTATTTTGGTTGTGATAATCGAGACATAAAATTGAAATTGAAATATCGTCCCATGCCTAGTCGGTTATCGTTATTCCTACAGTTATTCTGAGTTCTGGTAACACCTCACGTATTCTCCGTCTTGTTTCCTCAGATTCAGCCCTTACGAGTGGTACGACGCCCATCCCTGTAATCCCGGCTCCGATGTGGTGGAGAACAACTTCACCCTGCTCAACAGCTTCTGGTTCGGAGTGGGTTCCCTAATGCAACAAGGTACCACTTTACTTTCTCCCACTTCCCCTGTCACAAACAATACTATCACTCCTCGCCTCTCTCTCCCCTGGCGCCTACCTCCCGTCCTCCCTCCTCTTACTGACAAGCTCCCTGATTTCCATCCCGCCACTGTTTCAGAAGACATTTAGCTGTCAAGAACAAGCAGCCGTACATGACAAAGAAAGGTTGTTGTCACCTTGCGAGGCTGTTTAAAATGGGAAAGTGTGGGTGCCAGGTACTTGTCACAGACTGGCAGGTAAGGATGGAAAAACATAGCGGAAAACCATTTTTTTCTCGCTCCCCCATAATGCTCCGGCTGGCCCCGTTCAGGAATATGGAGCGTGGGGGGACAAAAAGGCTAAGTTGAAGGAACGTGTCTGACAAATGCCAGCTGTCAGGTATGGTACGCTGTGCGGCTGTGATGTACAAGAGCCGCACCAGTCGCAGTGTACGGTGGTGTGTGAACTCAAGCTGAGAATCCAGATGTCGCGGTTGTATTAATGCGATGAGTAGCGAGGCAATTAATCACGACGCTAATGGTAAAGGAGTTGACTTGTCAGATGTTTTGGGTGTTATTCGACTGTTGGAGGAAGTTCGGTTTTGGTTATGGCAGGAAGACATCGGCCGATTGAAAACAATGTTCTTGGAATCTCAGACAACAGTACTGCGGATTCAAAAAATAAATTGTTTGAGATTGCAATTTCTGCTTCTGGGAAACTTCAAAATGCATAGAGGGTCTGGATAAATATAATTGGCATGCTTTTATAGTTTTTATTGTTTACCAGGTCGGTTTTGAACTTTTTTTGGGGGAAATTCTCAACAGAGCTAGCAAGTAACAAAGTATTTGTAATTTGTTGCTGTATTTATGTAGAATTTTTAGGTATTGTACTTTACTTAAGGGTAGGGCTGCACGATATTGGAAATTATAACGATATGGCTATTAAGATCTGCAATATCGATATTATTGCGATATTTAAATACACTTTTTGACTACGGCTGAAACGTCTGAAACGATTATTTTAGTCATCAATTAGTCAGCAATTGTTTCTATTATAGATTAAGATTTAGAATAAACATTTTAACTACATAAATGTTGAAATACTTCTAGAGAGAGAATATTTATGACTAAAGTGAGGAAAATCAAAACTAGTCTATTCTTTTTTGCCATTTAGTTTGGAAAACCTAAAATGTATTCAGGATTTTCCCAGGTTTTCATTTTATAAACAGAACATTTTAATCAGATGGAAGACTTGTGTTACTGCGATATATTTTGTTTTCTTGCGATATCGATATTTTTGCGATATATTGTGCAGCCCTACTTAAGGGGTTCCTGAACTTTTCAGCCTAGAACCCTCAAAAGAAACTTGAAACTGACCTGGGACCCCCACTGCAAAATAAATGAATCCATGTAATAGTTTTTTGTTGCAAAACATTTCAAGTTTAATTATATTCATTTGTGTCATTGTACCGATTTTCAGTGAAATATCAGGTCGCACTTTAAATTTGGGCCCATTAAGTAACAGGCATATGCAGTGGAACTTAGTAGATACTTTCAGTGGTGTGTCACTATAATTACTATGTCGACAATATATTTCAGAGCTCAATATTTATCATGTGTACATTTTATTTGCAATTGTGGGGGAGATTTTGGCTGTTTTTTTGTAATACGCTACAATTTGAGCTGCAGAGGGTTGAATAAATAACTTCTCTGTCTAATTACTGGTTAATTCTGCCATTTATTCGATGTTGCTCATTCCTTTTAATGATTCTGTATTTTTTTTTAAATGGTTTGCTGGGATCGTTCTGCTCAGTGGCAGTAGTTTCCAGTGTTATCGTTTATTGCAGTATTTTTCTGTAGCAATATATCATGCTTCAAAACGGGTGTGACAGGCCATAGTGGTACTTTCAGTGGTAGTTACAGTAGTTCCTGGAGTGGAATTTGTACTGATAGTAACTGGTACTGATACTTATGGTGGTAGTTGTACTTAAAGTGATACTTCGCCACACACTTTATTAATCACTGCTTCATTTCAGTATTAAATCATTTCACTTTTGTTTGTATACTTTTTTAAAAACTTAAATACATGATGGTATACTTTTGTAGTTATACTTAAGGGGAGCTCTATTTTTCCTCTACCAGAGTAATTTTTGGTGAATACACTGTACTTCTACTTGAGTTGCCACATCTGATTTTCATGTTAGGTGTTTATCAGCTCATGGGCAGTAGGGCACCACATGTATACATTATGCTAATAAAAGAGTAAATCAATGATCCTGATCCTCGAGCTATGCATATGTTTCCCTTTTATTGAAAAATGGTAACTAGACAGATCAGCTGTAGTCACCTGAAAGCAGCAACAGAAAAGAGTGTACAAGGAGGGACAAAACATCAGCTACAACGTACCACAACACCCCAAATACGGAACACTGTTACATTCCAGAATACAACAACGCTTCTCCTATTTTTTTCTTTAAAATCTATTTCCTTTACCCCGTCCCAACCCCCTAATCAACCTCCTGATAAACTCCACATGATTCCAATAGATTATCACTAGCCAGGTGTCCCTTAAAGCGAAAGGTAAACAGACGATCGGCCCAGGAATACCGTAATGAAGTCAGCTGTGAAGCAAAAGACTGGAGTAATAAAATGTTTAACCCCGGAGTAACAAGACAAATCAAGGAGGCTTAGAGCGGCGCGGCAGTGGATCTTCGGAGCGGAGACTGGCAAACACGCTCAGCAATTCATTAAGCACACAAACTCGGCAGCTCTGGTGGAGACGCTCTGCCAATTTACCGGCACCGGCAGAGGAGATACAGGGGAGCCGAAAACCAAAACAAAGTAGTGCATATTATTGAGCTGAAATGGAGAATTGGCCGTTAGCATGCAGTGTGTTATATTGAATACATTTTGTCACATTTTTCATATAATTCAATAATAATAATAATTATTATTATTACTTACTAAGGGTGCGCAATATTGGACAATATTGCGAGATGTGATGCAGCTGTGAAGTACTGCAGTGTTAAAGGACATATATTCTGCTACAGTGACTTTTTTGAGCATTTATCATGTTCCAACAATGTTCCGTCATCAAAAACATATCTGGAGTTGCATTCAGTTGCATTCACGCTGTTTTGAGGAATGTTCATTAGAAAATCCTCCCCCCTCCGAGCGTCAAAAACACTTCCTGCTGAACTTCCTGGTTCTGGGACGTATTTTCAAATCATATCATCCATGTCACTTGTTTGAAATCTTCCACTGTTTTAAGTCCTTAAATCATTGCCAGACTCGTTCTGAGACCTGAGGATTTCCTCTGTCCAACTGCTGCAGCTATCTTGATAATTGCGTGTAACATTCACTTCAAGAGATAATATAGCTCAGCGTTTGACGCCATCTACTAAGATGGAAGTGAACTTTCCAGATTGCTGAGAAAACGAAATAATAATAAACTTTAAATGATTAATTATTCCATTATATATATATATATATATATATATATATATATATATATATATATATATATATATGTGTGTATATATAGTGCTGTCAAACGATTAAAACAATGAAGCTGATTGATCAGGATTAATCGCATTGCATGCTTTTTCATTAATATGTCTATTTGGAAGTATTTTTGCACATTTTCTTCTGCAAATTAAATAATTTTATTATTTCACGAATCTAAATGCATTATTTAAAAGCACAACTAATTAAGTCTAGACGTTGCATTTCATGTTGAACCTGTGGCTTCATGTTTCAGGTAAAGCTAGGCTAAATGACCAAACTATAGTTTTAATGGATTAAGGGCTCATAGAACTATAGTTACACAGTTACACAGCTGGTGTTGGTCTGGTGTATAACACATGCTCTAGTTTGCTGACTTGTTCATGTCAAAGTTGTATTTTGATATATTCATGCATGTTGGAGTAATCCTGTATTGTGCTGCAACTGAAGCTTGAGTGCTCAGAAAATTCTTGCTTTCCCGTACCACCTGACCTCCCTCACATCCATTTACTTACTATGATTATTTGAAAAATTAAGACCCAGAGTAATACATGTTGGGTTCTTTTCATAAGTAAAAACAGCAAATAACAAGCTGTTGCTTGCTGTAGTGAAATGCCACAATAAAGAGGCAGGGCTTTTCAGTTCTACATTTTTGAACAGGAACTCAATGGACCTGGTTTTTATTTTTCTGCCGTTGTACATAAATGATGGTCTACTTATGTTATAGTTCAGTACCTGGAAAATATAATATAATCCATAATATGTCTCCTTTATCATATTTTTGACACAGTTATATTAAATGTAAAATGTCATTAGAAAAAACTTAACAGAGACAAAAAACTGCAAAATGCTTATTTAGGCTTTAACACTGAAAAACATAAATAAAATCCGCCTTTTTAATGTTTTCATTTAAAAAAACAGTCAATCAGTCGTTCAGAGGGAGGACCTTAGTGCTATTTTGATATATTTAGTCTGTTGCTCTATCAATTACTCCATTGGCTCACATCGCGATATTGACACTTTGCAATATATTGCGCAGCAATATCACTTACACATTTATACTAACCCTATTCAAACTCTGTGGAAATTTGATACGCTTTAACATTCACGTGCTATTTCAACAACAACATGTACTATAAAGATTGTACACTTACATCATTTTCATTTTGGTTGGTTTGGTTGTGATATGGTTTCGCACCAGTTAACTTTATACTTCAAAATGGAAACTGAAAGTAATTTCTTCGTTTTAATCTGCTCGGCTAGCTTGTTTCTTAACGGCTGGGGGAGATAAAGGACACTTCAACTCGCCCCATAACAATTTACTAAGCTAACTTCCTCAACAGACTTAGAAACATCTTATTTAAGGTCAGGCAGGTTATCACTTCAACTGTGTATGATCATGAAGTCTGTGTCAGTGATAAACGTAATCATTCTCCCCTGTGCAAGTCAGACACTACCAGCTATTCTTGGCCAATGTTATCAGAGGTACATGACTCCCTATAGTGGAATGATATCCAGACTGAACTAGACTTTTAACACACTCAGTTGCAATGTCTTAGGGTTCATGTCTCCGGGTCCCGTACTGATAGAAATAAACTTCTCCTGCCTTAGAACTCCAGCCTCATACCTCTTCTGTCAACTCTTGGGCTACTTCTCATTTATTCTACTATAATAACCTGCAATGTTCCTGTTTTCAAGTATAGTTTACTGAAAGTACATTTTTTAGACATCAGGTGAAAGCAGAGTATTAAGCAGAGTTGTAGGCTTTTATATTTGTTATTGTACACTAGCAGCTCTTTGACATTTTAGCAGTGTTTTGAGCCCTAACAGGAGAAAATTACATTACTCACCGCTGACACCCAAACAATTCCTCACCGCCATAACCGCTCATCTGCATAACCTCTATAGTTTACGCGTCTTACAATTCTCCCATTATACTCTCCGATATTTGGTAGAATATAATTTGAAATGAGCTACTGTCAGAGTGCGCCTGGCAGTGGTCCTGAACATATAATCTTGGGCACAATGAGTGACTTCTGCTGCCGCCCTCGCGTGCCTCTGCTCCCTGTACCGGCGCACCGTTCCCCGTTCGTCTGTGTCACATCAACAGCCACCGCGCTCCCGTCTGCCAAGCCCTGACAGCACACGAGATGGCAGCCATTTTCTCTGACATGTTTAAAATGCAAATGGACGTGTTTGAGGAGATCCAAAAAAGAAAAAAAAAGAAAAAAAGAAGGGGGGAAAAATCATGCAGCAGCTTGTTTGTGGGAGGGAGGTGTCATCCGCAACACAAAGAAGGCAAAAATCTGACGAGGTGCAAAAGCAAACACGTCGAGAACTTCAGTGCCTTCCTGGGGGTCTCGCCAGGCTCCACGCTCACAACAAACATATGTCTGATGATTCCCAGTAAATTGGTTTTCCCCCATAAAATTTATTTCAGAAACTGTTTGATTTACATGTCGGCTTAGTTCCAGTTTGTTTTGCGATACGAAACAAAGCAGATGTGTTGTTATTCAAAAGCCCATATGCTCCATTATGTATGAAGGAATAATCTGTGACATTTTCCTTCTCAATGAAAATTTGTCCTTTTATGAAATTCACACGAAGATTGTGTCAAGTGCAATAGACGTTTCCCTACACAAGTGGTATTATTTAAAAGCAATTAGCAGTGTGTTAGCGCCTCCAGCTCTGAATGGGAAACGTGTAGAGGGAGAGTGCTGAGTGGAGGTGATCACTCTCCAGGGAAGGCTCGGATTCTTCACGCCCAGAAGAGGCCATGCTTAAGGGGACAATGGCACAAATAAATAGGCCACATTAGGTCGGCGAATCCATAGGGAACGTCGCCCGGAATGGCACTTTGAAAACGATCATAAAATGCAAATACGGATGCGTAAAAGTCAAGCAGATAAATCGTCTTTTAGTTAAATGTTGCGTTTCATTTTGTGATGCAAATTGATGCTAGACCCCATGCACTCCACAACTTTGAAGTTTGAAACAGCGATTGTTTTTCATCAGTTTCACTTTAGGTCTGTGATATTAAAAGGGTGACGCCATCGCCCAAACGTCGGCACTGGTTATGTCGGACAAGTGTTTGATTAGAACAGACATCTAAATTAGCAGGACAGAGAGTCAAACCCCCAAATATTTGTTTAAGTTTAGCCGTGGAATAATTTTCGATAAGATTAAGCTTGTTTTTTAATTTCTGTAGTGTTATACAATATCTGAAATATAATTAGGGGGAAATGCATTAATAGAACTGCATTTTCAGCCTCTGAAGTATAGACTGCCATCACACAGCCAGAAAACATTCTAGCAACAGCTCTGTAATCCTGGTTTGTGATCAGTATTTTTTTCTTTCTTTTGTGTGTCTTAAGCCGTTTTGTGATTTTAATGCAATTTGATTCTGTTGTGTAAAGCACTTTGAATTGCCTTGTGTACGAATTGCGCTCTACAGATAAACTTGCCTCGCCTTTTTATTTTATTGTATTCTTTTTTTTTCTTCTAAGGACTGCAGACACCACTTTGTTCTGCTTTAATCATGTACTCGTTGGGAAAAGAAAGAAATTGCAAAAAAGTTGGGTACTGCAGCTTTAAAGGGGACATATCATGCAAAATCTACTTTTTTGGCCCTTAGATACCTTTTATTGTGTACTGTGGGTGTCTGGTAGTGGCTAAAAGTTGAAATTAATCACTTAAGTAGCTGCAGAGATATATTTATATAAATTTTGCAACATATTTCTCAGTTTGTTCGAATATCCGCATTATCTGTTACGTATTTTTATCTATCACGTCACAGCGGAACTACTAAACAAGGTCAAGAGCTTCGGGCAGTGACCGCCATCTTTGTTTTCCTCGTAGCGATTTTGTAGTCCAAGCGCAAAGATGTCAAAGGTGCGAGTAGACAAGTTAAAATGCTCTGTTCTTGGTTGTGTTACCAGCACAACCCATTACACCGACCGCCTGCATCTGAACAACTGAGATCGGCTGGTTATGTTTTATTTTTCGTGGTAATGTACCACTGACAGTGGGGAAAGTTCAGTTTGTGTGCTAAGCACTTCAAAGAGGAGTGCTTCAGTAACCTCCGCCAGTACAACGAGGGATTTGCTCAAAGATTGCATTTGATCGAAGGGTCAGTTCCTTCGGTCTATGGAGATGACGATATAGTGGAGCGGTAAGTCAAGAAACGCTGAAACACTGTTTATTAGACCTATTTTTTATCCAGTCATTCTTTACCTGTGTTCTGGCCATTTGTGAGGGGTTAGCATTACACCTGTAGCTGCCCATCTTTTACTCGGCTGTTTTCCAGCTGCTTAGGGCACATGTCTTTATATACACATATAATACATTTATTTTTGAGGTTTTCATAAGGCAGAACTCACATCAGACTGCTCGTAGCTGACGTTAGCATGTCGCTAGCGTTAGCATGTCGCTAGCATTAGCGCGCAGCAAGCGTAGCCCGCAGCACCATAACTACACTGACTGACTTGACAGTAGCCTTTTTCCCCAGACTGTTGTTGTAGTAAGATGGTAAAGTGAGGGTCCATTAGACAACCTGCTAATATCTTTCACACACAGTTAAGCTAACGGAGCGCATAGCGAATTACATAGTAGTAAACAAACCATTGAGATGCCATTCTTTGCTGCAGAGGATCGTCTTCTTCGATTGCTCGTACATGTAAGGCTGGATGTTGATTTCTTCGCTTGTTTCCATTTTTCGATTGTCATTACGTTTATTTCTAACTTTGGAGAAGTTTTGGATCCGACAGACGGACTGTGTTTGGGACTACAACAATGGCTGAACGGGGCGGAGTCTGCATGCAATGCGCATGCGCGGGGGTGGGGTGCGAACTAACTCATTTGCATTTAAAGAGACAGTGCCAAAACAAGGCACTCAGAAGCGCTCCTTACAAAAGGGGTAAAAGAGAGGCATGTAGAAAAAAAATTAGGAGGAATTCAGACTGTAGATTGCAGGTACAGTATATTTAGACCCCAGGTAAATGTTTTAAATGTTCAAAAGGTGAAAATAAAAGCATGATATGTCCACTTTAAGGTTGAACCGCCTAAATATCCTATAACTTCATAGATATGTTTAATCCCATACTGTGCAACATCTCACATACAAAGCAATAACATCTCCGTAGAGACGCTGCCGAAAGTTACATAGTGCACCTTTATTACAAACGACTAGTTCAGTTTCCTTCATGCATTTACTGTCGTTTCCTCCTTGTTGAAGAAACTGTTTCCCCCAACTTTCTCATTTTAACCATTTAATCGTAGCTACTATAGATACATTATTACTACGCCATGTTGTATAACGCCACGGCACACAACCGCATAGACAAAATAACCAAATATAATATGTTTGTACCTCTGGGGGAAACTGCTGCGGCTCAGGTATCGTATATTGTGTTTTTATTATTGACTATCAGCGCCGCCTCTCCGAACCGGCATTTACGCCTCTTTGCTTTACAAGATTTGAGTCCTTCTGGAGGAAATGTACGGCATATTGACACAGTGTTTATTTCCCCGGCACCCTATGACTGATCTGCTCCGCTATTTATTAGACGGCTGGCTTATACAACTCCCTGCTGACAACTCGGCTTTATAGCGCAGGATTCAATTGAGTTAGCCGTAGCTTCACTTCATCTTTAGTGCCATGGCGGTATGGATGCGGATGTCCCCTCTCTCCAGTCATAGTGAATTAAAGGATTGCAGCGTCTCGCCTTGTTTGTAACCGGCACGCTCTATGTCAAATCGCAGAGGACAAATCCAATCAAATTTGGTGGGAGAGGTTAAAGAGCTGACCACAGTGCCCCCCCGTCTGAGGGCTTGTTACTCTTCACAATTGGCCCCATAAATCTTCCCAGTAAAGGAACTTAGAGCGCGGCGCAAGGGTATTTTAAAGGTTGTCACAGATGAGATATAAAGTAAGTTGAACGGCAGTCAGAGGGCCATTGTCAACAGAAGATCGGGCAGAACGAGGGGATCAAAGTCAAGGCTCGTACTGGGACGGATTGTCGCTCGTTTGACATTATCGTTTTCATTCATTTTGGAGGGAAATGGACCAAGACAGACGTTTCTCTAATTTGGAAAGGAATGTATCCAGGTCAAAAAGTTCTAAATGAATGCCTCGCCTGAGTTTTTCTTTTTTTTTTTTTTTTTCAGCGTCTAGCCTATTTGAAGGCGCACTATGTAACTTTTCGGCGGGTTTGCCACAAGGCCAAGATACTCAGATCTGTGGAGAGATGACCGCGTTCAGAGTAAAACCGGGTGGCCACTGCGCGATTTTTTTCCGTCTTTATGGATTTATGGATGTCACGCTGCAAGATGTGATGAATTAAAAGTCATTAGACAGAACGCAGTCACATTGTTAGATGAATCACACGATCAATCGAAGCTACGACCAAAGTCTATGTGAGCGAATATCAGGCTCAGGCTCTGTGTGATAAAGTCATCACAGTGGTACCTGTTAGCGGAGGCTAGCACAACATGCTAATGGTGTTTTCACGTTTGTAAAAGCTACTAAATGAAAGAGGAATGGGAAGACAAGGTTCTGTTCCTCTGCCGTTACGTTGCGACGCATGTGTTTATATTTTTGTCAAAGATTGATAATGGATGCAGCGACAGGAGCACTCACTCTGTGACGAAGATTCCAAAATATCAAACATGTTTATCAATCGTAGATCGTCTTTGGTCATATGATGGTTCTAAGTTTAGTCGTTGTTGCTGTCTCACTCTAAGACCTACGAGCCACAATTTTGAGCTACGACTCAAGATTCTTCCCACGATCAAAAATCTTTCGTCGCTGACGGCAAAAATTGTATGTATGTATTTGAATCAAGATACATAACTTTGATACTGTAGAACAAATCGATGTAATCTCTCCTACGTTCAGGAGTGGTCCATGGTAGAAAAGGTTGTTTTTAAAAAGCAAGACTTTTCAATTCAAAATTCATTGAAGTAAATAGTTTGAGAAGCCGAGTATGAATGCTAGCTTCACAAAGCATTTCCTTCAGATTCAAAATGAATTTCAGATGGAAGTCAAAAGTGTGCCCAGATGACTGTCTTTGCAACCTTTTCCATCGATGTAATCCCTCATTCGTCTAGGTGTGGTTCATCGTAGAAAGGGTTTCAGGGGTTGCTGTCTGATTGACAATGACTTTTGGATAAAAGTCGAAACGTCTCGATCTTCAAACAGCGTCCGGATGACAACCACTGAAACCCTTTCTACAATGAACCTTTACCATACTTTACCAACATTACAGGCAAAACAATATCATCACCGTGGAGACAAGCGAGTGACAGGCCCTCCACCAGGAAAGTTACATAGTGCACTGGATAATTTACTTTAACACTAAAATCCAAGTAATAATTTTAATAGTGGCTAAATTGATACAAATATGTGTCAATGTGTCAGTTGTCCAAATTGGAAAAAACAAACGTTATTTGAATTTTTAGATGTTCATCTTCTCTCTCTCTCTCTTTTTTTTTTTTTTTTTGTCCATGCTCCTCGTCTGTCACCAATCCTTCTGTCTAGCGTCTTTCAAACAAACAATCAAACAACTCTTTTGATTCAAACTGACAATCGTGGCTTTGATCGCTCGAGCCAACGATAACGACTGCGTCCGTTGTGTGTGTTTTGTCCAGGCTCAGAGCTGATGCCCAAAGCCCTGTCCACGCGGATCATCGGAGGGATCTGGTGGTTCTTCACTCTCATCATCATCTCGTCCTACACGGCGAACCTGGCTGCCTTCCTCACAGTGGAGAGGATGGACTCCCCCTTGGACTCGGCCGACGACATCGCCAAGCAGACCAAGATCGAGTATGGAGTGGTCAAAGACGGGGCCACCATGTCTTTCTTCAAGGTATTCAACCCCTTTCCCAGTGGCTGAGACGAGACCTGTTGTCGTTGTACTTTAGCGGAGACCATTAGTGTGTCAAATCGTATCCGATCGTTTGATTTTGTGATTCTGTACGTTCTGCCAATGCCCATAAAATGTCAAAATACTCCAAAACATTTATCACAAAGATATGAGAGTCATGTTGAAGCTGACCATTATGTGGTGAGTGCAGTGGAGCGGTGTTCTTTTTTGAGCACACTTTATTTTCTCAGCACACCACCGACTAATTTATTATGAAATCACAACATTTAGAGGAAAAAACTACCATCTAAGTTTGAAAATATTGTCCATGCAGTGCCACTGGGCCTGGATCTTCAATTGTTGTGGCGATTGTTTTGCTTTATTTTTTGATAAAGAAGTTACTGAGGACACTCCTAAATGGCAAATTATTAAATGAAATCTATGAATCTGACATTTTTCAAGGCACACCTGGCCATCCCTCAAGGCACACTAGTGTTCCCTGGCACACTGGTTTAAAATCAAGGCAGTCGAAGAGTATCATAGCATTGGGCACTAAATTTCAAGAGAAAAAATAGTTCATCAGTGCGTTGGTTAAGGATAAAAGAAGTATGCTTTAAAGGTGCACTATATATGTTGCCCATTGAGATGTGATTGCGGTTCTTGGAATGTTCCAAGCAGGTAAAAATAGCCAACTAACAAGTAAGGGCAGTATGATATGGAAATGGATCAAAGATTACTTTCTCAATACGTACTTGGCCGCCCACTGTGTGTGTCGTTCCCTGCGTCATTAGTTCAGCCGATGGCGTTGGCGGCTAGAGTAGAGCTGCAGTGGGCCTAAGTGGGGCTAGGCTACAACGCTAACTGTTAGGCACATTAAAAATTCTAAACAGTGAATGGTGTGAAAATGGTAGGTTCCCGTCGGCCGAACACTCGCAGTTTGATTTCACACAAAAAGTAATTGGTGCTCGACGGGAAAATTTTACCTGGCCCAGCAGCTGCAGTACCGTGTAGTGTCCACTAATCAAAGTCACTTGGGGACAGAGGGAGTGTGGCTAGTTCGGTTCATTATAGATCCATGGTTACAGGTCAGATGTGTGGAGAGGCGAGTCCTCATGGTTTTACTTTTAGCAGAGGAAACCTGGAATTGTGGTCGAAATGTTATATAGAACATTCATTTCCCAGCGTGCCTTAGATAAAGTTCAATTTCAGTTAAATATATTCACATGCATTTAACTGAATCATTTAATATTCTGCAGTGTCCTGAGCAACTTCTGAACCAGATGCAAAAGAAAAATAATCGTTATTTCCAGATATATATATATGTACATTATATAAACTGAAAACACACAGGGATCATTTAATAAATAGTGTTATCTGGTAATGCTTTAGTGCGTGGTGTGTTCTAGAATCTTTTGAACCGAAAAAGTGTGCCGTGATTCAGAATTGGTTGAAAAGCTCTGATATAGAGCACCTTTAAGTTTCAGTATACCAATAGTTTTATATCACTTTATGTAGTGGTTGTATACAGTTACAGAGGTCACAAAAGTACAGTATTTGAAGACAGATTTTCTCTCGCCTTCCCCCGCCCTCCGTTAACAGTCAAAACTTGAAAAGCTAAAACTATTTTTATAGAACTCAAAGCTAGATTAAAAATGCATCAGGGTTAATTCAGTTAAACTTTCAAGCTCTATATACGCTCTACTTCTAAAGCAGAACTATCAATACTATTCCACAAAAGACATGAGATATAACTACTATATAAAGTCAGTAAGATCTTAATTCCCCCAGCAAAGGCAGAGTCTTGAGCTCCTCCACTTCTGCAGTGCACTGTTTGATGTGTTCCATAATGATTTTTTTTTTTTTTTTTATTCCGAACTTTCTGCTTTGCCTGCAGGGTCTTTGCCTTTTTTCATTATTTTGAGCTTTGCCTTTAGATGCTCTGCTGATGCCTCTGCGCAGAGTAACACATGTATCGGAGTTGGAGCATCTCCGGCTCCGCAATAAGAAGACTGCACATATCTATTGAACGAGTCTAAGAAATTCAGTAATGAGTAAAAAGAAAAGAAAATGTTCCAATGCACCCGTCTGGCCTAGTTTCATGCCCCAGAAGCTTGCCAAAGGCTGCAGATTATATCGGTTAAAGACTGCATTAATTGTAAGGATGGATTAGAGTAACCTGCTTCAATTTCTCAATGAATGCTGTTTCATAGTACAGTTTGTGTTGGACGGTTTGAAGACAAAGGAATTCCTCAGGTGAATGTGAGACTAAAATATAACTTCATCAATACACAGCGTTTCACCACCAGGTTATTTCAGGTCTAGTTTTCGATTGCATTTTAAGGTGAGACTCAATGCAGGTGAATAGGAATAAATCTAAAATTTAAAGATATCAATTGGAAACTTCTGCAGTAGTTTACTCACATAAATATAAGAATAAAATGTATTACAAGTTTTTCATCATGTAATGTTTTCTTATAAAAATAGGCCTTGTGATGTGTAAAAAATGCCGAAATTACAACATTTTGGACATATAAATCTGAAATCTGAAAAACTGAAAACTGAAATAGGGTTAGCTTGGTTTGATGTGTTCACATATTAGTAATAAAAAACTTTTGGACATCTTATTTAGTGTTTTAAGTAAACTTGATCTGACTGAAAATTGAAAATGTAATTTTTTTTTCTGTCGAGAGAGAAAACTGACCCAAAAAAACAAAAAAAATTGAAAAAAAGCAGTTTTGCCTGTAGTGCTTTGCCTCAAACTTCAGAATTGTTTTATATATAGAAGTCTAACACCATATTGTGCAACTTTTCAGGAAAATCAATAAAAGTTAGTTGCTGCAGAAAAGTCATTTACACACTATAAGTAAAAAAGAGAGAAATTTACAAATTAGTAACATCTGGACAACTAATGCAGGGAAAATATAGGTAAAGCCAGACACTTTTTTTTTTTAATTCAGCTTTTTTGTTGCTTTTTTTATTGAGTAGATTGTTTATAACACATTTTTGAAAAGCTCACATCAGGGACAGTACATATCTGAAGCGTTACACACAGATGTTGGTATTCCCTCTCAAACAAACAAGTCATATTTTTGGAGATAATATTGGTAAAGTGGGACACTACAGATATGTACATCTTTTTCTTCTAATGAGGCAGATGTATAAAAAAGAGCGCATTTTTACATCTGTCTTATTTGAAGAAAACAGAAGTTAATATAAAAATAAGACTGCAATCCAAAAATGTACATTTTTTGTTGTGGAAACACTATATTCTATATGTGGTTAAACAGGCTACAGATTAAATGTATAATATGAGCCAAAAAGAGTGATATAGAGCCAACTTTCATACACTCTCATACCCACAAAACCTGACATGTTTAATTCTGCACCGCAAAAGGGAAGTATGAGGTGAATTGCAAGTTATAAAAAGTGCGTGCATTTTAAATGACAAAGAATCAAACTTAACTGTCCCACTTTACTCATTGTCCCACTTTACCCATATTCACCCGACATAAGACAGAGACATGCAGCACAGAAGACAGCGAACACAATACAAAATAACTTCTTCTACTGCTACATTGGACCACAAGGACTAGGTAATAATTTAATTTAATTCTCTCCGTTTAGGGTAACGCTAGCCGTGTGCCATTTTTGTGTTGAATGATTGGCATATGACACTAGTTTAAGCTCTTTCCCTTTATCTACTTCAAATCATTTAATCCAAAACTCAGTAATGCTATAAAATAATGTTTCATAGTAAACTATTCATTACGTATTAATAAGCTCTAGTTATTTATTTATGAACTAAGGCATTTACTAGCATTGAAGATGTTTTATAATGCCTTTATAAATGCCATTAACAAAAAAATAAAACATGAGTACGTGTTATGATACCATGTGTAAAATGGTTCTAAGAGCATTAAAATTATTTTTAAAAGCCAAGAGATACTTCATACATGCTGATAAATGTCATACTAGTGCTTATTAACTTATAATTACTAACTAAAGCATAACCCAAAACTCAAAATCCAGTTTTTAAGAAAAGTAAAAACTATTTGAAACCAGTGTACATTATTAAATTGTGTATTTTTAAATCTCTCAGTCAACTGGACTAGTTTTGACTCATCTCCATCTGTTATCTGTGTGCACTTAGCAAATCGTAAGAACTGCAGTTGTTTATCTGACATAATATTGTTTGCAAGTAACAAATGATGTAGTTTATACTTCTACAACTGCCTGGGATTCTTGGATTAGTTTAACAGTTCAGATTAAAGTCTTTTCTCAGATGTAAATGCTCCTGAACAGGTTTCATATGTGAACTTTGACCATTAAAACATAAATCGCGAATTGAATCGTAATCACTTTCAGATTTCAAAATCGTTCTGCCCTGGTGTTTTCACAGACCAAATATGATACGATAAGATCCATTCCATTTTCCCACAACTGTTATGTTGAAATCTCGCACAGAAACCCAACTTTCAAAAGAGGAAACTGAATCATAACTTCTCCAATGCACCGAGCGTCTTAAATATTTAATCCCCCTCTTGCACAACCAGACGATCAAATCAAACCCCGACTTGTTGACCTTTTCGGAGCTCTCCAAAGTTCTCCGGAGTGCAGTTCGTGAGCTTTGATAGTCCTGATTGTGGCTTTGATTCACAAATGAGAAGAGACCCAGGTGTGCAGTTAGCTCATCCGAGTGGCAGGCTGGAGTGGCCCCTGCCCCCCCATCCCGAGTGTATAGGAGCGGCAGATTTCGGCTCTCTCCACCTGGGGACGAGGTTGAAGACGGCCGACGTCGCAGACAGGCACTCGAGTTCGGGAATCTAAGCCGGCGTGATTATGGATTGAGTCGTCGGCGGTAATTATGAGATGAGAGGTTTATGTACTCGCCGAACTGGGACGGCGTCGATCTGAAATTCACGGCGTAGACGCGCAGACACAAGAGTAAGGCTCGGTTCACACTTGCAACAACAACAACGTCAACGTGAAAGACTGGAACGGGACAAAACAAAAGTCTACATCAAGACTAAACTGGGCTCAAACCAGGATCAAATTATGACAAATGCACAGTTATGAATAGCACATGATTCACTCCTTCCCGTTACTTTTTAGATTTTAAGAACGTAACTTTTTTTCCTCCAGGTAAAATATTGCATCAACAAGCAAAACAGCAAGTCTTGGCTTACTTTGTGGGATACAGTGTGTAGTTACAGTTATATAATTCCCTATTCACAGCCTTACAGCGAGCAGTGTCTGACTCTCACACATCCTAAAACATAAGGCAGCGCTCCCCTCATTAATACCATTCAATTCTGCCTCTAAGTGTAATGTTTTCAGTTTGAATATCCACTGTACTCCTGGATCTGTGTCTGCGCTGCACTCAAAGGAGGGCTTCTCCAAATAGCACTCCTCACAATTTGAAACGGCTTAGTGTCTTTACTCTGTAATTATCTAGGATTAGGCATGGCACAAATGTGACCTCAGTGTAAATTGCGTGAAATACCACACAGCCTGGTGCAGAGCTAATGGGGAGGCATTTGGTTATTGTTGCAGTAAGAGAAAAGATGTGCAAATGGACTGCAGGCTTGTCCTTATACAGTCTTACAATGGTCATTTTAAATAAAGGTTATGTTCTAGTTTGTGCTGGTTGATAGTGAGCTGAGTCTTATTTAGTTTGTGTTAACTGTGTTTATTTAAGTATGTACACATTTACTTTTTTTCTTGATTTGTTTATTAATGTGTAAGTTCTTGTTCGAGCTCGTCAGTCCCATTTGTATTTCTGAAAATGATTTATTTGTGTAAATTTTTTATTTTATTTAAAGGAGACATATTAACTTTTGTGTGCGTGTGTGTGTGTACATTTTACATTTTGTTCATTGTAAACTGCACACAGCTTAGAGATAGAAACAGGTCCATTGACTTCCTGCGTAAGTCCCGCCTCATCATTGTGACATTTCAAGAAGTGGATTATGGTTTGCATGTTTTTATTTCTTAAAAATGACTACGTGCCATTTTAGAACCCCAAATACCTTTTGGGGTTCTTACAATTAATCACAACAAAGTGCAGGGATGTGGGCGGGGTTAGGGGGTAGGTGAAAATGGGGATCTTCTGCGCACTCGAACCTCAGTTGAAGGACAACACAGGATTACTCAAACATGCTTGAATCAATCAAACATGCTTGAATCAATCAAAATACTCTGAGTAAACTAATGATGAAGAACATTTAACATTTCTTTACCCAGGACAGTCCCACTGAAATTTAACGCTTTCAACAACATCTTCTCGACAACAAAACCCAAACAAAACATTTCATACGAAACAGACTGTTCTAAATCATGCAATATAGATTAGTACATATAGTATAGTATAGTATAGTATAGTATAGTATAGTATATAGTATAGTTTAGTACATAATTGTAGACAGGTCTTTCAGAAGGGTGTCAAACTGAGCCATGGTTTTTCACGACTCTGGAGTTTAATAAAGAATTCCAATTTGTAGGAGCGTGACACTAAAAAGACATAACAGATTTCTAGTTTAAATTATACCCTCCCTTACAAGGCAATGCTCAAGCTTTTTAACAAAACCGCTGTATCTCTATCTTAACTAACATTTTTTTCTCCAAGTATACCCTCACATTTAATAATAAACAATGATTAATTTTCATTGTGAATATAAAAAGCTGTGAATGTTTTTTTTCTCTCTCTATGTAGTACTGTTATTGAGCCCTGGAGACTAGCGTGTTTCTATGGTTAGCAGTTTTCAGCGTTTACACCTTGGGCCAAAACATCGGAAAATGTATTTGTGAAGCTCGATCCATTGTATCTGTGTTTTAACATCTTTCTCCTCACCTGCAGCAAGAAAGGAGCTTGTCCAAGTGATGTTCAAAAGGCGCATCTTGAAAGACGCCTTTATGTTTTTTCTTTCTTTCTCTGCAGAAATCCAAGGTCTCCACTTTTGAGAAGATGTGGGCCTTCATGAGCAGCAAGCCGAGCACGTCCCTGGTGAAGTCCATCGAGGACGGGGTCCAGCGGGTGCTCAAGTCCGACTACGCCCTCATCATGGAGTCCACCACCATCGACTACATCACCCGCAGGAACTGTAACCTCACCCAAGTGGGGGGGCTCTTCGACAGCAAGGGCTACGGCATCGGGACTCCACTCGGTAAGGTTCAGGCATCGAAATGTAGACGCTGAGCCATCTGTAAGTGTTAGGAGAACTGGATTCCATCAAAAAACGTCACTGTTCACGCCTTATGTATTACCCGACCAAGCAAGTTCACATTGTGAGTTAGCCAGATGTCCAAACTATATGTCCAAACTGAAACAGGGCAATCAGCTACGTTTACATGCACAGAGAATTCGGAGTATGCTAAACCCTTGATTTTCAACCAGTGCTCCTTGAAGTGTGCCTTGAAAAAATGTCAAATTTGAGTTAACAGATTCACAAATGCGGATGTAATTGACTGTGATTTACTTTTTGGAGAAGTCCTGAGGAACTTCTGCATCGAAAAAGAACCCAAATCCACCACTGTTCTAAATTTAAAGAGCTATACAGTTGCACAGACCATATTTCTTACTAATTGGGCAATGTTTTAGTAATACGTGGTGTGCCGTGGTATCTTTTACGCTCGAAAAGTGTGCCGCAACTCAAAAAGGTTGAAAAACACTGCGCTAAACAACCAAAGTCAATTCTCAGACCACTCTTGTCCCAGGATACACGCAGCTAAATGAACCGGTAAAGTGCAAGTAGGGGATAAAAAGACGTTCAGGTTTGTCTAGTAATTTAGCATTAGCTCTGAAACTTTGTAGCTTTAATTGCTAATCAAAACAGCTGTCATAAAACACTTCAGAAAAATGACAACTCATTGACGTTGATCAGGGGATTTTAAGATTGGGTCGCTCACAAGTAATTTGCTCTCCACTGAGCAAATAAACACTTTGAAGAGACAGTAGGTTTTACTTTCACTTTAACGCAGAGCACCCAAACAAAACAACGCAAGCTTATCTGTGATGGAGAGGCCATAGTTTGTCATCTCTGCTGATCTAAAAATGAGCGCGAACACGTCCAAATGTAATATTTTCCTCTCTTTTTCACCCGGTGCTGTCTTTCCTAGTCTGCACCTAGTCTTTATCGGAAACTTGGACTTCTCTGTTATCGAGAAAATTGAGATTGAAATCAAGACACCTCAATCGTACTTCCTGGGTTTTTAAGCATTTTGAAACATCAGTTTGAATTGGACTAGGCCAGTTATCCAGTTTTCCTGGTGTGAATTTAAACGTAGTGACTGATACATTAAACACTGATGCAGTAAAGTAAAATGTGGCCTGAATAAAGCAATAAACCAATGCATTTTCCTTTTATTTATTTGACAAAAATGTGTTCAAACATTATGTCTACATGCAAGATTGTGATTGACCACAGCTCGTTTACAATTAATATGTATTTTGTAATTCAAGTTATTGGTGCAAAGTTAGTACGGTTATATTCTCTAAACGTCTAATTCATGATGACACTGAGCCCGCATCAATTTAACCCACGATTTGGGAGTAAAGTTCTCATTAATTTTTGCCAGAGAAGACTTCAAGTATTACGAGTTTAAGGGCACTACGGAGGCTAATTAGCGATTTGGTAACTAATGTCCATAAAGAGGTTGTTTTCAGGCCAAAAAACACATTTTAAACTTTAAATCGGCATAATGTTGAAATAACTTAGGGGTTAGTTAGTAAAGTTAGTTAGTTAGTAAATCAGAAACAGGATTTAAATGGAATTATAGCTCTAGTGCTAATTACTAACCACATGACTTCTTTTCTTTTGCAAGCTTTCAAACACTTTATGTAAATTATTTTTGGAATCCCCAAAATGAATGGAAAATTTACTTCCAGAACCAAGGGGTGGGCGGTCACTGGTGAGCTTCACACTGGTAGTTTTCTACTGTGCGCTTTTGTCATCAACATCCTGGAAATTTGTTGTAGGGCTAATCAGAATAGAAAGACACGAGAGCCTCCTAATTGACTGCAGATGGTGTGTAAGGACTTTTAGTGAAATGGAAATAGAATGCGCTAATATCCAGTCAAACTTAAAATAAATCACAATACCCACTTGATGGCACTGCACACTGAGCATCCCGTGTTTTTTTTAGCATAAAATGTGAAACCGTGCATCAGCGAGACAATGCACCCGCACATAAAACTCCGCCAGCATGCCACAATGTGTTTATGAACCTTATTATCACAGGCTCCAGCTGGCTCTCCTGCCACACTGTAACAGAGTTCATCTCGCTTCCAGGCTCGCCATACCGGGACAAAATCTCCATAGCCATTCTGAACATCTTAGAGGACGGCCGCCTGCACATGCTGAAGGAGAAGTGGTGGAGTGGGAGCAGCTGCCTGGACGAGGAGCGCAGAGAGACGGGCCCCATGGGGATCCAGAACCTGGGAGGCATTTTCATCGTGCTGGCGTCCGGGCTGGTGCTGTCGGTGTTCGTGGCCATCGCCGAATTTATCTACAAGCTGAGGAAGACGGCAGAGCGCGAGCAGGTAGATATCCTCACAGATACCGAGCGGAAACAGGAAGGGATTCAGCGGGTACAAAGAATAGTAACTGTATAAATGTTAATTATAATGCAGTATATAAGGTGCATGTTAAAGGAGACGGATTATGCTTTTTCCAGTTGCGTAATAATGAACTATAACACACGGAGATCATCATTTTACATCTTGCACATTGTAAATAGCGTTATTGATCTAAAACGGCTCAAGAGTAGTAATGGAACTATTGACTTCCTGTTTAAAACTGCAGAATTTATAAGCCCCGCCTCTTCATTGTGGCATTTCACCGTAACAAGCAGTGCATTGTCATTTTATTTTACATGTTTTTGTTTTAAAAAGGTGGCTTATTTGCATGTCACAATGAGTTTCGATTTTTTTCAAATAATAGCAACCAGGTACAAGGATGGGCGGGGATAGGGGGTAGGTGAAAACAGATCATTTCTGAGCCGCATTTGCAGGACAATACAGGGTTACTCAGTCACTCCAACACCATCATCCAGTTCTGTTTGTGGGTTTTATTCTGTTGTTTTTATTACTTGTTGGGTGTTTTGAAAGGCGCTTATAAATAAATGTATTATTATTATTATTATTATTACTCAAACATGCGTTAATCAATCAAACTAAAACTTTGAGTAAACCAATGATAAGGAAACACTGCTGTAACAAGATTAAAAGCTCATTAAAGTTGATTTTGCAGATTATACCCCCTTTAATGAGCTTTATCTTTACATTATTCCATCCACACGTGACCAGCAATGCAGTGTAAATGAATCTAATAGTAAGAAATATTTTGAAGATTTAGATTTGCAGCTGGTATACAAGGGTTATGCACAGGGACGACTTGGAAGATGGTTTTCTTCTTTGCAAAATTCATCCCATTATGGGATGAAAGAAACTGAAAATATAGACTAAAAATACATCACACCGTATGATTTTTGTTTTCCTTTTAGTAGTTTGGTAGGTGGACTTCGTTTTAATGCAATAAAAAATGATAATCTAAACATACAAATGTATAAACTGAGATATGGTTGTACACTGTTTTGATTCTAATAAGGATTAATGCAGCAGCAACAAGGCCTTGATTTAATTACACCCACTCTATTAGTGCATTTGACTGTATTTCAGCCAACTACAGCAGTTATCCATGTCGACTTCTGGAATGATCCTTAGCCCCAAAGACAAATGTGTGCACGAGTCGTAGCACTGAGTTCAAACTGGTCCTAAAAGGATTTGGATGCCTTTGGCCAATCTGCAGAGTGCTTGGCCTCCGCACCACATTATTTATTTTAAGAGGCATAATTGCAAACTGGAGCAGGGAGAATTAATTCATTATTTGTCAGTGGAGATGTCAGAGTGTTATGAACCCTTCACTGTTGCTCTACGCTGCACTTATTGGTTAGATTAGAGGGCTGCTGCTTCTGTGCTTCACTGATTTTTTTCGTATGCGCCAAATTAAATATAGTCATACTAAATACTGAATTTGCAGAAGAAAGTTATTTCTTTAAGATGTATTCAGTTAAGAGGAATTCTATGAACTGTTTAATCAGGGGGATTGGTTTGTTGTACGGGAAGTAACGAGCAACGACAACGACTCGGAACCCAGTGAAGATTTTGATGGTACTTTTCACCTGCTTGTTTCCATGGCGATATTGCTTTGTCTAAAATGTTCCACGGTATTGAACGTGTCTATCCTGCATTTATTTGATTACAGGTGTTCTGGTCTCCATGGAGATTGTGGTTTAATGTCAAACTCTGAAATATTCCAGGCAAAACAATAAATTAGGATCTCCATGGGAACAAGCAGGTGACGAACACGCCTCTAGAAAAGTCACACAATGCACCTTTAAGACAAAACAAGGAATTCAAGTGCATTCCTCAGTGTGCAATAATGTGTAAATGTCACAATGTTTTTTTTCTTTCTTTCTTTTCTTTCTTTCTTTTTATAGTTTTTTTTAAGAGAGTAATTTGTAGAAAGTCAGTCTGACATTTGTTCTCTTTTGTACCTGTACCATTTGTCCCAGCAAATTTGTCTATTTTCAAATTCAGTTCATTTGAAATGGAGGTCTTTCCATTTGATAAAAAGCCAATGACATTTCTGTCCAGTCCCTGACAGTCGACTCTGTCCCTGTCATCCATCTGCTTGTCATTGCTTTTACACTTTGCTACAACAAAAAGTACATTCCATAGGTATGCATCTCTTGTTTCCATTGTTGGAGATGTGTTACAGTGTTTAAATGTTATACTTAAATTCATTTTGGGAATTATTCTTCCCAGCCGCCTTGTGGTTTTACATTGCATTCATTTAGGTCTTATCTGATACGAGAGATTCGGATAGAGTCTGGGTTTAGTCAGGAGGTCGTAATATTCTAAACAAACCGTCCAGTTTGTTCCATCACCTCGTCACTTCCTTGTGCATTTTAAGCTAAGGCATTTACCCCCCATCCCTGTTCTCTCTGGCCCCGTCTCCCCGCTCCCCTCTCCTCCCCGCTCTTTCCCTTTTGGCCCAGAGGTCTTTGTGCAGCGCCATGGTGGACGAGATCAGACTGTCGTTCACCTGCGAGAGGCGCCTGAAGTACCGCCCCCCGGCTCCGCCCCCCCCTCCCGTGATGAAGAGCGACGCGGTGATCAACATGCACGCCTACAACCACCGTCGCCTCCCGGGAAAGGACAGCTTGAGCTTGGGCACTGGGATGACTCCGGTTTTTCCATGACGCTCCGCTCCTGTTCCCAAACTAAGAGCCTCCTGAGTAACGTGTCGGGAGGTCTGTCGGAGGCGCGGGACAATGGGATCGACGGCATCACCAGATTCTCCATCAATCACAGTGACGTAGGGACGCTAACCAAGCACGGCACGCTTAAAATGGCAGCCTCAGCCACACAGGTATGACATTATTCACCACTGTTCTCCAAAAAACTGCAAAAGGGAAAAGACTTCAGGACACAAGCCTGGTGAGTGTGAGCAACAGAAAATAACGTGGACTGAGAATGGGAAGAAATGGCAATAATGGACAGAAATAACTAAATGAACGGAGCAGCAACAATAAGGATACGCCAATACAGTTCTCTCATGTTGATATACTCCCAAATGGCCTTTGACAGCTAAAATGTTACCTCAAAAGTCTTGTCTATAGGCACTCAATGGATACACGGACTGGTTCACAGGGACATGGTCATGTGCAGAGTGTGATCGGAGGAAACCAACGGAAATGGTCCCATAATAACCTATAATACATGTACTAGGCCAACCAATCAACACATGGGTCATTTCATCAAGGAAACATGTTCATTTTGATAAAACATTTATTGCCAAAGATCAAATTATTCACCGGAATATCATAAAGAATATCCAGAGTCAAGACAGTTAATTTATCAAAATGTGGAATGAATTGGAGTTTTACAAAAAGCGCAGTTGTTTTCGTTAAAAATACCTGTGTACAGTTACAGCTTCATAAACCAGTCTAAAGTTAAGTCCAAGACAAGTACTGTTATGACAAACATGCCATAGTTCGTACTGTGACCTGTGTCTGACAGAACAACTAAGTGTCGACCTTCATTTACTGTGCATCCACTCACTTCCATTGTGTCTGTGTGCCCATGTCTCTCTGCATCTCAACACACCAGGTGGATTATGGTCTGGTATGGTGAAGTAACAGAGCACCTGACCAGCTCTGACAACAGGAGAGAGGCTGAAGTGTTCTTGTGACGCCTGATACTAAAACACGGTGCCATTATGGAGTCTGAGCTGCTGTCACACATAATAAAGAGAAAACCTCTATGAGGTTTCACACATAAACAGAGAAATGGAACTATGTGTAACTCATTGAACAGTCTGTAAAATTTAGCATTGATTTAGTAGAGTGTATAATTGTTTATGAATCCCTTCGGAAAAGTAGAGTCTGTAGATAAGAGCAGTGGGAAAATGTATTTTGCTAAATTTATACCGTTATAAATAAATTCTGTTCACATTTAAATAGAGCTATTTATTTGTTAGAGAGGTCACTTTAACCTATACTTCCTCACTTTATCCCACTCCCACGCCTGGACCTTGTCTCTGTCTTTATGGAGATGCATAATAAATGGTATATTGGACTAGTATTGGCCAGGTGGGATATGTATGTAAATCTTATTTGAAGAAGGCTCTTATATTTCACAAGGTGACATGAAGAGGGCGTCCTGAGCTTCCCCTTGTGTTGAGGGGCCTATTCCGTGAAAAGGGTGGATCTCATAAAACTGGTCTCAGTGCGGCCCAGTTAGGACCTGATGTACCCTGCTGTGTACTGTAGCTCCTCATGCAGGCAGTGTCCACAACACTTCACTTCTGTAACATGGAAGATACTCAAAACACTCTGATTGGAAAAGGGTTGGAATAGTGACAGGGTTTATGGTTGACTGGTTCTGTCCATTTGGTTCTTGAATATATACCCATGTTTTTTACAAATTAATGTGAATAATAATGACATTTTACACAAAACTGTATGAATCGTGAGAGAAAAGTAATGCATCAAATGTAAGCTACATAACCTGTGTTCCTTTAGCAGAGTGTGTTTGACTTTGAGTTTCAGCAATCACAACCTTTTTATGTAAACTTTTTGATTTCCAGCTTCTATCCTTTGGCAGAAACCCTCTCAAACAAAAGGATACATACGTTGGTGCCAACCAGGGTTTTCTTTGTGGACATGCAGAATTTCTATGAATATAGTTTTTGTAAGGTTTTGTAAAAAAAGAAAAACAACTTTGTTTTCCTAGTAAATGTGTTAAGAGAACATTAGAATAACCAACATCAGAGTAAATCACGGGGAAATTCAAAATAATATAGAAGACCTATTGAAATATTTTCTTTTTAACACACTGTGAATAATTCAATTGTACAGTTTGCTGTATGGGTTATATGAAGTTTTAAATAAAAAAATACAAACGATCTGTTTCTATTGTCTATGCATAATTAGAAAAACACCATTCTATTGTTTTCGATAGAAACAATTTTCTGTAAAGGCCCTACCAGTGCTTGTAGAACCCCATTCATTCTAAAGTTTGGTGCTGGATGGAACTTTGGCTCCATGTAGAAGTAGACGTTTTTAGTGTTGTTTATTGACCTAGTGATTAGCATTACCTTTAGCATAAATGGTAATGATCACATAATTAACATTTCTCATATCTCACACATGAACAGGAGTTAGGGTTAAAAAACAACTATTTGTTTCCACGGTCACGGTTCCGTCAATGTCAAAATTACCGTTTTTAGTTTGCTGTCTCATTAAAATAAATGGGATAGATTGTTTACATTGGTACCATCTGTGTGGCAACTCCACTACTAGAAAGGACCGTAATTTGCGTTCTGTTAGAAAGTAGCTGTTCATTTTCAACACTTACTATTCAATCTTTGGCAAACCTCCTTTGTACCCACCATAAACCAGTGCCTGAAAAGCATCGTACTTGACAGATTTGACACATCCCTTGTTGCACACTTTGTAACTGGTAGCAACATCAGACTCCAGTCCTCCTGACGCAACTGCTCACCCAAATCACAACTGTCATTCCAAGTCAATTGTTCGACTACATATCACCGCACTTAACATCTTGTGTAGCTGCAAAACTCTTCCATTTCTACACAGCCGTATCCTTTACAGCCGGGTAGCTTGTGTGCGCTCTGCGGGGATTTTAGTTTTGCCGGGATGATGACACTGCCTATAATATAGTTCAGCGCGCACTAGCCCTCCCATCAGCTCCCACCCCGGCCCCGCGTGTCTCCTTCGCCCAGTGGGTATACAGACGCCGGCCTGGCATGTGTCCGGTGTTCATTCGCCCCCCCCCGCAGGTCAGTGATGCAGAACGTCACCCTCCGACGGCCCTGCCAAGGTCAACACGGAGAGGAGAGATAGAGCGACGGTCTGAACATGTGCTGTCAAAGAGAAAGAGGAGAGGGGAAACAGCCAAGAGCCTCGAACATCATATGATTCCAGAGAGCGGCCGTGATGGAGGGGTCAGCAGAAAGCTTCGGGTCGTTCTTTAATGTGGTCGCGGAAGGGTTTGAAGTGAGGAGAAGGGCGCATGTGAAGAATGGTGTGTCGCCACTAGCAAACGACACGCAGCATGGACACATATTAGAGTGTATGGCAACGGTATATGGATCCACATAATCATAATAAAGTACAGCTACACCAAAAAATGTGTAGTTAGACAACAACGTTCATCTACTGGGCATTCCTGAGCAACACTAGCACAAGATTTGCAGATGGTTAAAAGATGGGTCGCTTGTTCCTCAACCTTACAGCATAAATGACTTAAATGTAATGATTTTGACCAAGATACAGTCCAGTAAAAGTTTGTGCAAACCGGGAGCATAACCAGATACTTGGATCAATTTATTTGTTTAAATTATGTGGGAAAATGTCCAAATAAACCCTCAGTACAGACATCAATTCAACTAATTGGTCAGATGCGCTGAAATGGAAAGTAATTAGGATTAGGGTTGTAGATTTTGGACCAGGGAAGATTTCCAACAACACATTGTATTGGTAAAATAAGAAAAAGGACTGGGTGGAGGTGTATGATGGTTCTGCTGCTGTGATAGAAATGAATAAATGTTTTGGCAGAGTTTGTGAAACATAATACAGTATCAAAACTGTCATTCTGGGAAAATCCAGAATGACAGTTTTCATCATTTTCTACTCTCCCAGTTGAGATGGGCATGATTGACAGATGGATTAGCCAATCAGAGACATGCATGCTTTGTCAGTATCAAAACAAACATGGCTGTCAGGGAGGAAAAAAGAAACAGAAACAAATATTACAGAAACTGGAAAATGTTGCAGATTTCTTCTAAATCAATGAGCAAAGCACGGAACTGTTACTGTTGATCTGAAGCAAGAGAAGTTTGATTTTGTGATTGATAGATGACCACTGAACTTGTTCATTTCACATGCATAACGGAAATAAATATATCTGATTGCACAGTACTCTTTGACTTTGGCTCGAAGCACAGTGGAGCAGGGTTTGTTAACCATAGGGCCGCAAGACAATTTCTAGAATTGCACCATTGGGCCGCGAACCCGCACCTATTACCAAAATACTCGGGATATGCTTTCCTTGATGTTCATCAGGTGCAGTACATTCTCCAACCAGTAAGGCACCAGACATGATTTACCGCGATCAAACAAGCAGCAGAAGAAGACATGCTGCAAGTATTGGGCTGAAGTTATTAAAACGGACAAATGACGACGACAGGGGTGCCAGTCCTCCACAAAAGGCAAGGTTTATGTGCAAGTACAATCCGGACATTATCAAATACGGCTCTGTGAACGGAGGTAGCGAGGCTGGGCCGAAAGCTCAATGGCCCTCACCTAGTGGGCTCATCCACGGGATTTACGGCATAAGTGCACGGAATACAGCAAAAAGCAGCGTTTACTGAACAGGAAATCACAAAGAATTGCATGAAACGAAGAATTATGTTGTTGTGGCTCATTGGAAAACACAGAAAATAAATCGTAGATCTAATACAAATCTAAAGAAAAATTATCTACCAAAAATAACATTTGCTATTAAATAAGTAATGCATTTTTAAGGGTTTATTTAAACGTTCAACATCAAAAAGTTGTCAGATACGCAGTGGGACTAGATCTAAACCCAGATGCACGAACCAGGAGCAGGAGCGGGGAGTGGCGTGAGGTGGTTCGGCCTGAGCAGCGCTGCTCAGGCGGAAGGAACAAGACCTGCCGAACCATCCGCGCAAGTATCTGCTTCAGCACGGAACCAGCCGCGGTCCAAGTCCACCCGGACCGCGTCCACTGGGCTCGTCCTGGACTGGATCCGCTGATAACGCTCTGCTCCACATCAGAACCAGGCGCGAGTGTGTACAGGACAGAACCGAACCTGCCCGGACCGTTCAAACCCGTCTGCTGCGTAATCCCTCTACCACGCACGGGACCAGGCACGGCGCTGGGACGTCACGCTCACTCCAACCAAACCACCCGGACCAGAGTCCGCGGCTAAACACAAAATGCCTGGGAGAACCAGAACCGAACCCATGTCAGGACCATCCAGACAAGAGTCAGCTCCGGTGAGTACTTGCGTTACTGTTGGCTGCTGATGCTGGACTCCTATTCTGGTCCAGGCGGATGTGCACACATTTTATCCAAATGATTAAAGTCAATTCATGCTGCACTTGTATGGTTAATAATGTTGGATTTGATTAATTGTGATAAATGTTCCTTTGACATTGGTGTAAATTTACACCACCTCCTGATTTGGCGCAGCCTTTCGGTGTACCGTACACCAAAGTTCAATTGATGAATGTCGGTGGTGCAGTGATTTGGCCGTACACCACGTTTACACCCAAATTTTGGCGTACACAACACTGATGAGTGAGGGCCAATGTGCGGAGTGTGGGCTAATGCTTACAAATGAAGCACTCAGTACTTACTATATAATAATATAACAAATCAGAACAATGGTAGTAAACTTCATTGGAGGGATTGTTGTAAAGAACTGTGTGTATTCTGGATCCTAGGCAAATATATCAAGCCCAACAGAACAAAAATAGTTACTTTGTTACTGTTGGTTTGTTAAGCTGGTGCAAACCAGTACCAACATCTGTTTGGTGAATCTATCAAATTCCTTTCAGCTAATCACAACACAATCAAGCGCTCAGTATAAGTTGTTTTTGGCTAGTCTAAGGAAATTAACATTCAATCAAACAAAGTCTCACCATAAGCCCTCTGTCTTAGAAGCTGTTCAACAGACTATACTGCAAAAAATAACATCTTAAGGTTATAATATCTTGATTGGAGTAGATTTAAAAAAAAAAAAAAAAAAATCTACCAATGGAATACCACTTTGTTTTTCTTAATTTGAATATAGTGTTATTCAATTGGTAGATAGTATTTTTCTTATAGAGTCCAATCTACTCAAATAAATGGAACCATTCTTAATTCAAGTCATTTTAACAAACCTAGACATTACTTTTTGCAGTATACCCTGAGCTATTGTCGTATTTAGACCAGTTGTTAATGCATTTCCAAAAGATGCCTCCCTTTAAATAGTACTCATTAACCCACTTCCACTGATCGCGCTCCCAGTATGCTTTCTACTATTGAACACAACATTAAAAGCCCATTGCAGTTCACTGTGCTGTACTCATCTTCCAAATTCAGTTTTATGCCTGTGATCCCATCGACATTTCATCCTCATTTTATCATCCAATTTCTACCATCATTATTTGTTTCAATCCGAGTATACCTCTATCCGCCGCTGTTCTTCTCCCATCGCCGCTATCCGTTAATCTTTGAAATTGGTATTATCTGCACATCATTGCCTCATTCTCCTTGGCTCTGCTCTTCCCACTCCTCACCCCCGTCATCTTTTTTCATTTGGCCCCGGTGGCTTCTGCTTTGGCTCTGTGTCGGTCTTTTACATAGTCCTGGTGCACTCCCGCGGCCCCGGTCTGTCCATGGGGATTAATTGATAGTGAGAGATAATAAATCTTCCCATTAGGAGAGAGGCCCCTGCCCATCGCTCATTATGCGCCCGCTGCTTCCCCAACACCACGGCCTGGGGTTTCCCTTCGTTCCTTATTTTAACACGTGTGTATGCCATCTGAACGCCTGCAGGGTGAGTCTTTTTATATAATACACATGACTGGATGGCTGGTGTCACATGTGCAGGATTAGGGGCATGAATGTAACGGGAATCTGATCCAATGTTCCAAATAATATCGCTGGTTGTCAAAACTGGTATGCGAGCTTTAGTCGTTGGTTGGATCTGGGTCAGTTGCATTTATAATCTCAACAATTAAAAGTTATTAAAAACCCTAACTCAATGTTGCTTGACAGACGTAAACAATATGTACGACCACAAATGATAAAACAATAATCTTGACACATTTACAAAGAAAATGTTGGTAAATTGTCTTGCCCAATGACACAATAATTGAGGGAACTAGCTCGAGCAGGATTGGAACATCTGATCTTATAGTTACCGGGGACCTCTGCTCCGCCTTCTCCAACTAAGCAGCCATAGATTTTTGGTATTCTTAAGGTATTTTGAGCCTTTCTTTATATAGATAGATAAATAAGATCAGATATAATGGGAGATATAATGGTTTGTCAGGGCGGGTCAGCAGATTGTGTCTCAGGGCAGTTTGAGGAGTGTAACAGCCCTCAGGACAAAATGCTTTTTTATGTCCTCTAGCACAGGGGTCCCTCAAAGTATTTATTCTAAAGATCTTCTGCCACATTTGGTGTAAGAGGTCTATAGCGTCTCAGAGATTGATAGCTAGCCCCTTCTGCGATCTCCTTGGATACAGGATTAACAAACAACAAATTTCACAGTCTTTAACTTTAGTCCTTTTGATTTGTACGAGCTGCTCTAAAACTGAGCTCAAAAATAAAAAAAATAACCTATATGTATTTTATTTCTGATTCCTCTGTTTTGTTTTGTTTTGTTTTTAAGAATTTTTGTATACTATGTTTTTCTTTTTGCAGGCTTGAAGTAGTCCTTTTGTGAGCCATGGCTTTTTAATTAACTTTTTTTTAGACACAGTGTCTGTTTGATATATAAGTATAAGAGCATTTATATCATCTTCTGTTATTGATTGATGTTGGCTTTTTTTAATTTCTTTTTTCCTATTTTAAAGATTGTAAACACATGCAGATCTATTAAGGATGCCCCACTTGAAGTTATCCTGGTTGGTCTTGTTATTTTAGGAAAGAGTGAGTAACTACATAATGTATTCATGACGGTTTCTGTGGGTTTGTGGGTTGATGTTTTTAGAAGGTCAATAGATGAAAGCCTCCTTTGTATCAAGATTTGTATACATTAGGTCAACGTATTCCAGACGTTTCTCTCTTTGAGTCTGGTGGTCTGTATACACAACTTGATAAAAAATTCATCCTATTAGTCAATTCTATTTCGAGGGTAATGCATTCCATTACATCTTCCTTTGATAGAGTCATATTTTCCACGACCTTAGCTTTCAGTGTATTGTTTACGTACAAGGGCACTCCGCCACCTTTCTTATGCTCTTTGTCTTGTCTGTACATTTCACATCCTTTTGTTACAAAGTTATCCGGTTTGTTTATGCACAGCCGTGTTTCTGATATTGCTATAGCTTGAAAAGGCACGTCCAGCTGTTGAAAAAAGTCCTTAAAGTCTTCAAAGTTAGCATAGAGACTCCCGTTTAGGTGAATTATGGACAATTGATAGGGATCATAGTAGGGATGGGCGATATATCGGCGCACACATCGGTATCGGCCGATATGTGTCTTATTTTTATTTATCGGTATCGGTCCGATATGAAAAAATTCACCCGATATGCATCGCCGATAGATTATAAATGTCTTTGGATGGGCTAACGCTGACTACAGCTCACTCATGGCAGCGCAGGAGAAGCACTGTCTTTAGCGCACAAGAAACAAAAAACAAGCATGAGGGGGCGGGCACTGTTTTGAGCTGTTGTGTTGTGGTTAGCATGTCTGTTAGCATGTCTGCCGTGTGGTACTTCTTCACGGTGTCCGCAGAAGATTCAAAAATTGCCATTTGCAATTTGCACAAAGCGGGAATATCGCGGGGAGGATCAGTCGCCAAATCTTTCAACACATCCAATTTAATATCCCGCTTGAAAAAACACCCGGACAGTTACAATGAATGTCAACAAAAAACTAGCGCTAGCAAGCGGCGACAGAGACGCGAGGAAGAGGGTGAGGCGCCAGGTAACGCTGCTTCCATTCAACTGGCGTGTGAAAAAGCTAAAAAAATGTACTAAAGACTACTTGAAAAGCACTTCAGCCTTGAACACTTTAAGTTGTGGGAAGGAATACCAATTTTTGTGTTTACAGATAAATAGTTTACAATGGGATAAGCTAAGCTGTTTTGCGTTCTATAAATGTTTATACAGTAGTTAAAGATTCAAATTTGAGCGGACTTTGTTTTTGGCAGTATTATTTTTATGCAGATGAGTATTTTATGTTTGCAGTTATATATTTGGTAATGAAGCTGAGTTTCTGTGTTTGCATATTTTCATAGTTTCAAAGGAAGGAAACAAATGTTCCTACTTTCCTTAGCATACAAAGCTTATGTTTACTGTTAACGTCTAATAGACAGTTTTCTTTTTCAAATACATATTTTTTTTTACAGTTTTAGGGGATAAGTTAGTTGTAGGAACCTACTAGATCCCTGACAATGTGTTCAAAGACCCACAATGTACAATGTGATTGTGAGGTTGAATTGCATTTTCAATAAATATATGAGAAAATGTATAGTTTTTATTATTACATGCATTTGAATATCGGTATCGGCAAATATCGGTTATCGGGCACATGCCCAAGGTATATATCGGATATCGTATCGGCTGAAAAAAATCATATCGGCCCATCCCTAGATCATAGTATTTAGAGTCACTGTCTAGAATCGAAAAAGTTCAGATGTGAGTCCAAGCATTCTGGTTTGGTTCATCATTTATTAAACGCAGTTCTTTTGATCCAAGAGTTTTATATCTTAGGTCTGCCGTATAAATAAGGGTGTGTGAGTTTTACCTTTTAGCCATATGGTTGATTCAGTCACATTTCTCCAGATAACTTTGGCTTCTTCTGACATTCCCCTGAGTTTGATGAAAACACGGCAGTTTGCGATCCATGTTGACTGGAGCTTGTTCTGTCTTCGTAGTAAACAGGATTTTTTTTTTTTTTTTGACAGGTGCTCGTTTATGTAGACATTCGTCCCTTTAAGTTTTCTTCCACGTTTTTCTTTTTCCTGCTAACAAATTTCATTATGACCACTAGCTTTAATTTGTCTCTTTTAGGTAGAATATGACCTCGATGTCCTCACTGTTGACTGAGATTCCTTTACTATCTGTTACCCTGCCGATTCCAGGTCGGGGTCCGCGAGTTCCCCCTCCAGTGACGCGGCTCGTGCACGTGGTTTAGTTTCAGTGGCAGATATGATGAGCTCGTTGACCCTGGTGTATTGTTCCAGGTCTGCCACACGCATTTCCAAAGCACACATTCTTTCTCATCCTTTTGGCTTTTTAGCTCCTTGACTTCTTTAAGTAGGTCCACGATTGTCTTTTGTAGATTTGAAATGGTAGCCAGGTCGAGCGTCATATTGTTCAACGCCTTTTTTATCTCTTCCAGCTCGTCTTCCATTCCGGTGTTTGTTTTTCTCTGCCCCATTGGAGAAATTACTGCTATGGTCTATGGATGTTTCCAATGCGCCAATAGTTAGCTTGCTTGCATTGATCAAGTGAACTGTCTTAATCAGCGCTGTTTGTTTCTCTCTTTTTTCCCCTTCTATAGCTGAGGCAGAATTGAGTTGGTTTGAGTTGGCCATGGTTTGTTGTCTGTTATCTGATGTCCAATAATCAGAGAAAATGCTATTTTTGGCTCTTATTTAGCTAGTGATATCATGTAAATTGTTCAACCGGTATCATGTTATGTTCTGGACTCAACCAGGCAAACTGTGATCAAGAAACTCCAGCCTCGAGTCTAGCTTATTGAGAAATGTGCTCCAACTGGCTTTCATGAAAGATGAAGAAAAAAACGCCTGTAAGCCCCATGCAACCTTGGTGTCATTAACTACTATCAAACCAAAAATAATCATTAAACTGCACAAAACACATTCCATAAACATGCTCAGTTGCTCTCCAAGCACTAATCCATGCTTTATGTAGGGTCCAAAGCACTGCCCACTGCAATAACATTTAAAATAATGAACAATTAATAATGAGTCTGTAATTGCAGTACACTGTAATGCTGTAATGGAGAGGGGCCACAAAGGAGGTGCTCATACATATTCAGCCAACCTGGCAACGCATGTATCATGTTTGTACAGAGGGACACCATATGGCCCCGTGTCAAAATGATAAAGAAATTCATTGTTTATGCCAGACCTATCTGTTTTAATACAGATCAGAAGGATAGTATCACAGCTTAATCTTTGTACGCTATCATGTTGAATTATCTATTTGGCTTTAGGTAAAACTGTCTGGAATGCCTTCGTGGCTTGCTCTTTCTGTGCGTCTGACCCTGATAGATGGGAGCTTTTCATGGTTATAAATACCGCTGAAAAGTATTTTTGTTAGGTCGATGTATTAAATACTCCTGACTGAAAAGCCTTTCTCATCAGCACTGAACAGCTCCACCATACATCAGCCTCAGAATCAGAGCTGTTCAAAGAGCTGACGTTTGGAATTAGTTTGAAAGACTTCTTTCTCAAATGGATGGTGGTTTTCAAGTAAGTGTGTTTATCTATATCTAATCCACATCAAACAATAAATAGAGCAAAATCTGTGCAGTTAGAGTGCAGTTCGAATTGAATCCAATCACTTCTACAACAAGCTGTAGTCACCACTGGGAGGCAAACCTCAGTAAATCTTTACAAAATCCATGTCTTTTCATGTAAGTTTCAACCTTACAGAATGTTAACGATGCCTTATAGCTATATTTGGCCTCAATATACACAACATAACAAAAATATAAGCACAACACTTTGGTTTTTGCTCACATTTTTCACCCGTCTGCCGAGAACAGTAAGAGCTGGGATTCATCTGTGAAGAGAATGGCTCTCCAATGTTCCCAGATGCTACTGAATGTTAGCATTTGCTCACACATGTTGGTTACAACTATGCAGCTACAGGAGGTTGAGACCCCAATGAGGTTGTTGAAAATGAAGATGAGCTTCCCTGAGACCTTCCTGACAGTTTATGCAGAAATTCTGTGGTTATTCAAACCGATTGTTGCAGCAGCTGTGCGAGTGGCTGGTCTCAGACAATCTTGGAGATGAAGGTGCTGTATATGGAGATCCTGGCCTGGTGTGGTTACACATGGTCTGCAGTCGTGAGGCTGGTTGGATGTACCGTCAAATTCTCTGAAACGCCTTTGGAGACGGATATGGTAGAAAAATGGATATTAAATGCACGGGCAACAGCTGTGGTGGACATTGCAGCAGTCGATGAATGCCGTGTATACTGCCCGCTCTCTCAAAATGTGCGACATCTGTAGAATTGTGTTGTGTGATAAAACTGAACATAAGTGTCCTTTTATTGTGACCAGCCTAAGGCACATCTGTGCAAATATTCATGCAGTCTAATCAGCATCTTGATATGCCACACCTGTGATGAGAGATGGATTATCTCAGCAAAGGTGAAGTGCACACTGACACAAATTTAGACAGATTTTAGAATAATACTGGAGAGAAATTCATCTTAAAATGTTTTACATCTTTGAGTTCAGCACGTGAGTGTTGTGATTATATGTTTGTTGAGTATAATTTTGAAACATTCTGGAACAAATGCTTTGAGAGCATTTGAGATGTGGACCTATAGTGAAGCTTAAGAATACATGGATGGACAAATAGTTACCAACAAGGAAATCAAAAGACAAATTGGCCCTGAAGAAGATCTCTTTAAGAACTTCCAGAAAAGAAAACTGAGGTTTTCCCACAAAATGTTAATACACGGAATGAAACCTAAAAACTTCTTACAAAGATGGCTGTCTCCTTGCAGTCTGTAATATGGTGAATATTTTGAACTGTCTTGTAAATTAGCAACTTGATGGATTGTATAAAATAAATTTGGCATTCGCACACTCCACACTTGAATTATTAAAATTATATATATAAATATTTTGTACAGTATTTGTTGTCTATACCAGCTTTACCTGGAGAGAGGCTGCTGTGGATGCTGTAAATCTGTTTGAAGTTGCTTTAGACCAGCCAGGTTCTGTTCCACAGAGAAGCAAGTCTTCAAATACACCCCTGTATATCAATACTTCAAGTTGGGAAACATCCAGTACTCCAAGGTTTACTTTTGTGTTACTCAAATATGCTTGGGCTTGACAGTATCATTAAAGACAGACTTGGACTTATACTGATGTGAACATTTTACAATTCACCAAAGATGGTAAAATATACAGTTATACTTTCCATGTTTTGAAATCTTTGCTTGGTGTACATTTCTGCCTAAAATGTTTTGAGTCCTGCGTTGTGCATTATTGAAGATTTTAGAACTACTTTTTCCACCAGCATTAGAATTGTTAAGTGGCCAACTAAATGCAAGTCCGTCCATAAATAGCAATGTAGAAAATGTAGAAAAATGCCGCCATTGCCAGTTAAGAATGCAAAGACTCTGCATGTAAACTTTGAAGTGGCTATAATCAAGAGCTGCTGGAATTGAAATAGGTTAGCAATGTAATGACGGCAATTTCTGCTTTGAAATGATCAGAATTACAGGGGAAAGTGTTAGGACTTCTTGGATTACCACCGAATGACATCCTGCAGTGAGATCAAGCAATATGGGCTCTTTTAAGACAGACTACAACACAGTACGGCTTGTGAACGGAACAAAAGACAGCTTTCGTTTTGGTTGGATTTCACATTAAAATATCGGGAAGAGTTTTGCATACAGTTGAACATGAGTGCACTCGAGATGTGAAAGACAAACTCTCCATTCTGCGCCGTTATATAAGAGGAGGTTATATGGCCTGTCCAGGGGGAAGGTGCTGAAGTGTCTGCTTGGGTAGGACACGGTTTATGGGCTGTGAAGGCCGATTTGAGCTGCCTGCAGAATCCAAGCCACACAGAGTCACCTTTCTCTCCATCCCCGTCTCCTGCTCCGACCGGCCCAACGTTAGAAGACGCACAAACCGCCACTATGACAAAGAAAACAAAAGTTCCCTTGTAGAAAGCTCTGGCAAGACTCAAAAGCCTATTGCTGACAAAAAGATGACAGTTAGAAGACTTGGACGGCAGCGGCAACGGTTTTGGATGCTATTGCTAGGTGCTTTGTTAAGCTCAGGATGCGGCGGCGCGGTTGTTGGCCGTGGACATTTGGATGCAGGATCAAGTCTCGGCAGCGTCACAGTAGCAAATTTATCTTAGGTTTAGATAAAGGTGTCTAGTGTTCTGCAGAAAGAAGAAGTGCAACATTTGGCTATAAGGGTTATTTAAGGTAAAAACAACTTTCAGAAGATTTCTTATCACAGAAAATGGAAGACTGTGCCGTTTGCTGCAAGTTCAGAATCAAATTGATGCAAACTATGTCAAGTCTGGGTTTCATGTGTTTGAGTCCAGCCCTCGAGTTTTGCTGATTGTCTGTCCCTGCTCTCTTACCCTGTCTTGGCTACTTTGGGCCACGAAAATCTTTAAAAAGAAGAAAAAAAAGTCTAAATCTAGAAACGTAATGGACAGTTTTAAACACCTCAAAATAATGTTGTTGGTTGTCTTTTACATGAGTATTAATTGAGGTCTTGCTGATGTGAGTGATGAGATTTGATTAAGTCAGCAAAAATGGTTACACGTAGTGCTCATTTGAAGTGCTTATGTCAGATACTCATTTTACTAAAACATACTTAAAGTGGACATATCATGCTTTTATTTTCACCTTTTGAACATTTAAAACATTTACCTGGGGTCTAAATATACTGTACCTGCAATCTACAGTCTGAATTCCTCCTAATTTTCTTTCTACATGCCTCTCTTTTACCCCTTTTGTAAGGAGCGCTTTTGAGCGCCTTGTTTTGGCACTGTCTCTTTAAATGCAAATGAGTTAGTTCGCACCCCACCCTCCCTTGCGCATTGCATGCAGACTCCGCCCGTTCAGCCATTGTTGTAGTCCCAAACACAGTCCGTCTGTCGGATCAAAACTTCTCCAAAGTTAGAAATAAACGTAATGACAATCGAAAAATGGAAACAAGCGAAGACATCAACATCCAGCCTCACATGTACGAGCCAGAGTCTGACACAGACCAAGAGGAAATCGAAGGCGCGATCCTCCGCAGCAAAGACTTCAAATGGCTGCATCTCAATGGTTTGTTTACTACTATGTAATTAAGCTATGCGCTCCGTTAGCTTAACTGTGTGTGAAAGATATTAGCAGGTTGTCTAATGGACCCTCACTTTACCATCTTACTACAACAAAACTCCGTGGAAAAATGCTACTGACAACTCAGTCAGAGTAGTTAAGGTGCTGCGGGCTACGCTTGCTGGCGCTAATGTTAGCGACATGCTAACGCTAGCGACATGCTAACGTCAGCTACGAGCAGTCTGATGTGAGTTCTGCCTTATGAAAACCTAAAACATAAATGTATTATATGTGTATATAAAGACATGTGCCCTAAGCAGCTGGAACACAGCCGAGTAAAAGATGGGCAGCTACAGGTGTAATGCTAATCCCTCACAAATGGCCAGAACACAGGTAAAGAATGACTGGATAAAAACACAGTGTTTGGCGTTTCTTGACTTACCGCTCCACTATATCGTCATCTCCATAGACCGAAGGAACTGACCCTTCGATCAAATGCAATCTTTGAGTAAATCCCTCGTTGTACTGGCGGAGGTTACTGAAGCACTCCTCTTTGAAGTGCTTAGCACACAAACTGAACTTTCCCCACTGTCAGTGGTACATTACCACGAAAAATAAAACGTAACCAGCCGATCTCAGTTGTTCGCATGCAGGCGGTCGGTGTAATGGGTTGTGCTGGTAACACAACCAAGAACAGAGCATTTTAACTTGTCTACTCGCACCTTTGACATCTTTGCGCTTGGACTACAAAATCGCTACGAAGAAAATAAAGATGGCGGTCTCTGCCGGAAGCTCTTGACCTTGTTTAGTAGTTCGCTGTGGCGTGATAGATAAAAATACGTAACAGATAATGCGGATATTTGAGCGAACTGAGAAATATGTTGCAAAATTTATATAAATATATCTCTGCAGCTACTTAAGTGATTAATTTCAACTTTTAGCCACTACCAGACACCCACAGTACACAATAAAAGGTATCTAAGGGCCAAAAAAGTAGATTTTGCATGATATGTCCCCTTTAAAGTGCGTAGTAGACATTTTAACAATTTTCTCATTTTGATTTTATTTTGTACTGTACATTAAATTACATATTATTTTACACCAATCAAGTCATAGTTTGTGGAGAAAAGTTGGAAAGTCTGTTTAAAACTACACTAAACTTGTTAACCCTGCGACGAGTTGGCCACTGTCCAGGGTGTACCCCGCCTAAGGCCCAAAGTTACTGGGAGAGGCTCCAGTCACCGGCCACCCCGTGAACGGGAATAAGCGGTAGAAAATGAATGAATGAATGAATGACATCACACTAGGGAGACTCATTCCATCCAAAGGTTATGCATAATTTACCCAAAATGAACAACTTATTTTACCCTTAAAACATGAATTCAACAAAATAAAGGTGTTCACATGTATTTTGATTTGTCGGACAAAAAATCTCATTGAGACATTAGCTGAGTATTGGCCCATTGTACAAAGTAATTTCCTAGTGTGATGTCATCATTTACAACCAGGAAGTGATATTACAAAACAAAAAAATGGTTAAAAAAAAATAAAATAAGTACAAGTACAAGTCCCAGTTTTTCTGAGGTTAATAATTTTACTTTCTTGATTGTTAATCATGACATGACTGTTACAAAACTACTGGACCAAGACTCCTCTAATGTCACAGAAATTATTGTTTGAGAAATAGAAATACAGTATATGAAAACACATTTATTTTGGCGGATAGACATGTAAGAAATTGGACAGCTTTCTTACATTAAATTATGGTAAACATATTTGGGTGAAATTGTAAGCCTCTTGTGATACTGTCAATATATTTTTGAATTCTGTCATTTTCAACATACATTAAACTTTTCTTCACAAGCTGCTACTTGATTGCTGTAAAACTATTAATTATTTATACCATATGCACTTATTTACGTATTTACAAACATTACGAAGCAAAAAATGTTTGTAAAAGTAACTCCCCAGAAGCTAACCTTAGCTAATAACTGGGCGACCGGACATTGTAAACAAAATAAGTGCTCGAAACCTCGTTAAGATCATGCTTCATCAAGATTTATGACATATTTTATTCCTTCACAAAATTATAAATTGCCAACATTGCCTCTGAAAGTAACAGTTTATGTGATGCATTATGCCATATTTTGTCACTCTTTGTTGGCAGTATTTATGATTATGGTCACATGTAAAGTCACTCTTAATTACGGTGCATTATTGCCCAATGAAGCTTTGAGAATGCAAGCTGCTGCCTCTGATATAAAAGATAAAGACAGCACCTGTGACTAACAGGAGCATAATGGCCCGTTATATTACTATAGTTTTATGACTACACAAGTTAGGCAGTTGGCAGCTGTTTTGGAGTCTTGTTTTGCCTTGTGTAGTGAGAATTAAAACGATTAAAATATCCCTGAATTAGACCAATTGAACAGGCCTAAACCCTTTTTTTTGGGGCGAGGCTTTTTTTATTTTATTTTTTTTTTTTTTAATGAATTCTTTGCCAATGTAATTTCATTCTCCTCAAAGCTGACATTTCGATCAGAATATTTGCTCTTGGCTAAACCATTGTTTGTAAAAAACAACAGTATCTTTAGAGGATCTAATGTTTGTGTGATGTTCAATAATTGCATCACAAACACATACATGCAACAGTATCTGACTATTTTTTACATTATATTACTTGGTACCACTTTATAATAACTACACCTTAATTTGCCTTAATAGAGCATGAACAAAGACTTAATTTATAATGAGCAAATAGTATTTTAAGCATGATTCAGGCTTAGTAGCTACATAATTAAGGCTATAGGGTAAGAAATTAGAGTTAAGGTATTAGCCAAGTAGTTACTAAGCCTGAATCATTCTTAATAAACTATTTGTTCACCATGAATTAGTCTTTGTTCATGCTTAATTAAGGTGAAAATAATAGTTATTACTCATGCTCTAAATGTCTACTGCGCAGCAGGACATGTTAACTTCACAAAAGAAAGAAAAACCCAACACAAGAATCAAAGTGTTGATTAAGTAATTTATTGATTAATTGATTTAAAGTTATTTTCTTATCTTAAACAACATTTTAACAAACCATAAATGGTTTGTTTCTGCACTGAACCACTTACTAAACACTGGTCAAATACTTTCCATGGCTGAAAGGCACAGTGCCAGAATTTTACTGTCTTAAAAAAAACAAAACAGAACAAACTTTTTGCAGCTTTCCAAATGTATTCCTCACTGTCCTAATACATACTGAACATCCTAATTATTCAGTGAGCACGTTCATAAGCCAAAGTAGCTAGTTTTCTAGCTACAACTATCACGCGAATACCGCACTTCCTGGTTCTCGGACAATAAAACACTGTGTAATTCAAAGCAGACAACACACAGCGGTCTCATTTTGACGTAAGAGCTGCTTTTACCACATCTGTACTGCATGGGGTGACGCAGGTTTTGCTCAACTACATGAACAAAATTGGATGCAGCCGCATTTTTTGTCAGTCCCTTATCGTTTCTCATTTTGATTTGGATTAATAGAAACAGTTTGTCATAATGTGGCAGGCAGTGCATTACTTAAACCGCTAAACCTCTCTCTAAAAACTCCCATCCACTCCGCTCGTACTCTGCTCTGAGAACCTCCTGCAAGCTGCGTTCAGGAAACACAATTTACTCTCACAGCTTTGCATCTCCTCGCCGTTTCCTTCCCTTTGAGAGACAAACCGTTAGGAGCCGCCGCTACTTGGCACGGAGCGAGTGGCACCGGCGTCTTCATCAGCGGTTGGTGCCGTTGCATTTGGGAAGTCCTTCAAAGTCACCCGACGGGCCGCGGGCAGCATTCTAATGAGGTCATCAATAACCTGCAACAGCTGCTCCTGGAGAGAGAGAGAGAGAGAGAGAGAGAGAGAGAGAGAGAGAGAGAGAGAGAGGAGGGATGGGAGAAGCTGGAGAGGGAAATGGAGGTGGATAGAGCAAGAGAGATAGAAACAAATAAATAAGAGAATTTGGCAGAGAGAGAGGGAGAAACAGAAAGAAGGATAGAGTGGAAGAGACTAGATAGTGAGAGAAAAGAGGGGGAGATAAAAAGAAGGTGAGAGAGGGCGGGGAGAGGCAGACAAAGAGAGTGGGGTGGGGGGAGGGAGGGAGAGAGTGAAAGAGGGTGGATAGAGGGAAAGAGAGGGAGAAAGAGGGAAACGGAGAGAAAGCAAGAGAGGAGAGGAAAACGGATAGAGAGAGGGTGTGGGGGAAAGAGAGGGAGAAAGACGGAAATGGAGAGAAAGCAAGAGAGCGAGGGGAGAGAGGAGAGGAAAACCGATAGAGGGAGGGTATGGGGGCAAGGAGAAAGAGAGAGAGATAGAGGGTGAGTAGAGGGAGAGAGAGGGAGAAAGAAAATTAAGAGAGTTTGGCAGGGAGAGAAAGAGAGAGACAGGAAGATGGACAGAGTGGGAGAGACTTGAGAAAAGGAGAGAGACATAAAGAAAGAAGAGGGGTAGTGCCAGGGACAGAGAGGGGGGGTGACAGAATGGAATACAGAGAGGGAGGTGGCAGGGAGAGAGAGAGAGAGAGAGAGGGAGAGAGTGGTCAGAAGGAACGAGGGAGAAAAGATAGTGAGAAATAAGGGACAAGGGAGAGGGGCAGAGAGAGAGGAAGAGTGATAGAGAAGAGAGGATCGGGAGAAGGGAATACAGAGAGGAAGGCGGGAGGGAAAGAGAGTGAAGATGGACAGAGGGTAATGAGAGATAAAGAAAAGTGGGAGGGGGAGAGACAAAATAAGGGACAGACAGAAAGAAAGATAGAAAGGGAGAGGGAGGAAGAGAGAGACATACAGGGGCGGTAGAGAGAGGTGACAAAAGAGATAGAAAGAGGCAGGAGGTGGAGAGAGAGAATGAGAAGGGGGGGAGTAAGACGAATACAGAGAGGATGATGTCAGGAGGAGAGAAAGAGAACAGACAGAAAGAGAGATAAAAGGAAGAGAGAGATGCGAAGAAAGACAGAGAGAAAGATGGATAGAGACAAGGAGAGAATAAGAAAAGAGATTTTGGCACAGAGAAAGATGAAGACAAAGAGCCTCATCGTTATCCTCCTTTCTCTCTCTCCGTCACAGAGACAGAAAGCGAGACAGAGAGAAAAGCAAAAGAGAGTTTGGCAGAGAAAGAAGAGGAGAGAGACAGAAAGGGAGACAGAGAGAAAAGCAAAAGAGAGTTTGGCAGAGAAAGAAGAGGAGAGAGACAGAAAGGGAGACAGAGAGAAAAGCAAAAGAGAGTTTGGCAGAGAAAGAAGAGGGGAGAGACAGAAAGGGAGACAGTGGGAAAAGCAAAAGAGAGTTTGGCAGAGAGAGAAGATGAGAGAGACAGAAAGGGAGACAGAGAGAAAGATAAACAGAGGAAATTAAAAGAGCTTGGCAGGGGAAGAGGAGGAGAACGAGAGACAAAATGAAAGATGGAAATGAAAGAAAAACGGAAAAGAGACTTCGTCAGAGGAAGCGAAAAAGAGGGAGAGGCCGAGTGAGAGAGAGAGAGACGACGAAAGAAGAAAAGACGAACAAGTTAATCATCTGAGCGTCTTGAGCCACCAGTGACTGCGCATGCAACCTCCCAAACAGTCCCGGGATAATGAGCCCTTTCTCCGGCAGCCATTAATTGGTGCAGGAGCGGCGGCAGATTCAGACGTGACAGCCGTGGCAGTGACGGAGAAGGCTGCACCTGACTCCCTTGGGTGCTGTCAGACGGTCCGCCGGGGTGGCAGAAATTAGCTCCTCAAAAACACCGGTAAACACGTCAACGGCGAGAAGGATGTCACTCCGGGCGAATCGTCGGAGGGAACAAACGGCGCGGGCCCTACAGGAAGGTGAGGGAGCGGAGAGCGGGATGAAGACATCAAGAACGTGACACGAGATCTGCCGCGGGACCTATCAGCCGGCGAAGCAGACGGAACACGGAAGGCGATGATGTTTGTAACGGCCATTGATTTCGTTAGACTGACGATAGACAGAGTTTGCATGACTCGATGTCTGTTCAAATTCTGTTGTCCAGTGAGGTCAATTTCGAGGACAATATTTAAAGTGTACAGAACAGGTTAGAGGTCAAATTTCACTCAAATGAACATGATTATGTTTGACCAGTTTGGTGGTGTTACTTCCTGGTTGGACATGGGCAGCAGATGTGACATAAGTAAAGGTAATTCCACAACCTGGCAACCATATTGTAAACAAGCAAACATTAATACAGAGATCACCTCTATTTTGTTTGTTCGGTTGTTTAAACTGCCAGAAAATAGTGTCTGTTGCATCTATTTTCGATGGATTGTCGCTTATTCATGACATAGACAGGGGGATTCCATTTTTGAACTCTACTTCTAGTTATTTTGAACTTTTACTTCTATATTTTTCTCAACAAACTGATGTAAAACTATGATCAGTATGTATTATTACTGGTGCTACCTCATCAAACCAAGTCATGATTAGAAAAACATGAAAACCTCTCATCTGCACTTTAACTTACCAAAAAGAAAAACAGTGTGTTTTATTAACATGTCTTATATATTTTGTATTTACAAATGATTGCTCTCATTGTATTTTCATCTGTACAGTTTTTTTTTTTTTTGTAAAAGCAGCTTTTTTTTTTTTGACACTGAACGATTTTGCCTATATGAAGACACTGTGTATGAGAACCATAAGAAAGCAAATGTCTGGGATGGACAATTTTATCTCAGAGACGTTAGAAGATAAAGAGGCTGAAACTATTAATCGATTATTCTTAAACGTAATCGATTAGTTTAGATTGCAAAAAGTACATTAATATGAGATTTTTACAAAAATTTAACTTAAGAGACGCTCTGTGAGAACATCTTCATAGAGTGTATTTACAATAAAATTGTTTTTCAAAATTTTACACATTTCATTTTGATTTCATTCTTGCTGATGGCATGTTGTATGTGTATATTTCAGAAAACCACTGCTCGTCTGAGCCCCGATTCAAACTGAAGCCATTCTTTAACCCTTTGGAGCACAAACAAATGGTTAGACTCTTTATGAAGCTGTAACTCTTTAGTTTTGGCCTCTGGTGTCTGATTTACTCTAATCTAAGTGGGAACAAGCTCAACTCAGAGGAATATCAGGTTTTAAATCCCATCTAGATTTTCTTTGATAAAAAGCAGAGTAAAGCTGGTATCTGGAGATATGGACTGATTGACTTTGTATTGGGCATTTGTTGGGGTTTGACAACTGCTCTTTGACGGCTGAAGCTTGTTTAACCAAAATTGAGATTTAGGGACTCGTAATGAAGTTAAAAAAAAAATAGTACAAGCGGAATCATGGGGAAGTGCAAACTGATCCTGATTTGTCTCCGAATGGTTGACTGGACTAGAAATAAGTGGGTTACAGCTTTCTTTTCATGTACTTTGATTCCATTTATCAGATGTGGACAAAAAAGAATACATTAAGAAAGCGTCAGAGGGTCCGCGGGTGGGCCCTTCGCCTTTTAAGAGTTTTCTTGCTTTAGCCCATTGAGAACAATGTAAAAATAACTGCTTGTGACTATCCACAGTTCAACATGAGCGTGATGAGAGGACTAAAGTGGAGGATTGACAGTTCATTCTACATGTTCTTCACTCATGGTTCAAAGTCGAGTATGGTCCTTTCAAATTGTCTAGCTACTACTACGCCAAACAATAGGCAGTTATTAAGCAAGTTTTTAGTCGTCGCGTGGCTTTGAAAACAGCCAGACGTTATTAAGCGCAGAGCAGCCTTGTCCTCAGCAAATACCGCTGCCTCGTCGTGGATTCACTTCTAGAAGTCTGCCTCGTGCGCTGCTTGTGCGAAATAAAATGCAAATATAGACTACATATATAATGTCTTGTGCAGCATGCAAATGTGCCGGGCTTGAGCACCACGGGAAGACTGCCTTTGCTAAATGAAATGCTTACTGCACTGCACCAGTCGTCAGACGTATAAATCTGCCACAAGTACTAGATATTTCATAATGTGTTTGGCTGTTTCTCTGTGTAATAAGGCTGTTGAGGCTAGAAGTGCAACGGCCACTTTCTCTGCGTTTCTAAACTATTCAGGGAAGGATCTATCAATAATAATAATAATAATTGTTAAGCCTTGTAAAGACAGTATAGTCAAATTGTTTTACTTTTCTGTGTTTTAACTCTCTTGTTATGAAGCACGTTGTGACCGCTTTGTCTGTGAAAGGTGCTACATAAATAAGCGTTTCTTATTTTTTTATTTATTTATTTTTTTGGTCGGGACAGTGCATGTTAATGAACATACATGATATACATGCTGTAAACACACCAGATTGTAGCCTTGGGCTAATTTCCATCTGTTGTCCCGCATTCACTCTCATTCATTCACACACAGACAGACAAGGACAAACAACCATTCACTCTCACATTCATCCACTACGGGCAATTTAGAGTTGTCAATTAACCTACACAGTCATGTCTTTGGACGGTGGGAGGAAGCCGGAGAACCCGGAGAGAACCCACGGTAACACGGGGAGGACATGCAGACTCCACCCAGAGAGATCGTGTGATGTTGGTCTGGTCCGGGATTCGAACCCACGATCTCCTTATTGGGAGGCAGAAGCTCTAACCGCTCTGCCACCGTGCACTTACTTACTTACAATCTCGCTCACTGACCTAAAGCACTGCTAGCGTCACGATTCACTGCCACGTGTTTGTAAGCGTTTTTCACGACTTGCAAAGGCCATAGTGAGTAAAGCTAACAAAAACGTGCATGCTAACCGCGCACTTCCTGCTTTGCGGAGAATAAACTGCTTTATAATAAGCTGCAGACGACGCACACCGAAGTCATTTTGACCATAAAAGCTGTTTTTACAAGTTATTTGTGCTGGGGCAAAACATGTTTTACATTCGACCTTATTAAAGTGCCTCTGACAGGTTGGATGACTCATTAGACTAAAATGTAGTTAATATAAATATATTTCAATGTTTGCTAAAATGCTTTTCAAATTCTATCCCAATTAATCAATTTTTTAGGTTTTTAAATTTTTAAATTGGAAAGTACATTGGGCAAAAACTGATCTAATGTCAGAGATTTTTTTTTATTTGACAAATAAAAATAAATGTGTACTCTTTTGTTTCGTTGAGTTAATGTTTAAAAGGTCAAAAAAGTAGTCTTGTTTGCGTAAAATTATGCATAACCTTTGTCTCCTACTGTGATGTCATCAATATGTTTACTTCCTGTCATTTTCAACAGGTTTTTCAGTTTTTCTCCACAAACAGCTACTTGATTGGTGTAAAACTATAATTTATATTTACAACAGGTATTAATACACCAGAAAAAGTCCAAATTAGAAAATGTTAAAAAACTGTCATACACACTTTAAGGTGAGTAACTGTTAGGGATACCTGCTTGTCTCTAAGCATATGTTATTGCTTGTGTAGAATGCTCCATCGTATGACAGTAAATCTGTGAAGGGAAAGCAACAACATCTCCATAGAGATTAACCTCTGACAGACCACCAAAGTTCCACAGTGCACCTGTAATATCTGAGCCAGGATCCCAGCACTGCTCCTTACAGGTTCCCTCAGTGACATTGAAGGACGGATCGATAAGATTTTATAATGACTTGACTATTTAACAGCCTCAATAAAACACTTAGTAAAGATTTAAAGCTGGAGTATCTGATTTTACACTCAGAAACTACGACATTAAAGTCTATCTAGCTTGTTCCTAGCCCTCACAAACCCTTTGGCACATTGTTAATATTCACATGGATTAATTTTAAGGCGTATGCATGGCTTAACAATAGCTTTTTGTCAGATGGCAAAGGTAAACTGGGTTCTAAGCACAGCCAATCAGAGCGCTGCTTTTGACCTTTACTTCCGGGTTGACGAGGGATAAAATTCTAAATAAGCCAGACTACATGCAGTGGTGTAATTGTAGCACAAAATGTAGCCTTTACAAGATACTCTTTGATGGAAAACACACAATTTTCTCATTTACAATAAAAAAAAGGTCAGGTACCCCAGCTTTACTTAATAATGAACAAATAGTTTATAAAAATGATTCATGCTCAGTAACTACCTAATAAATAACCTAACTCAGTGGTTCTCAAATCTTTTAACCCAGGTACCACCAAGGAAAAGATTTGGTTTCCTGAGTACCACCAAATCTAAACTGGGTCTATAACAGGACTATTTCAGGTCTAAATTAGGGATAAACAAGGTCAAAGTAGGAATACATCTTTGACACAGTATATTTAACTAGAAATTAACTAAAGGACAAGCAAAAAATGTAAACATTACAATTGAAGAGATGTTCACGTAACACCAGAAGAAGTTTGCGTTCCACAGTTTGAGAAACACCGCCCTAACTCTACAACCCTAACTCCTAATCCCAATCCCTTAATTAAATAGTTGGTCACTAAATCTGAATAATTCTTGATAAAATATCTGTTCATCATAAATTAAGTCTCGTTTATGTGTAATCAAGGCTAATCATTAGTTAGTCTGTGTACCCTTTGAGCTGATTTATTAGTTTTTGGATTTAAAAAAAGAAGCTACATTTGAAATATGGTTTTGGACACAGATTCAGTAATTCATTCATTATTTGTATTTTATGAACAAAAACAAAAAAATGGAAAATCAGTTCATGGTTTCCTTGTTTTGTTTTGATTTCAGTTGAAGATCAAATCAACGAAGGGTACACGGACCTATAGAGTTCTTCATCCTTTATTCCATACACTCCATGGCACCTGTACGTTGCACGCACAAAGAGAAAGCGCTGCCACGTTGACCTTCTATATTCCCAGTATATTGTCCTCTTTGTAACACATCGGTGTCAGCCCCAGTCCCTTGTACCATGCCGTACGGACCATAGTATCGCCTTTCATCATTACGACACGCTTGACCCTCCTGTCCATTTCACTGTGGGAGCCCAGGCAAACTCATTTGTTTGGGTGACATTTGCAGCAGGATGCACCAGACCTGGATGACTCTTGTGGTTCCCAGCAAAAAAAAGTCCACCAGACGATAGGAACTCTTGTAGCAGACAGACAGTGCTCTCACTTTGTTGTTGGATATAGAAACAGTGGGGCATAAAACAGGTGCAGCTTGGCAGTAACAACATGTCTGGCAGCCTACTTCCAAAAACTGCAGGGAACGCCGCTCGGTTTTGTGAATGTCTAAGAATGTCTGGTTACAACCACTTTTACTCATAAATGTGCCAGTGATGTCATGTATTTGTTGTAGTTTGTAGTTAGGTTTGTGCTGTAATACATTTAGTGAAATCAAATTTTAATTGACTGTAAATAATTCAATTTGAATAGTTGGCTCAATTTAGACTGAACCAACCAAATCCACTGCCAAAAGGAATATGGCAATACACACACCAATGTAGGCTAATTAGAAAACACATCCATGATACATCCCTCTGATTTACCCTTTCTGAATCCGCTTGAGATAAAGATATAAACAGATATACAGTAACAACATCTGCATTTTCTAATGATTTGATAAAATATAATTTGAAAATGCAAACATAGGAGTTTTTGCGCATAACATTACCAAGAACTAAGTCCTTTCCTATCCAATGTTTAGTCTGAGGAGCCAGTCCTCCTGCTCGTGTTCACACAGTGACAGTAGCAGAAAGTGGGTCTAACTGACAAAGCATTTACACTTTTAAATAAAGTTAGGAATACAAAAATATTTTCTGATCTGTAAACTTGCACATAAACCTGGCACATAATATGATGCACAAAAGGCACTATCATTCACAGTTACTTTAGAATTTGAGTCACTACTCATTTTACCCTTTCATGTCCAAGTAATTTCTTTAGTGCAGGCATGTCCAAATTAAGGCCCGGGAGCCAAAAGTGGCCCACAGACCAATTTTTCTTGGCCCTCAAGCTTCCTGGTGAATTGGCCCACATTGTCCTAAGACATACTTTTTACAGCAAATTTCAGATTTTCTACTATTATGACCTAAATAACTAACATTTAGGTGCGAAACAGACCTGATATTAAAGCATTGAGACTGAATTTAGGTGTGGTGGCGCTTTAAAAATCAGATTAATGCAACTGTTTCACGATTTAATTGTGGCCCTCCGCTTGGTCTACATTTCAGTATGTGGCCCTCGGTGGAAAAAGTTTGGACACCCCTGCTTTAGTGGATCAATGTGTTAGTTTAAAAAGGAATTAAATATGTTTTCTATCCAATTTAATGTTGTAAATATATTGCCCCTCAGCAGGAGCTACAGAAGGCCCCAAAGGGTGTCCCAGTTCCCTGGCCTAGTTCCTTCTCTGTCTAAACACACTTCAAATGGTGACTGGGACTAAACATTTAAAACATATCAGGAATTGAAACAGGTTCCTAGAGTGGGCTATAGTGCCTAATGGCGCTAAAAATATGGCTAAACTTGAAACTGAACATTTCTATCAAGTGAGTGATCATGTATGATGATGGTGATGTACTCATCCACTTTTAGATTCCCTGCCCAGGTGGAAATTAACATCTCCTGCAATAACCTGGTACAATGCAGCTTTCCTTTGCTCAGTGTTAATTGTACGGCATCCCTGTATAAATAAATAACATCTCATACCAAGCATACCATGCGAACAGACTTTTGGATGAGTCTTCTTTTTCATTTCACTTGAGCTTATGAATTCAAATTGGGACAACTTAACCACAGAATGTAAAAGTTTTATTCGGCACAACAGCAACATATTGCGTGCAAATTTCCAAGACATGGACAAGTTCATAACAAACTATAACTGTCTGTTTTTTTATGAATTGAAACCTTCTTTTTGGGTCTAACCGCCGCAGTGTAACAGCGATAAACACTGTCAAATTGAGCTGACAGGCCGGCTGCATAAATCTACAGCTAATCTTGCCATTTTTACTTCAAATATATGCTTCTAGAAATCTAACTCCAGTCAAAAATATACAGTGTGTGCCATCAGTGAGGAGTTTTATGTGCCCTATATTTCTTAGTAGCACTATTTGCAAAGTGCGCAACTATGCAGGGGAAGTTTGGTGTGTACACAAGCAGGTCCCGGTGATGCCATCTATTATGGAGCTGTCGGTGCACCACGCCAGAGTGCACTGCTTTAAAATGAAAGAGGAGAGTGATTTGATTTGCAACGCTAGATTCCACTACACCCACTGAGTCTCCAACTGTGCCACAGGTGCCGCGTGCACATCTGGTTAGAAAGCGCCGAATATAGAGCACTGGAAATAGCAACATCAGAGGCAGCCAGACAGCACTCATCATTAAGTCAAAGAGAAGAACTACCAAAGCATAAGAAATAGTAAAAAGTGGGGAGAAAGTTTAAAGTTGAGTATCATGTCTGCGTGTAGTTTTTAGTTTTCAGGCGAGGTTAAATTACTCTCTATAAAACAAAATAAAAATGTGTATAAAGTTAAAGAGGCAATATCTAAGTTTTTAGGATCTGAGGATGTTGGAGATGTTGTTGTTTTGCCTGGATTCTTCGGCGAAATGCCATAAAACTTCAATCTTCATAAAGATAAGCAAGTGACTCCATCAAACCAGATATGTCACCATGGAATACTGCAGAAAAAGCAATAACATTTTCAACTAAAATATGATGGACCCTTCACCAGAAAACTTAAATTGTCTTCCATCTAACTTTTATTTATCTAAAGGGTGAAGGTTTTGAGACATCCAGGCCAAACTCATTAAAAGTATAGTATAGCCGTTTTTAGTGTTTTATTTGTTTAATTAAAATGCCAGTGGGTGGGAAGAGTAACAAAGTGTTTTGGCTCCTCAGAGCCTGTTTGCTCCCATTCACTTTCTATTGGATCTACATCTCTTTCTTTGCATCTGCTGCGTCAGACTCTACACAAAAATTCTACGCACGATTCTGGTGTTTTTATTATGCCATTGACTTTGTAAATCAAGATATGAACAATAGTAACTGACCAATCAGTTGCCTTCTTTCACCGAGGTCCACTCCAGCTCACATTAGCAACAGATTTGATTGACAGCTAGCACAGCTCATTACTAAGCCCCCTCCCTGTGAAAACCAGCAGTGCGAGGGGTAGTACCTTCAACAACCTCGCTCCTGATTGGCTGCCTTGAAACAAGCACTCAGATTTCCACTGCACTACAACTGCTAGTCGCGATTGGCTTCAGTTGGCTCCAGCTTAACAAGATGGACGTCCACTTCTATGTTTAGGTTTTGTCATGTGACTTATTTATGTATTTATTATATTTGATGTTGCACTTTAAAATACTACTTTGTCCTGATCTTCATGACTTTCTGTATTAATCCATATTGGAACTGTCCGAGGTGCTGATCTGCAGGCGCTGACTCTGAGACGATATTTCTATATAAGGAATGTTATAACATTGTGGAAAAGGTTAAAAATGGGATAAAAACTAAACATATAGGTTAATGTCTTCAGGTAGTTCCAAGATGCCTCAACTTTATGGACTGAGGGACATGCATAAGCCTTTTACCTGGTGTGATCTTGGGTAGTTGGATAGTTAGACTTTAAAATAGATTTCTCCTGATCTTCATGACTTTCAGTATTAATCTTTATTGGCGCTGTCCAAGGTGCTGATCAGCAGGAGCTGATTCTGAGCCCATCTTCATATTTCTGCATAAGGAATGATGTTTAACCTCAGTGTGTAGTGGTGCCTGGACTGAGGGATAACATGAGGGACAGCGCGGAGGTAATGGAGCTCAAGAATATGAAGGACTAATCATAATATTTAAAATGTAAAGTTAGAAAATGATACTAAAATGATTTAATTAATGCTTTTAGTATTGTCCTCTAGTAAAACATAAATCTCGTATGTCACTGCAGACGTCCATTATCCCATTTTGCCATTGCGCTTTTGTGGTATTAATGTCCCACATCTGTCAATTAATCACTGTGATTATACACTTATTTACCTAATGGAATCCATTTAGCACTGCCACTCCCCCGGACCATGATGCATTGCTCCTTCTGATGGGCTGATTTCTATAAAGAGCTTGTGTTCCCTGTAATTGTCTCCATTGATTCATTTTCACGATCTTGTCACAAAAATGTCTCCTTTATTTAGCAAACACATTCTTTTCCGCACATATGGGGCGTGTGGCAGAGCAGTTTGACAGGCTGCAGTTTGGAGACTTCAAAGATCATAAAGTAGTTTAGATTCTTTGATCAATGCAGCTATAATAAGGTACAGGCTCATAATAGACTGTGGCAACCTTGAGCCAAAATGACATTAAAGTGCATATGACAGGTTAGAGAGTAACGGAGCATAGTAACAGAAACGTAGCGATGATTATATTTAAGATTTTACAAAAAATATATATACATATTTTCCCTGAGTTTGATCATTTTGGTTTATAATTATCCTGCCTGGTTGGACATGAGCAGCATGTGAGATACTGTAGAGAGATTTTCATAGCTGTTAGCTATCAACCATATTAAAAACAAGAACAAGTTATTTAAAAATATGGCTTAAAACTGAGGTAATAACATAATTTTCAATTTTTCATTCAAACATTTTCTTCACAAAACTGCAACTTTCCAAAGTAAAACTATGATAAATATTTACCTCTCACCTCACAGCAAGAAGGTCATGGGTTGGACTATGGTGCTGGACCGGGCCTTTCTGTGTGGAGTCTGCATGATTCTCCCCATGTCTGGATAGGTTTACTCCAGATGCCCTGGTTCCCCCAATAAACACAGAACATGGACAATAAGCAAACATCCTCCAGCTGTGGTAGTCCTGACCAAGACTAGCACAAAGATCTGGAGATGGGTTCACAGGCGTTGCACTGTTGAATCCACTGCTCCAGCAGCATTGAAGAATACAGAGGACACACACAGGGACGATAAAGTGTACATTAACCTTTCAAAGACTGGGATATAAATTTGCAATGTGCAGATTGCAATGTACAATTTATTCTTTTAAATCTAGATTTAATAATGTTAACACATAAGGAACATTTGTATTGACAGTAAAAAAGTATTTTTCAAATAATCATGTTTGTAGAAAACGTATAATAATGTAGAAGCAATTACTATCTGATCAGATGGATATGGAATATTAAGACTCTAAGGAAACAAGGGATAAATAAGAAATAGGAACATAATCAATACTGTTTCCTATTAGGTGAGTTATTTGAAAATGTGAAACAGCCAAACACAAGATGTTTTTGAAGATGCAGAATGGTCCATGCTGTCAAATGAAAAAAATACAATAAAAAATAAGACAGCAAAGAATGACAATGTAAATACTTTATGCAAAATGTTATGTCATATTTGTTTTACTTCTATTACGCCACTATATTTCAGGATGATGTCTCTGTAAAATCATTAAAGACCAAAGTTAAAGAGAGTAAAGTGCAGAGTATAATGTGATGAGACACTGCGGCGTGTCTCAGTTGAGCGGGCAAAAGTGAACATGGCACAGTCTGACCTGTCCTTGTCCTCTCTTAACTTCAGCAATAGTTAACATCATAATTCGGCTATTTATGGCACCTGTTAAATAAGGCAATATCTCAGGATCGATTTTGCTCCCTCGCACTCGCCCCTTTGGCACTCTATCCCAACACAAGGTGGATTTGATAACTCAAGCCCTATTGATTTCTCTATAGGACTGAAATAGTCTCTTTAGGATCATAAACAAAAAATATTGGCTATGAGCACTTTTTTTTTTGAAAAATCGATATCTAAATATGACGAAGAAGTTGATACGCTCTATTTTTATAGTTTTGAGAGAAATGTCAAAAGAAAACTACTCAAATGTCCTGTTTTCCAAATATATACAACTACAAACACTTTCTTATGATCTTATGATTCATTAATAAATACATTTTAGTTTTCATCATTAACAAGAGTCCTTCATATCACTGAAGTAGTAGCAGTTGACAAAAAGAAGCATGAAAAACATTACTTACTTACTTACATACTTTTCATTTCCATGGTATTTACAATGCTAATCTGAAGCGTATGGTACTGACTAAACATTATAAACAAAGATGCACTATGTAACTTTTTTGTCAGTCACTTTCTTATTTCCAAGAGATGCTTTCAAAATGTTCCACTGCGACATTGCATTTATTCAATTAGAGGTGTTTTTATTACTGAAAAATACCTTTTAAAACATGCATTCTAGTTAATGCTTTATGTGGAACATGGCAGGCAAAACATTTTTTCAGAACAAATCAAACAAAAGCAGAGAGTGAAAGACAAAGCCAAAAGAATAAATCAGTAAATAAAATGTCACATTATGTCCCTCTGTCGACTGTCTGTCCCAGCATCTGGAAAATTTGTTCATTTAACTTCAATATACAAGCTAAACTTTCCATTTTATTAAGTGTCCAAAGTTCTTTCAGCCTTTTCAGTTCTTTGTTACGGTTTTTGCTGCAGCCAGAAGTACATTCTACAGGTATCCATCAGTCATCTCCATCGGCAGAGTCCTAGATCCGAGATACATTGTTTTAAAGTAAGATGGAAGATTGGTGTCAAACACAGCCCCCCGGATAAAAAAAAAAAAAGTGCTCAGCCACAAAAATACTGACAACACCAAGTCAAGTATTGAACCCAGGGGCCTAGCACCAAATTCTGGGCCCCAGGTACAGATCTTCTCAGTGGGCCCCTAATACATCATTTTGTATATGATTTATTTATCTCATTCGCTATTTTTTTTACAATAACTTGCCAATTTATCTCTCTGAAAGACTTTACTCAACCACAATGCATTTTATCACAACAAAAATAGATTTCACTATGGAAAAATGCAACTGGAAAAAAAAAACATCACATGCTTTTGAGGGCCCTTCCCAAAACCAGCGCCCTTTACCCCCCCCCCAGCTCCGACGCCTCTGACTGAACCGATCGAGTGGTCAGTTCGTGCTTACCGTACCTTAACCCAGAGGTCCCTACCAGAGCCCGGATGTGTCAAAAATAAACAATATCAACACACGGCACCTTATGTTTTTAATTCAATCATTCCTCTTGTAGAAACTAAATTAAATATTAGTCTCTCCGCTGATTAATCTTAACAAAATGTGATGATTAGAATTTGTATCGTGCTGTGAAGTATATATTTAGATATTACAGCACCACGCGCTCTTTACGTTATCGCTTCTAGTGTCTAATGTTAATGGCATTGAAGTGGAGTTTTAAGTAACATGTTATGAAAAACTAGGGGTGAAGTTTACTGTTAATCGCAAATTTAATGTGAATTTGTCAATATAGATCCATCGTCAATAAAGATGGAGACTGGAATCTGACAATGAAGAACACGAGGAGGAGCTGGAGCTTTTTAAACTCTTATTTGTTTGTGTGGAAGACGTGGACATTTTATGAAGACGTGGTGGTTGGAGGGGCTTTGTTTTTTGTGAATGTAATGAGATGAATGAGTGTAGTAATGCATCTAATCTTTCTTTCAAGTTTTTAATTTTTTCAATACTGTTTTTTTTTTTTTTTTCTGATTATAATGTTCAATATTTTGATTTGCATTGCTTTCAATATTTCCATAAACTGTCAATCTTTCATTCAGTTTGAATGTTTTCTGATTGTTTTTAAACATATTTTTACTAACCTCTTAGTTAGTAAAAAGTAATATTGCGGCGTAACCTTTTTTTTTTATTATTATTTTCGTCCGCACAATGTGTACTTCAGGACCTGTGGGTTAAGGCGCCTCTTGGTTAAGGTCTGCGGGGCTGGCGACTCTGGATTAAGGTCTGCAGCCAGACACTCTTGCAACTTTTCTTCACCCAAATATTATATGATATGACTAAATAAACACTAAACGAAACCACGACACACCAGCAAAGCAGCGGCGTGTATCGTATGGTCTCGGCTGGTGTCATTTGTCATGGCCACAGAGTCTGCGGCGAGAACAGCGACAGCATAGACGGCGCTCGCTGCTGTCAAAATGCAAATAGAAACATCCTATACGCTGCAAATGTGGAAACTTATTGGCACGACTTTATTTGGAGCCGTCTCATGGGGGAGTAAAAATAGTGTCGCGTAACATCGGAACAGCCGACCGGGATGCGCTCTTGACACAGACGTATCGGTGTGGCGTGCCCGTGATTAGAGGCTGTGCTAAAGCAGAGATAATGGCGCGTGCGACGTGCCGGGAGCCGAGATTGTGATCGGTGCAGACCAAACTCTCACCTCTGTGGTGCAGGACAAGAGTCTGGGAACATCTGCGACAGACATCTTCATTAGAATAGGCCAGAGAGAATGAGAAAGTGAAGTTATACAGGTTCAAGTCGTTTTCAATATCGAGGGGGGGATTGTTTTGCGGTTGGAATTGGACCTGCCATGGAAAAGATGAAGTGCGCTTTTAACCGTGTAACTAAAATGTTTCCTCATCATTATCCTGCTTGTATTTTGGTTTGGTTTGATTTGATTTGGAAGTAATTCCTAGTAGGGCTGGCGATACGGTGATAAAAAACGAATCGTGAGCTCGTCCCTGACAGTGACAGTCTGCTATTTTTTGTGAAATCGTGGTATCGTGATTCACTGTTTGTCTCTTTAATGTAGTTGTCTGTTCAAACACACTTTTTCTCCTGTTGTTTAGCCTCTTTAAGCTTCTGAGAAGATGACTTTGTTTACATCGTATAGACCCGTGCTGCACAATTCAACGTCAATGTCAAACATGTTCTGAAACAAGCGACAAAAGCACGACAAAAAGTGATAAACATGCGTTCAAAAGCGACAAAAACGCACCTACAAACAACATACGCAACTTAATACATCAAATCGTGACAAAAACGTGACTAAAAATGACAAAGACGCGACTAAACGTGACAAAGACGCGCTGAAATATGACAAACACAACTGAACGTGACAAAAACACGACTAAAAGCGACAAAATTGTGTTCAAAATTTGAACTAAATTCTATTAGTAAAACATACATTGCAAATCTAATCTTGGTCAGAAAAATCACAATTAGACATTTGTCCTCAATCGTGCAGCTCTATTAAAGGCAATAGACAAATACAAAGTGAACATGAATTGTGATAAAATCGAAATCATGATCTGGCCCCGAGAAAATCGTGATAATAATGTTTTGCCGTATCGCCCAGCCCTAATTCCTAGTGTCCAGTAACTCAGAAAATTCCTCCTGTACTTCGTTGTGATTGTTTGAAAAATAGAGCAGAGTTCTAACGTGTCACCTAATCAGTTTTCAAAAATAAAAACCAGTAAAAGACAATCTGCTGCTCGTTACGGTGAAACGTAATTGTGAAGGGGCGGGGCTTATCAGCTCTGTAGTTCTGAAAAGGAAGTCAAAGGTACAATGATGTTTGGCATTTCTTTGCAGGGCTCTCAATGTTCAAAAGCTGTCATTTTAACCAAATCAACTGTTCCAAAACATTAATTGTGGAATAATATGTTGTCAAAATAAACATTTGCTTGGAAAATGTGAAGAAAATTACACTGATCTCCGCCCCTGCAACAAAATGCCAAACGCATGATTAATCAAGACAAACTATTTCGCAGAGAATTCAAAAACAAAGACATTTTCAAACAAAATTATTGCCAAAAATATGTTGGCACCTCAATTAATTTGCATGAGAATGATTTTTGTAACGCTAAGAAATGTACATAATGGGATAATGAATAGCCAACTGAACATGTTAAAGTGGTTTTAGAATTACAAAACCAAGTTGTATGCTTGTAAATGTTGTATTAAACAAGTGCCTCTCTACATTAAAATCTATAAAGTATGTTGTATCATTATTTGTGACATTAAAGGCAGTGAAGTGGGCGGGGCTAACAGTCCATTCTTATGCATGTTCTTCACTCATGGTTCAAAATGTGGTACAGGACAGTCAAAACTTTTAGTGAGGTCTCCCTGGGACATGCTGGAGCCCGAGGAGGTTTGTAAACTTCTGCACTCGACACGCTGTGGTCCATAAAAATAGACTTTTCAGTAACACAACAATTGGCATTTGTGTAAATGGCACAGGTCTAAATAAGGAGCAGTGGAGTGTGACCAGGGCAGTGAAATGTCAGCTCTATATACACAAATATGGCGCTGATAAACTGGGTGCCGCTAAAGTTCAATGTAAACATGACATAGGACAAGTGAGATTGCATTTGGATAGGGTAAGAAAATGTCAGCTAATCCTATTTTGAGTAAACTGTTTTGTTATTTTTTAATACTTTCAATTCATTTAAGGAGAGTTAACATGGACTGCTCGAACGTCTTTCCTGAATTCAGAAATTGTATCCTGTTTTGAATATATTTGACAAGATTTAGATGATTTATTAGGGCTGTAGTCGACCAAAGAAACTCTTGGTCGACTAAAGTCCCGCTTCATCGACCAATCAGTCGACTAAAAGGGGGTGTGGCAAAAATATTTCCAAACTATGAAGTCTGTCCATGTTTCTGACCCAAACTGCACTCAAAAGAACGCACCTGCACTGGAATTCATGCTAAAACAACTATATATAAGTATTATAAGTATTAATAAACAGTGTATTTATATGTTTGATGTTATAAGTTTGATTAAACTCAAGATTCAATCCACAATCTTCTGCAAACTCACTCACATCTTCTGATTTTTTCTGTTTTCGCCATTCAATTGTCTCAGATTAGATAATCTGCTAATAAGGGCTTGAGTTCAAATCAAATCAAATCAAATCAATTTATTTTTATAATGCCCAAAATCACAACAATAGTTGCCTCGATGGGCCACAGGTAAAAGCAGTTCAGATAACTGTCCCAGAATGCCCCTGTCCTTTGACCCTCCTTCGCGGCGAGGAAAAACTACAAAAAACCCCATCGGAAAAAGTAGAAACCTCGGGGAGAACCACAGTGAAGGAGAGATCCTACTCCCACGGACGGGAGTTAAGTCATATTTATGTTGATTTTAGTATATTTTTACCATCTTAAAATAAGATTTTCCAAAGACATTTTATGCTTGTTCCAATGACAAATATTTCTTTCAAGACAGTCAGAAAATCCTCAAATCAAGATCAAATAATGCTTAATTCAAACACTTAATCAATTATTATTTTATTGAAGATTATATTTTTGATTGGTCGACTAATAAAAAGGTTGGTCGACCAAGACACCATCGACCAAACGACTAAAGCGTTACAGCTCTATTATTTATATATTTCATTATTTATCTTGTCTGTGGAGTACGATTTGCGACTTAGTAATCTCCGTACCTCATTGCAGATGCAGTTTTATTTCTTTAAAAGAGAAATAAAACATCGCACTCGACGGCACGCATTGGACTGACATTCTATTTCACGTTAATTACCTCTGTAATTTCTTTTTTATCGCTGAGAGAACCTTGCTTTCATCACTACACACGGATAAGAGTGAATGAGAAGTATAGCTGTTTTGAATGTCTAGGAAGTGATCGTTATTGCCCGCACGCCGAGGTCATTGCCGTCCAGTCTGGAAATTGAAAAACACACAACTATTACCGTTATAAAATCTACGTTTGTTGCGAACGGGGCCCGCCGTAACCAAACCAAACAAGCTAATGTTCTATTCACTCAGGATTGACACTGTCTGTTAACTGTCACTGGTGAAAACACGAGCCTAAATCAGTCCGTCCCGCGCTGTCATCGACTCCAAACTGGTCCAGAGGGAGCACTTCACTGCACAATAACAAGTCCCCGCATCAGTACGACCATATGGGCCGGCGTCTCCAGGGACCCCGCGTATCTGCCACGCCGATCTCCTCGCCGCGCCGTCCCACTCTGTAAACGGCTCTGACAGCTAGAAGAGCGAGGACTGATGGATCGGATTAGGATGCGTCATTATCCCGTCATATCACAGAAATCAGACGGAAAAGAAACGGAATTATCGTGTAGAAGTGATTGTTTGAGCCCTGAAATGATGGCGCCAGTGGGAGTGAACGGACTTCCTGGATTACCGCGTGGTGACGTCATTAGGTATATGATTTTGTTTTTCTGGCTCGTAGGCTTCATTGGACGGGACAGTGCTGCGTGAAATGGGGACGAAGCTGGGGAACGACACGCAGCAGATTCGATGACACCCATGACACTCTGTTCTTGCCCACATGGCAGGAAATATGCAGGTCTACAGTGTGTTAGTTGAGCATAATAAAACACCTTAATACTACTGTAACAGAGCAGAATTACAAAAGTGTAAAGATTTGTATGTGTATAGATCAAATCCACTGTAATAGAAGCAGTACATGCAATAATATGAGCGACATCATTGCATAATTTTAGAATGAAAGGGTACACTCACAGGACCAAGCACCTATAGTGAGGTACGTGTGTCCAGAGTGTGTGCAAACAGCCCATGTCCAGATGCGACGTGCTTTAGACTTTGGCACAGTTGCCAAAGGAGGAGGTGGGACACACAAACAAGTGCACAGATGTTACTCACTTTACAAAGGAAAAGGATGAATGAACATAGTTGATGATCTGCGCTCACCTTAAATACTGTGGATGCAACAGAAGTTAAAGTCTTTCGTCTCTTGTTGCCGTAATTGTTCTATGATGTTGTTGCATCCAAAACTATCAGATTAACTACGAGGAAAATCTGCTGCAGTGTACGCGGAATTATATCGCCATGTTCGAGATTTCATATTGCCCGAAAGCAAATGACGATAAATCATGAACGATATGATATGGCACAGCTCTACGTGACAGTTGCGCATCACAGGCACGATTCATATCTGCCTCGTAACACTTAGCACTTAGCGTGACATGTGAACAAACTAACTTCACCAGGTCGTGGCTCGGTTGGTTTTTGCAGGTGTGAGTATGGACCACGGAACCTTCTGTCAATGTTGAAACATTTGGGTAGCACTTTATAATGACTACACCTATTACCAGAAGTGGGTAGAGTATCCCAATATTGTACTCAAGTAAGAGTAAAGTTACTTATAATATAATAATATTACTCAAAGTACTGGTCCATGAAAGTAAAAAAGTACTTGGGGAAACTATCACTTCAGTAAGAGTAACTGTAACCTCTGATGTATAATTTGAAGTCAATGTAATTGGAGCATCAAAACATTATGTAAAGCTCAAATCAGGTATTTTCAAACGATAGACACAAAATGAAAAAAATTAACTTATATCTGTGCACGGTGGCAGAGCGCTTAGAGCTCCTGCCTCCCAATAAGGAGATTGTGGGTTCGACTCCCGGACCACCCCAACATCACACGATCTCTCTGGGTGGAGTCTGCATGTCCTCCCCGTGTTACCGTGGGTTCTCTCCGGGTTCTCCGGCTTCCTCCCACCGTCCAAAGACATGACTGTGGAGGTTAATTGGTAAATCTAAAATTGCCTGTAGAGAATGAATGTGAGAGTGAATGGTCATCTGTCCATGTCCGTGTCTCTGTGTCAGCCCTGTGATGAGTTGGCCACTGTCCAGAGTGTACCCCGCCTAAGGCCCAAAGTCACTGGGATAGGCTCCAGTCACCCGTGACCCCTAACGGGAACAAGCGGTAGAAAATGAATGAATGAATAACTCATATTTGAAGAAACAAACAAAACAGCAAATAAATTATTTCATATTGTCAACATAAAGCTTTTGTCGCTTGCAGATTTATTCATAGAGTGAAGAGAAACCGAATCTTACTGTACAGTTAAAAATATTACTCAAGTAGGAATAAAAGTATTGTGTCTGAAAGTTACTCCAAGAGGTACAATTTTTTGTAAACTGAATAATTAACAGTGAGCGCTACCCACCTCTGCCTATTCCTGTTTATTAAGTAACTACTTAACTAATTCTCTAACCCTAATTCCTAAATCTAACCTTAATTATGTAGTTACTAATAAATCTTCATTATGTCTGTGTTAATGCTTTCTTAAGGCTAAATAAGGTGGAGATATTTTGAAGCGGTACCAACATTTGATTAACCATACACCACTCATGTCTTTAGATTTTAGATTAGGATTTGTGTTAAAAGTAACTTATGATATGTTCACACGTCATTATTTGATTCTAAATTGACTGCCCTGACGTGGACTTGGTTTGGCCCTGTTCTATCCCTTGAGCGTGCCCTAAAACCCCCAGACCCTATATGAGCCACAATCTCTCTTACTTTTCATTTGTTTAACACTGGCAATTATGGGCAACCATGCACAAAGTCGCTATTAATTAAAACGCAACTATTTTCAGTTCACTGTCTTGTTTGAGCTTTTTCCGTTTCCAAGTTGGCAGGCTCTGTCATATACGGCGTAGTTCAGAATTAATTGCTCAAATGAGTAGGCTCGCTTGTTTATATTTTCTCCTGCTGGTTCATTATTGAATTAGAGCACACAATCCAATTAGCGCTGTGCATTAGCCTTTTTCTGCACTTTGATTAAGCAACTCAAATATTGTAGACAAAGCGCCGCCAAATGATGCTGTATTACAAATCCCTCATATTTACAAGGATTTTCATTCATTTGCAACAATATTAGTCGGCACAATTCACAGGCTGGTCTATTGGGTCCAATTTATCGACATAACCGAATTTAAATATTGCATGTTTCTTGCGTCAGGTGTCCAAATAGAGCCGGCTTGCTGTGTAATAAAGCTTTGATTGAGCTGAATCTTTCTATTGTCACAGCCACTCTTCCAGTAATGGGTTTTTATTCATATCAGAATGTCAAGATAACTAGAGTTTGAATCGCAACGACCTCTATTTATGGGCAACAAATCATTTCTTTATTGTGTGAGAGTTTGTATTTTGTACTGGACTGTTGTGCACCATGCAAAAAGAACAAAAGAAGTAGATTTTAAAAACATATGTCGTCTTTTCCCATACTTTTCTTTTGTCTCATTCTCTCACAAAACGTTTCAATGGAAAATTAAGACATGTTGCATTGATATAAAGTCAACTTTTTTTTTTTTTTTTTTTTTGTAAGTCGCTCGAAGGTGCCATGGTCTCAATCCTTTGTGAGTTTTGCACACGTCACAACACATATTTTACACATGAGGGAACCGGTTTTGTTTGGGCTATATTTGTTTCGGAGCTGGAGGTGATGTGCAACAGGCAGGGGCCAGGGCATGTTTGGGTCTCACACTTTCAGAAAACATGCTATCGCTCTGCAAAGACAGCTATATCTTGCCAAGTGAAAATACCACTGAATGTTGTATAATGTTGTGTGATGGAATAATGACACACCATCTATAAAGCTAAACAAAAACTGAATGGATACATTGCTAGCCTAATCCTACTGATGGATATTGCTGATTAGTTTCCATATTCAACCTACAAGCAACTATATTTAGATTGTGCTCACATTTTTTTAAAATACAGACTATGAAAAACTGACTCTTTGCCATAGACTGAAGCCGCCTTGTTCCAAATAGGAAGTATCCACGGAGGCTGTTCTGGCTAAATCAAGCCGAGCTTCCGTTCACTTTCTATTGGAACATTGGTGCTCACAATCTTGGAACTAAATGTCCGTTTTGACACTCTGTATGAGCCCAGTGTTTGTTTGTTTTTTTGTATTTTTTTATGTTCTTCATAATTCAAGTCATCAGCAATAATAACTGACCAATCAGGTGAGTTCCTTTTCCAGAGGTTGTTTGTTTCACTCATGTTACAGATTTGATTGACAGCTAGTGTGGCTCGTTAACAACCTGGCTCCTGATTGGTCCGTGTGGTTGCCACGATGGGGGCACTCAGATTTCCAAATATGGAATCAGGCTCCACTTTAGCTGCTATAACTGCTAGCCGCGATTGACTGTGCATAACATTGAACACAACGGCTGCTCCTCCGACCGACAAAGTCATTTCCGGTTCACTTTGTGGCTTCAAAATCTCAACTGTGTCGGACTTTTCAAGACGCCTTCGGGATTTGCCAAAAATGACAATAAATGATGTCCATAGATTTGTGGATCCCCTCTCTCCTGCTCCGTTAAGTAAGCGAGAAAAGGGATTCAAATTGTATTTCCTGCGACATCCACAACTACAAGGGTAAGTAGGCTATGCTAATGAGCAGTGCTTTTGTGGTAACCTGCAACAATTAATGCAACAATTAAAAACCTAAAAAAAACAAACTAGCCTTTATTAATAACCTGTTTTCGCAAACACTTACTTTTTTGTAACTTCTTGAGAGCTAACGCACGAGTGCTGGACCGGAAATGAGCGGTAGGAGGAGCAACTGTCGAACGTTATGCACAGAGACAATTGGCTTCATTTGGCTGGAGCCAGACTCTACAGGTGAACACAAAAAGCTATCATTGTGTACAGTAGACCTTTCACAATAATTACTACTTATTCACTTATCGTTCAATAAATAAAAGCTGTAAAAGTATTTTTTGTTGTTCAGTATTTATCGTGTGTAACTTTTCAATGCACTAACATGACAATTGTTTGTTATTTTTTGGTAATACATTTAAACTTCAGAAGAAGAGGGTTGAAAAATGAACATGAAGTGTTTAATTGTGCTCTTTATTCAGTACAGCTTATATAGGGTTAATTGTTTTTATTAGTATTATTGTGTCAGTGGCAGTAAGAGGTTTCAATATTATCGTTTAGCATGATATTTTCTATAAATTGCACACCAGAATGTATTATCATAACAGGCCTAGTACAGTCCAAGCAATGGGCAGCAGAAAGATTACGGTAGGTTCTTTGGAATTCTCTATTTCACAAACGGCTCTGTATTCACTTTAATTGTGTTGATTCATTAACAAAATAACCTTATATTGATAGGTATTGAACCATATTTTTGCCCTTCTGTATTGTGGCTTTGATCTGAGCAGAAGCCACTGAGGATTCACAACAAATAATCGGTTAAGAATCTCTAATTTCAGTTAAACTAGCACCTCGAACGAAGCCCAGTTGCGGAGAAACCCATCGCCAGTAAAGAGAATTTAAACGGCAGAAGAATTTTGCTTTGATTTCATGCGGCGTACCTTGTTTCTACCTGTGTGTCTCTGCTGAGTATTAGGATTTATCCCTCACCGACGTCTGTCTCTACTCAACAACCGAGAGTAAACATAAACACGGGAAACAAAAGCGCACTGAAAAAGCGGAGCGCGTATTTGAAATAATAAAGTGCAAATACAAGTGCCTCGCCTTAATGGAGCCCCTCACTGCATCGTTCAGTGCCGCGGCCCCCCAAGGCTCCGTCAGATTGAATACACCATATGTTTATCTGGAACTTTTCCCACTGTGGCACTGACGGCACAGATTTGGCACTCGCCCCATCTTTTCCGTAAACACAACGAATGGCGGAGAAATATTGTTCAGTGTTTGGGTAAGTGCATACTGTACTTTTGATAATAAATAATGAATAGCTAATATGAAGCGGTGTTTATGAAGAGTAGTCCAGCCAGTCCAGCAGCAGTGATGGGGGCTTCAGTGGTGCATTTTTAAATACACTTTGCATTGGTGGCTTTTACTAGCAATTGCTTACTTTTGACAATATCATTTTCCCACATGTTAAAACTAGGGTTAGGATAAGAGTTAGAAGGCTTAGAAACAGTTATTTTTGTTGTGCCTTGGGTTATAAACAGATAATTAGATTAAGAATAGGGTTAGGTTTTTTGGGGGCGCGAAGGGGGGGTTAGGATTACAATTAGGTTTAGGTTTAGAAACTGTTTTTTATTAAGGTTAAGGGTAGATTTAGCAAACATTTCTGGTTAGGGTTAGGTTCAGAAACTGTTTTTTGTGTTAGGATTAAGTTTAGAAACAGGTTTTTTGTGTTAAAATTACGATTAAGGTCAGGTTTAAGACAGCTTTTTTGTTTTTTTTTAATTAAGGTTAAAGTTAGGGTTAGAGTTGGGTTTAAAAACTGTTAATTTGTGTTAGGGTTAGGCTAGTTTTATTTATTTTTTTTAGGATTAGAAACAGTTGGTTAGCATTAAGGTTAGGGTTAGATTTTGAATATTTTTAATAAGGTTAGGATTAGGTTTTGGTTCAGAGAGTTGGGATTAGGGTTGGGTTAAGAGACAGTTTTTTGGTTAGATTTAAGGCTAGGATTAGGGTTAAATTTAGAAACAAGTACTATGGTTAAGTTTAGGGTAGAGCTGGGCGATATGACAAAAAATGATTATGACGATTTTCTTGGGGCCAGATCATGATTTCGATTTTATCACGATTCATGTTCACTTTGTATTTTTCTATTGCCTTTAATAGAGCTGCACGATTTAGGTAAAATATCTAATTGTGATTTTTCTGACCAGTGCCATTGCGATTAGATTTGCGATTTAGGTTTGAATAATAGGATTCTGTTTTGTTGCTTTTTAGTTTTGACATGTTCAGTTGTGTTTGTCATATTTAAATGAGTCTTTGTCATTTTTTTTTCACTTTTTTTTCAAATTTTTGTCGCCCTTAAGTTGTGTTTCTTGTTTGCAAGCACGTTTTGGTTGCTTTTGAGCACATTTTTATCGCTTTTGATCGCGCTATTTTGTGTCGACTTTGTTGAATTGTACAGCCCTTGTCTATAAGAGGTAAATAAAGTCATTTGCTCACAGACTGCAGAGGCTAAACAACAGGAGAAAAAGTGACAGACAGCAGCATTAAAGACAGAAAAAACAATGAATCACGATGCATCGATTTCACAAAAATAGCAGATTGTCATAGGGACGAGCTCACGATTACGATTTTTATCACCGTGTCGCCCAGCCCTAGTTTAGGGTTAGGTTTGGAAACAGGCATTTTGGTTGAATTCAGGTCAGGTTTAGGGATCATTTGGGAACAGGGTCTTGGCTGAACAGTATTTCCAGTCACATAATTTTCCTGTTATGAACGCCTTTTTGATATTAGCTCAAGGCCACCATCGGAGATCATGACATCCTCAAATTCTAGAAGGTGAAAGCAACCTATTTTCATTGAAATGGTTTGAGAGAATTTCTGTTGTGCGTATTATAAAATGTTGGCAGCATGTCAGCCTTATTGTGCACTAGAACTGAAAATTTCCATCGCTTCAAGGTGCAACAAACTCTTGACCCCAAGTTAGTTCTGCGTGTGTCACAACACATATTTTACACTTCAGATGCACATGTTTTTGGGGGACTATTTATTTTGTAGCCAGAGGTTATAGCATGGAAGCCTAGCATGTTTGTGTCAACCCAAATCTTTGCAAAATCTGTTACATATACAAATGGCCACACATTCCTTTGTTCCTTATTCAAGCGCTTTAGGAATCA